>JAVGWX010000012.1:4565042-4875042 GCA_036924085.1 Ariolimax columbianus | reverse complement strand
TATGGACATGCTGATCACCATTATGGACATGCTGATCACCAATGAATGGGGTGATAGGTTGGTTCAGTAGGCTTGTGGCTTCACCTTCCCGACACAATTGCAAATGTTGGAGTCCTTCTCTTATTTATAGCCCTGACGCGGGATTTCGCATGAGACGGATTACCTTGAGAGACAAAAAATTCGCCAATCTCGACAACATGATCTTATCTAATGGGTACAGCTATGGCACAGCGGTCAACATGATCTCATCTAATGGGCACAGCCATGGCACAGCGGTCAACATGATCACATCTAATGGGCACAGCCATGGTACAGCGGTCAACATGATCTCATCTAATGGGCACAGCCATGGTACAGCGGTCAACATGATCTCATCTAATGGGCACAGCCATGGCACAGCGGTCCAGGTATATCAAAGCGGATCGGACTAGCTGCATCTGTTGTGCATGAACTCCGACATGTCTCGAGTAACGGCAATATTTCCCTTAAAACAAAAATGTGCATCTACCAGCCTTGTGTGGTTCCAGTCTTACTTTAGGGCTTCAAAACCTGGACATTACCCACACACATCGTATCAAGACTAAAGGTCTTTCACATGCAGAGCGAGCAGCGTATCATAAGCATCCGAAGGCATGACTACATCCGCAACGTGGAGGATTCTGTAATAACAGGCCTCCTTCCAATCTCGGAAATACTGAACCGACGCGGAGCTCCGCTGTTCAGTCATGTTTTATATGGCTGGATCAGGAAACACTTGACCGTCGCTGAGTTCCGTTGTTCGGCTATGTTGTACGACTGGAACAGGAAACCCTGGCACACAGGATGCTTTCTCAAGTCTTTCCTCAAGGCCAAAGAAAGTTCCCGGATCGGTTGGGGGCGAAGAAGATGCCGTCCTCGCACAGTTTGGCTTCGGCAGAAAGCAGCCTCCTACTCAGCTCTGGACGAGCCCTGGAGCCGTACCGCAGGAGTAGCCACGGATGTCACCGATTGATGCAACGGGTCTCAGACCCCTAAGTGAACTTATTGTTATTATTAAACTGTATGTAACTAGAGAATCATGAAATATACCGCTAGAGAAAATATATATGGTCGCCTGGGTTATAAATTATCTGGTGGAGAGGCAAGCTCGAGGGATATCGCCAGTTTTATGATGGATAAATATGGGCTATTCGTTGCTAGTAAGCACAGACCAGACATATGCGTAGGTGTGTCTTAGGTGGTAGTAAGCACATATCAGATATATGCGTAGGTGTGTCTTAGGTGTTAGTAAGCACACATCAGATATATGTGTAGGCTAGGTGTGTATTGTATGTTAGTAAGGACATATCAGATATATGTGTAGGTGTTCTTAGGTGTTAGTAAGCACACATCAGATATATGTAGGCTAGGTGTGTATTGGATGTTAGTAAGGACATATCATATATATGTGTAGGTGTGTCTTGGCTGTTAGTAAGCACACATCAGACATATGTGTAGGTGTGTCTTGGCTGTTAGTAAGCACACATCAGAAATATGTGTAGGTGTGTCTTGGCTGTTAGTAAGCACACATCAGACAAATGTGTAGGTGTGTCTTAGGTGTTAGAAGGCACACATCAGATATATGTGTAGGTGTGTCTTGGCTGTTAGTAAGCACACATCAGACAAATGTGTAGGTGTGTCTTAGGTGTTAGAAGGCACACATCAGATATATGTGTAGGTATGTCTTAGGTGTTAGTAAGCACACATCAGATATATATGTAGGTGTGTCTTGGATGTTAGTAAGCACGCATCAGACAAATGTGTAGGTGTGTCTTGGCTGATAAGTTGTATTACACTTTGTTCTTGTGTTCCCGTTGCGCCTCCTCGGGAAAGTGGAGACTGTCACAATAGTTCTCCCTCGCACTTAGATCCTGTTTGAAAATACTCGATGTGCTCTTCTAGTGGTCTCTGCAGCGACTATCAGCTTCACGGCTTCAAAGCAGAATGACCTACATATGCGTAGATAAGTATTCTGCTAGCAATTTCCGTGATCTAATAATAGATACATGGCTACGTCTACAGCGAAGATACATCTAAAGTAGACGATGGCTACTTCAGCAGAAGTATATATCCCTTTTTTTCTAAATTAAAACATTGGAAAGAAATTCCCTTGATTCAAGGTTCAAAGCTTGTCCTTACACGGCTCTTCGCGACCAGAATCATCGAAAAAGGTTAGTTTTGGTGAAAAGAGAAGCGGTAGTCTCACAAAAAGTTATATACGTTTTAATAGTTACATTCAAAATGGCGTCGAATGATAAACTGTCATCGTTAATGAAGAACAAGTAGGAGTCAACATGAAACATTGATGTTCCTGTTTGGCCATATGATGTTACGCACAAATATTACGGTTACTGAGTGACGTACATGTGGAACAGGATGGTTACTGATTAGGATAGCTGGTTTCTAGTCATCTGGGCACTGGTTCGAATGTCATGAAGTACTTTGGGTTTTCATTTTACAAAAAACAACTTTACCTGCACACACACTGCGCGGTGACCTCGGGGCAATAATAATGCTCGCCTATGCATCTAAGGACCGTCGCGTTGGTCGACTACCACCATGTCCAGCTGCTGAGGCTTGTAGCCAAACCCCAAACCTCGTCCAGCTGCTGAGGCTTGTAGCCAAACCCCCAAACCTCATTCAGTACTGAGGCTTGTAGCCAAACCCCAAACCTCGTCCAGTACTGAGGCTTGTAGCCAAACCCCAAACCTCGTCCAGTACTGAAGCTTCTAGCCAAACCCCAAACCTCGTCCAGGACTGAGGCTTGTAGCCAAACCCCAAACCTCGTCCAGGACTGAGGCTTGTAGCGAAAACCCAAAACCTCGTCTGGGACTGAGGCTTGTAGCCAAACCCCCAAACCTCGTCCGGCACTGAGGCTTGTAGCCAAACCCCAAACCTCGTCCGGGACTGAGGCTTGTAGCCAAACCCCAAACCTCGTCCAGGACTGAGGCTTGTAGCCAAAACCCAAACCTCGTCCAGGACTGAGGCTTGTAGCCAAACCCTAAACCTCATCCGGGACTGAGGCTTGTAGCCAAACCCCAAACCTCGTCCAGGACTGAGGCTTGTAGCCAAACCCCAAACCTCGATCAGTGCTGAAGGAGAGACTGCTATCTGTCAGAGCCACGTAAAACGGGGACGCCCCCTCCGACATCTTCAGCCAGCTGGAGACCTTTGTTACACGTGACTGATTTAAGCTTGATCCGATGAGCTGGAACTTCCTGGTCCAGAAGAACTACATCTTCGGGGCACGCAGCGTATATTCTTCTTCTTCTTCTTCTTCTTCTTCCTCTTCTTCTTCTTCTTCTTCTTCTTCTTCTTCTTCTTCTTCTTCTTCTTCTTATACTTCTACTTTTTCTTCTTCTTCTTCTTCTTCTTCTTCTTCTTCTTCTTCTTCTTCTTCTTCTTCTTCTTCTTCTGCTTTTTCTTCTTCTTGTTCTCTTCTTCTTCTTCTTCTTCTTCTTCTTCTTCTTCTTCTTCTTCTCTTCTTCTTCTTGTTCTCTTCTTCTTCTTGTTCTCTTCTTCTTGTTTTCTTCTTCTTCTTCTTCTTCTTCTTCTTCTTCCTTCTTCTTCTTCTTCTTCTTCTTCTTCTTCTTCTTCTTCTTCTTCTTCTTCTTCTTCTCTTCTTCTTGTTTTCTTCTTCTTCTTCTTCTTGTTCTCTTCTTCTTCTCCTTCTTCTTCTTCTTCTTCTTCTTCTTCTTCTTCTTCTTCTTCTTCTTCTTCTCTTCTTCTTGTTTTCTTCTTCTTCTTCTTCTTGTTCTCTTCTTCTCCTTCTTCTTCTTCTTCTTCTTCTTCTTCTTCTTCTTCTTCTTCTTCTTCTTGTTCTCTTCTTCTTGTTTTCTTCTTCTTCTTCTTCTTCTTTTTCTTCTTCTTGTTCTCTTCTTCTTCTTCTTCTTCTTCTTCTTCTTCTTCTTCTTCTACTTCTTCTTCTTCTGCTTTGTTCTTCGTTCTAAAATATGAACACACATTTCACTGTTGAACTTGTCGGTATATCTGAGGTTTGTCTCTACACCATGCAGGTGATCCTTCAGCAGGGGGAGGAGAGGAGAAAGGAAGAGAAAGATACATGTTGTCACTCAGCTTCTCTCATGGAGTCGGCAGGCCTGAAACACATGCTTTCTTGTGTCTGTTCTCCCACAAGGTCACACTCACCACAAGGTCACTCTCACTACAAGGTCACCTGTATGTTCTCACCACATGGTCACGTATCTGTTCTCACGACAAGGTCGCACTCACCACAAGGTCATAATTCTGTTCTCACACAAGGTCACACTCACCAGAAGGTCACGTGTCTGTTCTCACACAAGGTCACTCACCACAAGGTCACGTGTATGTTCTCACGACAAGGTCACTCTCATCACAAGGTCACAATTCTGTTCTCACGACAAGGTCACACTCACTACAAGGTCATAATTCTGTTCTCACACAAGGTTACACTCACCATAATGTCACGTGTCTGTTTTCACTCCAAGGTCACACTCCCCACAAGGCCACACTCCTCACAAGGTCACACTCCCCACAAGGTCACACTCCCACACGGTCACATTCCCCACAAGGTCACACTCCCCACAAGGTCACACTCCCCACAAGGTCACACTCCCCACAAGGTCACACTCCCACACGGTCACACTCCCCACAAGGTCACACCTCCCACAAGGTCACACTCCCCACAAGGTCACACTCCCCACACAGTCACACTCCCCACAAGGTCACACTCCCCACAAGGTCACACTCCTCACAAGGTCACACTCCCTACAAGGTCACACTCCCAACAAGGTCACACTCCCCACAAGGTCAAGTGTCAGTGTGTCATCTAATGAACTGATGATATATGAGAATCCATTGGCCGGCTCGCAGTCTCAACATCGTAACTTGATTGATTAATTGTATACCGTGGTAGTGAGGTAATGGTAGTTCAGGCACTGTTGGCGAAGATGAAGTGTTGGAGAACTCGTGCTGCTTATTCTTCTTCTTCGTTGTCATCGTCGTTCATTCCTCAAGGTGCGTCGTCTCACGTTGTGTGGTAGTTTACAGTCAGGCTGTTATATATGCCTCTGCAAATTTTTGGAATCTAGTTTGTCTTTTCTTTTTGATCCTTATTGTCTCAGAGGCGGCACGAATGTAGTCTTTTTTTTCCTGAGCCGCCACTTGGAAACGGAATAGAGTCTTGGTCAGCTCTGATTTGCTGATCGTGACGCAAGCAGAAAGCTGAGTCGATGACTGCTGTCACTTAATTCACTGCGTCCTCGCCTACTTCAGTGTACCAGGCCTCAGTTTTTTTATGAGAGCGGGTTCGCATCCTCGCTGCCTTTCGGCCCTTAGCGGTACGCCAGGTACTGGGTTAACTGGAGCGTGCGTATAACGGGGAGGGGAGACGACCCGATACCATTGCCATAAGAAGCGAGAGCTCTACTAAGATGCTCTCTGATTATGTTACTCAGCCAAATTATGTCCCACGGAGGACTGCAGCAATGGAGTACTGTCATTATTGTATTACTTGGTTACTTGGTTACTTGGTTACTTGGTTACTTGTTTAATTGGTTACTTGGTTACTTGGTTACTTGTTTACTTGTTTACTTGTGTACATTGTTTCATTTGTTGGGCAGATTTATGAACACCATCATTTGAACATGGCAGCGACAGCAACCGAGATCGTCACACAACCCAAGTTGGTTCTAGCAGACCCATCGGAATACCGTCCCGAAAATCGTGATCCCAAGACATTCAGAGACTTCAGAGTGCACAATGTTCCTGAGAAGGTCAAGAGGACGTACGACCTCATGCACACTAACCAAACCGTGGAGTTTGTTAAGGTAAGTCCCATGTCCACTAACGAAACCGTGAAGTTTGTTAAGGTAAGACCCATGTCCACTAACCAGACCGTGGAGTTTGTTAAGGTAAGTCCCATGTCCACTAACCAGACCGTGAAGTTTGTTAAGGTAAGTCCCATGTCCACTAACCAGACCGTGAAGTTTGTTAAGGTAAGTCCCATGTCCACTAACCAGACCGTGAAGTTTGTTAAGGTAAGTCCCATGTCCACTAACCAGACCGTGAAGTTTGTAAAGGTAAGTCCCATGTCCACTAACCAGACCATGGAGAATGTTAAGGTAAGTCCCATGTCCACTAATCAGACCGTGAAGTTTGTTAAGGTAAGTCCCATGTCCACTAACCAGGCCGTGAAGTTTGTTAAGGTAAGTCCCATGTCCACTAACCAGACCGTGGAGTTTGTTAAGGTAAGTCCCATGTCAACTAACCAGACCGTGAAGTTTGTTAAGGTAAGTCCCATGTCCACTAACCAGACCGTGAAGTTTGTTAAGGTAAGTCTCATGTCCACTAACCAGACCATGGAGAATGTTAAGGTAAGTCCCATGTCCAATAACCAGACCGTGAAGTTTGTTAAGGTAAGTCCCATGTCCACAAATCAAACCCTGGAGTTTGTTAAGGTAAGTCCAGCGTTCCCGAGAGTTTATCAACGTAAACAGCTTCAATAAATATGACAAAATAAGCAGCTTTCATGACTTTGTCAAAGTAAGCAGTATTCATGAGTTTGTCAAAGTAAGCAGTATTCATGAGTTTGTCAAATTAAGCAGTATGAATCCCAGTCAAATCCGTGGCCTGACGCTGCCCCAATGGAATACAATACAAGAATATGACAAGACCCCACCTCACGTCAGGGTAAGGTACACCACATAGACCAAGACCCCACCTCACGTCCACTCGGTACACCTGAACATAGGTTTTGTTACAGCAGCTTGACCAACTAGACGGTGATCGTCACTGTGGGTCTAGTGATTGTAAGTAGGTGGAGAAACCTTGCACTGCACTACAGTTAGAATAACTTAGTAAAACTGTCTCCAGTAAGTCTTTGAATGTAACAAGTACCACTACAAACCCACCCAGTTCAAAGTTGGTCAACATTGATGAACTCAGTACAAGTGTCGTCGATAATGAACAGCCATCTTGGTCTCGCAGCTAAAACCACTTGTGATCTGTCCACAGAGTCGCATGGAGCATTGGCTCAAGTTCGACCATTCCGAGCTGTCAGTCATGGACATCCTGGAAAAGCTCAACGATCTAGTAGATGAGAGTGATCCTGATATTGATGTACCAAACTCCTTCCATGCCTTCCAGACGGCAGAAGGAATAAGGAAGGTCCACCCCGACAAACCCTGGTTCCAGGTAACACCTAGATCATATATTTAACACTAAGTATCGATGCCAAGGAAAGAATACTGGCCTTTTACAGTTGATCAGTCAAAACATGTCTATCTTCACGTGAACTTCATTCACGGACCTTCTGTCCTGAGTCATCCACCCTAGCTCTCTCCACGTCTTCCCTGCTGCTTCAATGTTTGTCTCGAGCGCCATTCTCCGTCTGTGTTTTGGTCTCCTTTCTTGTTCCGGGGATTTTTTTTTTTAAACCAAAAAACCCCCCAAAAACCAAACAAACAAAGACTGCCGTGATGCTAGGAAGTGGTTTTTTTCAGATGTGCGTTCACATCAAATTCAATATGTTCTCCAAATCTCGTTCCGCAACTGGTTGCCCGGTTCTTTCCAACTGTTCCACATAAGTGATCTTATCATATCTGCTAATATACTATTATCCAAACTTCCCTTTAACATCTACTAATATATTCTTATCCAAACTTCACAAAAACATCTATTAATACGTTCTTATCCAAACTTTCCATCTGCTAACACATTTCATCAGCTGAAAATAAAAAGAAACATAAAAGATCATATGTATCCTCGTTAATACGACGTGTGGCACTCGCCTTCAAGCGATTATTGATTTTGAATGGCCACAATAAGTAAGTCTACTCTTTTGTACACCATGAAAAGGACATTAAACGGAGAGTTTCAATAGGTTTACTCACATCCTGAGCATGCTGGTGAAGGTGGACCAGGGTCCTCCAGGCTGTTGTGCTATGCTTGTGTAGCAGATCCCACTGTTTGCCCTAGGGTTATTCTAACTTAGAACACTATCACACTCATCCACATCAGCATGACCACACACTGCAAATAATATAGCACACAGCAGATGGCATATTTATTATATAATACTCATACCAGAAAAATGAGTAGTGACATTACAAACACAATACAATACATATCATCTTAAGTAATATTCCTATATTATATATATAAATATTAACTAAAACGGAAATTTTAAGCATTAGCTCTTGATGGAATTCCGAACTATCATTACTTAGTTCTATTGTCTACACACATCACCCATACATCTCTTTAAATGCATCCTCAACACACCTTATCAAAAAACTTCCTCACTCAAATCCCCTTAGGCGGGCGATCTGGACATAACTCGTTCACAAGTGCCCTGCTTACAACACACGTTCAGATTATCTATTAATAGAAAACTCACACACCTATTTGAGCGACCCTGTTCTATCACTAACAGTGCTACAACAGTCTATCTAAGTAGGTGAGTTAAACATACTATCTCAATTCAGTCTCTCTCTCTCTCTCTCGCTCTCATCTCCTCTCCATCCAGCCTCTCTCATCCAGCCTCTCTCATCCAGCCTCTCTCATTCAGTCTCTCTCATCCAGCCTCTCTCATCCAGGCTCTCTCATCCAGCCTCTCTCATCCAGCCCCTCTCATTCAGCCCCTCTCATCCAGCCTCTCTCATCCAGCCTCTCTCACCCAGCCCCTCTCATCCAGCCTCTCTCATCCAACCTCTCTCATCCAGCCTCTCTCATCCAGCCTCACTCATCCAGCCCTCTCATCCAGCCCCTTTCATCCAGCCTCTCTCACCCAGCCTCTCTCATCCAGCCTCCTGAGCTCAACTTTGACTAGTCTTATATAAACTCAAACAGAATCAGAGCTAACCAATGGGTCTCAGGGGGATTGCTCTATTCAGTCTTATTGGAACGAAATACTTTGCACACCTGTCACTTATCTATCGCAGCAAGCTCCGCTGCCAATACATCTGTCACTCATTCTCCCACTACCCAAATCGGAACGCCAGTGGTCAGCTCCTACCTGTCCACATTCTTTGCCCCAACTCTGTTTTTATTTGTTGAGACGGTGAGTGACCTTGACACGCATTCAGGTACCTTTAAGCTTTAACATGTTCAGGTACTTTTTTTATCAGCAACCACATCACCCCTGTCCTAAACTCTCATGCTACCGCGGGAACTGTTACATTAGGCTCTATCTCGGCGAGGCTCACTACTGCGGAGAAGCACGTTGATCCCCCACCTCGTTAGCCAGGCTGCCTCGTTATGAGGGAGAGCTGCGAGGAAGTCAAGGTGGGGGTCTGGGTCAGTATATTTCGCCAGACCCTGACTAACATGTCTAATCAGTATATTTCGCCAGAACCTGACTAACATGTCTGATCCTAATCTTTTGTCAGATCCTGACTAATATGTCTAATCAGTATATTTTGGCTGACCTTGACTAACATGTCTGGTCAGTATGTTAATCGATAACTGCAGAAAAGCAACACTATCGTGAATACATACAATAACATGATACAATGCTTCATTGAATCAATCAAAACCTTTCAGTTCCTACGGGGCACAGATCTTCAGCAAATATACGCCACCCATTCCAGATCTGTCCACTTCTTTCCAGCTTCCTTTATGTCTAGAAGAAAACAAGCAAGATAGTGGTGCAGATTTCGTGCGATTGTATCTGCCTTACAACCTTAACCTTCTTGACAGAGGAGCATCTTCTATCTTGTACGGTCAAGTTGTATTTTTCTTGTTAATTGACATGTCCATATTTGATAAAGTTTGAGTGGCTTACAATGTGTAATGGATGAGGTAGCAAGCCCTACGTCTAACAATACTTTGTCCCCTCTCACGACACGCTTCTCAGGTCTACAATCTTGACTATTACAATCACTACCAGAAATCAGTCTTCTATAGTTGCAATACTGATTGTGACTTTGGCCAGACTGTCGTCAAGCCAGCAGATGTACCCCATGGTCGATGATATCGTACTATCTATGATAAGATATCTAAATCGTCTTTTTCTGTGTTCTTCCGGAAAAGGACGATGTGCCGTAGTTTACAGCGGGGCTGTGATATCAGCGTCTTTCGGCCTGACACATCCGATTTAAGCTGGACTAAGTTTGCCTTTCCATGGCACTGGCTAGTGCAGCCTGTTTCCAGGGCCACCACATGGCGGTGAAATAGGGTTTTGGTCAGCTATGGTTCGCTGACCCAGATGCAAGCAGCCAGGTATGAGCACAGCTGCACCTTGACCCCATCAAATAAGATAATTCTCGCCGTTTGTTTGTACGTCGACAGTACCGCGTGATCTCAGCAGCCACTCATACCATTACCCATAATTCACAGTACCTATTTTACACCTTAATCAACATTAATACAGCAAATTCACAAAACATTTGAGTGGGTTTCGATATGCCAGTTGGTAAGAGCTGAGGACTGTAGTGACAACATTATAAATCGTTAGGTCGTTGGTTCGAGCTCGTGACGGAATGATTTCATTACCTTTAAAGTTGATTTTTTTTTTTTTTTTTTTTTTTGCGTTCGCCTTATTTATCTATTCCCCAAGGCGTGTGTGCGTTACACTGTGGTTTTTTTTATTTTGCGCCTGTCGGCCCAGTGCATCCGACTTCAGCATGCATTTTATGTAAGGGTCTGCTTCCTCCTGCATTTTATAAGGGTTTGCTTCCCCGGGGTAACGGCCGGTGCTGTGATGGGGATCGAACCCAGCACCTTCTGGTTGTGAGCCGTGCCACTTAACCACTAGGCCACGCCGTCCCCTTCTTTAAAGTTGATTGATACATACTTTTCATTTTTTAAATTGAATTTTGAAAATCAATGCAAACATTGCATTTGTAAATACTAACTATTTTACGCTCCAATATTTCTTAGTATTTTTTTGAGTCGGTGAATCGTGCAACACACTGCGAGTGGGAATGATACCATCAGAAGTGAATATAATAACTGAGTGGTGATATCATACATATTTTATAAGTATATATACGTGGCCCAACCATGGCAAGATGGCTGCGCCTCACAGACTGAGCTCACGAAACGCGACACACCAAGGACTATCTTTTCAGTATGACGACTCTCCCCTTTCGCCCCACACCAGAGGTCCTACATAGCATCTCCTCACTAAGCATCCTCAATCTTGTGTGAATCACGCAATCCCTCCTCGCGGTCCCCGTCCCATCGCAGCGGAGTATCCGACTTTATCGGTACGTGTCACCAGCACCCTCGTCAGCAGCAGCGCGCTTTCCCCGGATATAAGGAGCCCAATGAGGTTCGTAACTTGGAATGTACTGACACTGAACGAGGCTGGCCATGTTACAGCGCTGGCTCGAACACTAGATCGATTCAACATTGCAATAAGACAGGAATAAGTTTAAAGTGCCAAGGCCATCAGGATGTCGAAGACACATGTCTGCTGCACTCTGGTGTCTGGTGATCTTCAACACAGAAATGGTGTGGGCATATTCATAAGACCCCCACTCAGAGATAGTATAGTATCCGGACACGCCATCTCGGACAGACTCCTCGTGGCACGACTCAAACATAAACATGGTCATCTCACAACAATAGTCACCTACTTCCCCACACACGAGGCTCAACCCCACGCAAAGGAAGACTTCTACCAGGATCTGGCCAATGCCTCATCCACAGTTCCTCCACATGATAAATTCATCATACTGGGTGATTTCAATGCATTCAGGGTCTCAAATGATAATGCAAATGATAACTCACACATGTTTCTGTCATTTTGCGCTGCCTTCAGTCTGAAGATTACCGGCTCATGGTACAGCTGCCTTCAGTCTGAAGATTACCGGCTCATGGTACAGCTGCCT
Source organism: Ariolimax columbianus (assembly GCA_036924085.1). Classification (NCBI taxonomy): domain Eukaryota; kingdom Metazoa; phylum Mollusca; class Gastropoda; order Stylommatophora; family Arionidae; genus Ariolimax; species Ariolimax columbianus. The sequence goes on along the minus strand of JAVGWX010000012.1, from coordinate 4,863,205 downwards.
TCAGTCTGAAGATTACCGGCTCATGGTACAGCTGTCTTCAGTCTGAAGATTACCGGCTCATGGTACAGCTGTCTTCAGTCTGAAGATTACCGACTCATGGTACAGCTGTCTTCAGTCTGAAGATTACCGGCTCATGGTACAGCTGCCTTCAGTCTGAAGATTACCGGCTCATGGTACAGCTGCCTTCAGTCTGAAGATTACCGGCTCATGGTACAGCTGTCTTCAGTCTGAAGATTACCGGCTCATGGTACAGCTGCCTTCAGTCTGAAGATTACCGGCTCATGGTACAGTTGCCTTCAGTCTGAAGATTACCGGCTCATGGTACAGCCGCTTATACATCCACCGCCACACATGGATCTGTAACGACCGAAGGACTAGGAAAGAACTCGACCACATCCTTGTGAGAAGTCTCGATCGGGTGACTTCCTGTCGTGTCTTTCTCGGTGCTGAGACCCCAGCCAACACCGGTCATCGCTTGCTGATGATTACTCCATTACCCCATATGCTCCTCCAAAATCTGTGCCGCCCCTAGGTACAATATCCAGCTTCTCAAGGTTAACCCAAGTGAAATATGCCGATGATGTCAGGGGAAACCTGGCTGCATTGTGCCCCCTTCCAGATGACCCGGAGGCAGCATGGGCAGTCACAAGGAACGCCACATGCGAGGCTGCCAAGCTAATCACCGGCTCGAGGACACCAAGGAGCCAGCAATGACTCTCCTATACCTCCTCTGACATACTCCAGAAGAACGCAGCCAGGCTTCGCAATGACCATGCCGAACGATGATGGCTAAAAGGCCAATTTCGTGCGTCAGCCAAGACAGGCACTGAACGCTTTCTCAACGAAATTCCTGACGAAGTGGAAGCTGGTCTAACATCTCATGACCTCAGTTCTTGCCCCCGCCCTATTCTACTGGATAGTCGACAGACTTCTTGACCGCCTCAACGCCCATCAGGAGGGTATAGCTATTGATCAGTCAATTTCCACTGATCTCGTTTACCCGGACGACATTGTCCTGTTCAGCACAGACAGATCTACGCTGAAGCGCTCTCTGAAAATGTTAGACAGTGAAACCCCATTCCTAGGCCTTTCTATATCCTGGGTCAAGACCAAAGCTCAGAACCTCATTTTTGAAACAGCACCCCAGGGTATTGCAACTCAAGGTCACACTGCGAAGGGCACCAACAAATTCAACTAACTCGGCAGCAAGAAATCATCCTATGGGCGCAGCAGTACCGATATTTTAAGGCGAATCGGGCTAGCTGCGTCTGCTATGCACGGCCTCCGAGGTGTGGGGAGTAATGGCAAGGTCTCCATTGGGGCAAAATCCGCATCTACCAATCCTGCGTGGTCCTAGTCCTGCTTTACGGCTCTGATACCTGGGCATTGCTGAAACATGACATGTCAAGACTGGAATCCTTTAACATGCGCAACCAGCGGAGTATCTTGGTCATCCCATGGCATGACTACATCCGGAACGTGGAGGTCTCTGCTAAAACAGGCCTCCACCCGATCTCAGAAACAATTGATCGGCGTCGAGTTTCTTTGTTCGGTCATGTTGCACAGCTGGACCAGGAAACTCATGCCCACAAAATACTACACAAGTCTTTCCTCAGCACCAAAAGTCTTCCCCCGACCGGCTGGAGGCACAGAAGAGGCCGTACCTGAACAGTATGGCTCCAGCATGTAGCAACCTCCGTCTGGAACCACTCCACAGCTGTGGGTCATGGATGTAACCGACCGACGCAACGAGCCTCAGATGCCTAAGCAAACATTATTATTATTATGGCATAGATGGCGCCTAACAGGTTTCGGGTCTACTTTGCTCTAGTTCATTGAGTCTACTAAGATGAACTCGCACATTGGTTAACCACCCTCTGCAACACTTGTCCCAACACAGCGGAGTTGAAACTGCTCGAGCCTAGCCAGCTAAGCATGAAATCCTTATCCCGGCTACATGCAGCTCATGCCATAGCTGAGACCTGCACATTGGCATCCACCCCTGTAGAAGTACAGGTCCACTAACTTTTAAAGGCCATAAGAACGCTGTCAGCGTTCTTCCGTGCGTCCGCTTGATGCCAGCAAAATGTTCATTCAGTTAACAGCACATTGGACAAAATTTGTGTCGTTTTTTCAGTGTTTCTAAATTTCAATTGACATTACATGGTAAGGGAAGTAACTATTAAGTTAACATTCCAATTGTAAAAGCTTCAACGTTCATTGTGTAGACATTCAAAGATGGAAAACATTTGTTATCTTTCAAGTCAGTTTATCACAAAAATGTGTAGCGAACTTAGCACTTCAAAATTGTCTAATAGTAGGTTGTTTTTATGTGTAGAAAAAGCTAGGGAGTTGTGTACTCTAGATGAATTTAGTGACGAGCATTCACATTTTTCTGATGTTGAATCGGAGTCAGACATAGGCTATAATATTATTCAACCTACTCAGCCTACTGAATCTGATATTGAAGATGAGGGGGCCCTGTCACAGCCAAGACCTAGTGCTGATAAAAAGTACAAACGATTGACTGCACCATCAACAGAAAAACGAAGATACAATATTTCTAAAGCAAATCCTAGAGAGCATGATAGCGAAGGGATTTCAGTACAAATAACAACACCTACAACTGACTTACTGAGACCCAGAACTCATTCCGATTGCTGCCAAAATGTGGTCGACCATGTGGAGTGAATGGAGACTTGCAACTCAGTGACACGTCAACTCCAGTTGACTGTTACCGAAAATTATTTTCTTATAGATATTATTCATATGTGGATTACTGTTATTCTGAAGTACACTAGTCCAATCTGCATTACGTTTCAGTGGTTATTCATGGATTGGTGACATTTTTGTGTGTGAAAAATAGTTTTTAATTACAAAACATGGCAATATAATTATTAACAATTTTATGAAATTCCACAAGACCTTCATATTATTACTACACATTCGTTTTCTTTTAATTTGATATATAACCTGTTTGTCTTCCTTGTGAAATAATTAAGAAAAGTTAAGTTTGATAAAGAGACTGCTTTTATAGAACAAAATAATTATGGCAAAACTAATTTAAAAATCACGCCACAGCTGAAACCTGCACAGGAGAATCCACTCCTGTAGAAGTACAGGTCCATTAAGAACAAGCCATAAATAGGTCAAAAGAATACAAAATAAAAACGTGAAAGTAAATTGTTTACTGTGGAGGTCATTACTATTGGAGTGTTTCTCCGTGTTTTTATAAGCGCGTCATTGTTTCGTCTCGTGCAGCTGACAGGACTTATCCACGACATTGGTAAGATCCTACATCTGTGGGGAGAGCCCCAATGGGCGACAGTTGGGGACACTTTCGTTGTGGGATGCGCCCCTGACCCCAGCATAGTCTTTGGTGTCGAGAGTTTCAGCAAGAACCCAGACCTACAGGACCCCCGCTACAACACCAAATATGGGATGTACTCTCCAAATTGTGGACTGGATAATGTGCTCATGTCATGGGGTCATGACGAATACCTGTACAGGGTGTTGATGGTAAGTGGCTGTACCACTAGTGAGGAATAGTGAAGTCCTCTATGTTGATGGTAAGTGGCTGTACGACTAGTGAGGAGTGGTGAAGTCCTCCATGTTGATGGTAAGTGGCTGTACGACTAGTGAGGAATTGTGAAGTCCTCCATATGGTGGTAAGTGGCTGTACCACTAGTGAGGAATAGTGAAGTCCTCCATATTGCTGGTAAGTGGCTGTACGAATAGTGAGGAGTAGTGAAGTCCTCCATATTGCTGGTAAGTGGCTGTACCACTAGTGAGGAGTAGTGAAGTCCTCCATGTTGCTGGTAAGTGGCTGTACGACTAGTGAGGAATTGTGAAGTCCTCCATGTTGCTGGTAAGTGGCTGTACCACTAGTGAGGAATAGTGAAGTCCTCCATATTGCTGGTAAGTGGCTGTACGAATAGTGAGGAGTAGTGAAGTCCTCCATATTGCTGGTAAGTGGCTGTACCACTAGTGAGGAGTAGTGAAGTCCTCCATGTTGCTGGTAAGTGGCTGTACCACTAGTGAGGAATAGTGAAGTCCTCCATATTGCTGGTAAGTGGCTGTACGAATAGTGAGGAGTAGTGAAGTCCTCCATATTGCTGGTAAGTGGCTGTACCACTAGTGAGGAGTAGTGAAGTCCTCCATGTTGCTGGTAAGTGGCTGTACCACTAGTGAGGAATAGTGAAGTCCTCCATATTGCTGGTAAGTGGCTGTACGAATAGTGAGGAGTAGTGAAGTCCTCCATATTGCTGGTAAGTGGCTGTACCACTAGTGAGGAATAGTGAAGTCCTCCATATTGCTGGTAAGTGGCTGTACCACTAGTGAGGAATAGTGAAGTCCTCCATATTGCTGGTAAGTGGCTGTACCACTAGTGAGGAATTGTGAAGTCCTCCATGTTGCTTTAGGTGGCTGTACCACTAGTGAGGAGTAGTGAAGTCCTCCATGTTGCTGGTAAGTGGCTGTACCACTAGTGAGGAATTGTGAAGTCCTCCATGTTGCTGGTAAGTGGCTGTACCACTAGTGAGGAGTAGTGAAGTCCTCCATGTTGCTGGTAAGTGACTGTACGACTAGTGAGGAATTGTGAAGTCCTCCATGTTGCTGGTAAGTGGCTGTACCACTAGTGAGGAATAGTGAAGTCCTCCATATTGCTGGTAAGTGGCTGTACGAATAGTGAGGAGTAGTGAAGTCCTCCATATTGCTGGTAAGTGGCTGTACCACTAGTGAGGAGTAGTGAAGTCCTCCATGTTGCTGGTAAGTGGCTGTACCACTAGTGAGGAATAGTGAAGTCCTCCATATTGCTGGTAAGTGGCTGTACGAATAGTGAGGAGTAGTGAAGTCCTCCATATTGCTGGTAAGTGGCTGTACCACTAGTGAGGAATAGTGAAGTCCTCCATATTGCTGGTAAGTGGCTGTACCACTAGTGAGGAATAGTGAAGTCCTCCATATTGCTGGTAAGTGGCTGTACCACTAGTGAGGAATTGTGAAGTCCTCCATGTTGCTTTAGGTGGCTGTACCACTAGTGAGGAGTAGTGAAGTCCTCCATGTTGCTGGTAAGTGGCTGTACCACTAGTGAGGAATTGTGAAGTCCTCCATGTTGCTGGTAAGTGGCTGTACCACTAGTGAGGAGTAGTGAAGTCCTCCATGTTGCTGGTAAGTGGCTGTACCACTAGTGAGGAGTAGTGAAGTCCTCCATGTTGCTGTTGTTTGAATTTGCTCTTGTTGACATTCCATTTTGATGAGGTTTCCCTGATAGCTGGTTACAGTGGCTCTTCTTTTATCTGGAGGCCTTCTGAAAATGCGTGACCTGGCACTTCGTTGCTGTAATGCAGTTTGAGGCTTCTCAGTAGGCTGACCACTATGAGGATCAAAGATAAAAGTGTCAATCACTACCTCGTTGGCCGAGCTGTTGTAATACCCGAGTGGTCTGTGTGTATGATAATGACAAGAATAGGGTCATTGCCACACAGAGAGCATGTCGTAAGAGGCGACTAACTGTGTGACATGTCATAACACCGACCATAGTTAGGTGGTTTGTTAAGAGCAGCATAGATGGCGCCTAACAGACTGTGGATCTACTTTGCTCTAGTGTTTGAATATATTAAGATGGACTTCCACATCGGTTAACTACCCTCCAAGAAACTCTACACTGTCTTATAAACCAGTGTAAAGATCTTAAGTTAAGTTAACACATCCCGATGCGCGACAGGAACGTCAGTGTGTCTGACCTGGCCCAGAAGGAGTACCTAACTGTCTGTACCGTTGGGAAGTGGTAGTGATACTGGTAGGTGGTAATGTTACTGGTAGGTGGTAGTGTTACTGGTAGGTGGTAGTGATACTGGTAGGTGGTAGTGATACTGGTAGGTGGTAGTGATACTGGTAGGTGGTAGTGTTACTGGTATGTGGTAGTGTTACTGGTAGGTGGTAGTGTTACTGGTATGTGGTAGTGTTACTGGTATGTGGTAGTGTTACTGGTATGTGGTAGTGTTACTGGTATGTGGTAGTGTTACTGGTATGTGGTAGTGTTACTGGCAAGTGTTAAATGCCAAAAATGAGTAGGTTACTCTAAAGTGACAGGCTGCAGTAGCTTTCCTCACTTCCCGAGTTCGCTGATGAAGGTGGACCGGAGTCCTCCAGGCGGTTGTGCTATGCGTGGCTTCATCTGCATGCCATTCACTACTACGGTGATCACGTCAATCTCTCACCTCGTTAGTCAGGCTGCCATAAAAACAGCCCTTTTCCCTGGAAGACTACTAGGAAACCGAGGTGAGGGTCTTGGCCAGTATGTTTTGCCTGACCCTGACTGACATGTCTAGTCAGTATGTTTTGCCTGACCCTGACTGACATGTCTGGTCAGTATGCTTTGGCTGCCCATACGTTAGTCTTCCTCCCTAGTGATTAACATAAATTAATTCTAATTAACATCGCTTTCCCACTGATGGGGTCTGGATGTATGGTGTTTGCCTCAGGTGCTGGAGGTCACAGGGTTCAAATCATGGAGGAGACCGGGATTTTGTCACGTGAATCATCCGGTAAAAATGTCCAATGATCACTGAGTAGTGTGATCTGACACCCGTGTTTAGTGTTAAAAATCCTTTAGCAGTTGACAATTGAAAAGAGTAGACTTAACAGTCGCTACTCGGACAAATTAAAAATTAAAAGCCTACTCAAATTATTTTAGAGATTCTCGCCCAAAGAATATGTCACAAAAAGGTGACTGTTTGGCTGTAAAATCAGGTCTTGGTTATGTGCCTAACGGAGCGGCATAGAAGGCGCCTGACAGGCTGCAGGTCTACCTTGCTCTAATTTACGCCTCCAACACCTCCGGTCCCCAAAATAGACCATCGTATATTCCAGGGGCTACCAATCTAAATATTGGTAACATTTACTGGGATGGACCTGGCAAGCCACCAGTGGATTTCGCCTGCCAAAAATATAACAAAAAGGAGGTTAGACCTCCCCACGACACATAATGACGCAAGTGGATTGAAGATAGGTAGACGTCTGCTTGAGAATGGATATAGCTGAGGAAGAAATGCTGATTATCTATGCAGTTATTGCACATTGTTCTAGCACGTTAAAAAAATATCACCCATCATCAATCAAAATCAGATCACTTCATTTGGCGAAGCATAGGTCCAACAGCGCACTTAGCTTGCCACAACCAGCTTTTATGAAAAAGTTTAGGACCACCGTGCCTCCACGTATGTCGTAAAAACTGAAGGTAGTTGTGCATTTGGTTAGCAAACTCATCATGTGTAAAAGAAATTGTCCCAGAAACAACCATTGTAAGAGCACGTACAGTACTTTGGTGCAGGCTCCTTAAAGGAGGAAACCTGTTTTGGTACGCCTATACTCCGGCTGGCTCCTTAAAGGAGGAAACCTGTTTTGGTACGCCTATACTCCGGCTGGCTCCTTAAAGGAGGCAACCTGTTTTGGTACGCCTATACTCCGGCTGGCTCTTTAAAGGAGGCAACCTGTTTTGGTACGCCTATACTCCGGCAGGCTCTTTAAAGGAGGCAACCTGTTTTGGTACGCCTTTACTCCGGCTGGCTTTTGAAGGTAGACAGCCTGTTTTGGTATGACTGTACTTCGGCTGGCTCCTTAAGGGAGACAAACTGTTTTGGTATGCCTATACTCCGGCTGGCTCCTTAAGGGAGACAACCTGTTTTGGTACGCCTATACTCCGGCTGGCTCCTTAAGGGAGACAACCTGTTTTGGTATGCCTCTACTCTGACTGGCTCCTTAAGGGAGACAACCTGTTTTGGTATGCCTCTACTCCGGCTGGCTCCTTAAGGGAGACAACCTGTTTTGGTATGCCTCTACTCCGGCTGGCTGCTTAAGGGAGACAACCTGTTTTGGTATGCCTCTACTCCGGCTGGCTGCTTAAGGGAGACAACCTGTTTTGGTATGCCTCTACTCCGGCTGGCTCCTTAAGGGAGACAACCTGTTTTGGTATGCCTCTACTCCGGCTGGCTGCTTAAGGGAGACAACCTGTTTTGGTATGCCTCTACTCCGGCTGGCTCCTTAAGGGAGACAACGTGTTTTGGTATGCCTCTACTCCGGCAGGCTCATTAAGGGAGACAACCTGTTTTGGTATGCCTCTACTCCGGCTGGCTCCTTAAGGGAGACAACCTGTTATGGTATGCCTCTACTCCGGCTGGCTCCTTGAGGGAGACAACCTGTTTTGGTACGCCTGTACTGCTGTAGTGAAAGAACAGATACGGTGCAAGACAAGAAGATATCTTTAGTCTTCCCTAATTTCTCGTTCCCTAGGTAATTCTTATGACTATAACGTTCAGCAGTTGATACCGTTTCCTTTTCTACTAGGCCAACAATCACTCATTACCAGACGAGGCTCTATACATGATCAGATTTCACTCCTTCTACCCCTACCACACTGGCGGGGCCTACAGCCATCTGACCAATGACAGAGACAACGAGATGATTCCCTGGATCAGAGAGTTCAACAAGTTTGACCTGTACACCAAGAGCCAGGACCTACCCGACGTGGATGAGCTGAGAGGGTACTATCAAGGACTGATAGACCAGTACTTACCTCACAAAATCAGATGGTAACCTCCGGAGTCTTTGACTGATTCAATCCTGTTTTTTAAAACTATTAATAAACTTAAAGTATGATTATGTATTATCATTTCTAGTATAGCCTACTTTGTCCTAAGTGGCATACAGTGATTCAAGCTTGCTCGGCAAGTCTCTGTCTAATGACTGTCGCCATACGTATTCTTAACTTAACTTAACTTAACGTTGTTGTACTGGTTTAAAAGACTGCAGGGTCTTTAAACAACCAGTTTAATTTACATCTCCTTGCTCTAATAGCTATGCACATCCAATCTATTTTTAAATGCATTATTTGTCGATGCCGACATTACTTCATGTGGCAATACGTTCCAATCAATTACCACTCTCTGACTAAACAAATATTTCCTAATATCTAATCTGGACCTTTCTTTAGTTAATTTATAGCTATGCCCTCTTGTTCTTGTAGGTAGTTGTATTTTAAAAAACTACTTGTTATAGTCTAATTTAACCTTTCCTTTGATTATATTAAAAACCTGTATTGTCACCTCGAATTCTTCTCTTTTCTAGACAATGTAGACCTGTTTTTCTGATTCTTTCCTCATAACTGTAATTCTGGAATCCCCCTATCAGCTTTGTCGTTATTTTTTGTATCCTTTGCAGCATGTTTATATCCCCTCTATGATAAGGACTCCACACCTGTACACAGTACTCCAATCTAGGTCTATGATTTATACAGTTTGACTATCACTTCCTTGTTCCTATGTTTAATATTTCTTTTATCATACTTAACATTGCATTTGCCTTTTTCACTGCTATCGGGACTTGCTCACTCACATTACCTGTTTTATCTATTTTAACCCCTAGTTCCCTTTCCTTTTCTATCATTGTAATATTGTTCACGCCCATTCTGTAATTATGTTCCGTATTTTATTCACTCCTGTGGATGACTGTACATTTATTTATATTCAACTCCATTTGCCAGCTCGCAGACCATTCTCGAATTTTATCTAAATCCGACCTCAATATTTCCACTTCTGCTTTAGATGAGACACTGCTGCATAGTTTTGTGTCATCAACGAATTTTGCAGTCATAGATCCGATATCACTGTCAAAATCGTTTATATATATCAAGAACAAAATTGGTCCTAAACCGAGCCCTGTGGCACTCCACTTTTTACTTCACACCACTCAGAATACTCCTTATTTATGCCCACCCTCAACCTTTTCCGGTTACCCAATTTTCAATCCATTTGGCAACTTCCCCACCTATTCCTTATGATTTCAACTTCCTAAATAATCTTTGATGAGGTACTCCACCTTAGCAAAATCTAGATAAAAACATCCACTGGCTGCCCTTTATCTTTCATTTTTAGTAACCTGCTCCATGAATTCTAATAGATTTGTTAAGCAGGATCTCCCTCTAGTAAACCCATGCTGACTATTTATGATTAGATTAAACTTGTCTAAATGCATTGCAATGTTGGCTTTGATTATTGACTCTAACATTTTACAGACTATGTTAGTTAATATAATTAACTTGGTCTATAATTTGCTGCACCTGATTTTTTGCCGTTTTTGAATAAGGGATCACTCCTGCGTTATTGTGTTGGTTGTCTTTGTTCACTATCTTTGTTTATTTTGTGATCTGTTAGGTGTTTGTTTCTTATCCCTGACCAATTTTTTGTGACGGTAACACGCGTATTTTGTTTCTGTCACAGTCCAGTAACGGAGATATACATATAAATGATTTGTATCAACATTTGACCAAAGTAGGAGGACAAACAGAGTAAGAGGTCAGAGAGAGTAGGAGGTGCAGTCAAAGTAGGAGGTCAGACAGAGTAGGAGGTCAGACAGAGTAGGAGGTCAGACAGAGTAGGAGGTCAGACAGAGTAGGAGGTCAGACAGAGTAGGAGGTCAGACAGAGTAGGAGGTCAGACAGAGTAGGAGGTCAGACAGAGTAGGAGGTCAGAGAGAGTAGGAGGTCAGACAGAGTAGGAGGTCAGACGGAGTAGGAGGTCAGACAGAGTAGGAGGTCAGAGAAAGTAGGAGGTCAGACAGAGTAGGAGGTCAGAGAGAGTAGGAGGTCAGAGAGAGTAGGAGGTCAGACAGAGTAAAAGATCAGACAGAGTAGGAGGTCAGAGAAAGTAGGAGGTCAGACAGAGTAGGAGGTCAGAGAAAGTAGGAGGTCAGAGAGAGTAGGAGGTCAGACAGAGTAAAAGATCAGACAGAGTAGGAGGTTAGACAGAGAAGGAGGTCAGACAAAGTAGGAGGTCAGACAGAGTAGGAGGTCAGACAGAGTAGGAGGTCAGAGAAAGTAGGAGGTCATATAGAGTAGGAGATCAGACAGAGTAGGAGATCAGACAGAGTAGGAGGTCAGACAGAGTAGGAGGTCAGACAGAGTAGGAGGTCAGAGAAAGTAGGAGGTCATATAGAGTAGGAGATCAGACAGAGTAGGAGATCAGACAGAGTAGGAGGTTAGACAGAGTAGGAGGTCAGACAGAGTAGGAGGTCAGACGGAGTAGGAGGTCAGACAGAGTAGGAGGTCAGAGAAAGTAGAAGGTCAGAGAGAGTAGGAGGTCAGACAGAGTAGGAGATCAAACAAAGTTGGAGGTCAGAGAAAGTAGGAGGTCAGACAGAGTAGGAGGTCAGACAGAGTAGGAGGTCAGAGAAAGTAGGAGGTCAGACAGAGTAGGAGATCAGACAAAGTAGGAGGTCAGAGAAAGTAGGAGGTTCATATATAGTAGGAAGCACAGAGAAATTTTTAAAAAGCCAGAGGACAGAAGAGCTTTCTTTGTATTCTGGATGTTAAAATGGTATGATAAGAATGCAGAGGGGAAATGTTAAAATGGTATGATAAGAATGCAGAGGAGAGATGTTAAAATAGTATGATAAGAATGCAGAGGGGAGATGTTAAAATGGTATGATAAGAATGCAGAGGGGAAATGTTAGAATGGTATGATAAAATAATTAATGTGCCACTGTTGGACAGAACTTGCCAGATATCAGCGAAAAGATGAGAGCCTTGGATAGGACACATATTAAGGAAACCAGATTATAGCTAATGGACAGCCTCTGTTTTGAATCACCACCACCCCTTTCTACACCAAAAAAAGAGCATTAGAGAAACACACGAAGAAGATTGTTGGAGACTAACAGGAAGAACGGGGACAGAGCTGGAGACTAACAGGAAGAACGGGGACAGAGCTGGAACTGATCACCCAGGACAGGAGGACTTGGTGTGCATGTCTTGAAGACATGTGTTCCACAGAGAGCTGACAGTTTTTGAATGATTAGAATATGCATACTGAGGTTACTATCTATCATCATTTGTTTCGGTTAGTTCTTTTAGTATGTGATGCGTGTGGTAGATCAGTTGGGATACAGGTCTCACGATCTGAAGGCACGGGTTCGAACTCAATTGATCCATGGTTCCCGACTACACCAGAGGCGTAGAGTGACGGTAAGACCATGTGCAACAAAGATGGGGACTGAACTGCTTTGAGCGACAGACAGATCGCACTGTTTGTAAGGATAATATATATGTGACTGGTTGAGGGCCACACTACAGGGGTTCTTCTATCAATGGTGTAGCCGGGGAGAAAGAATGCCAAGGGAAACATACGGATCAACATCCCATCTGACGTCGAATTCGTGGTTCTTTAAAACATGCTGTCTGATCACGATCCCATCTGACGTCCAATTCGTGGTTCCTTGAAACAGGCTTTGCCACATTAGTCTAGTCCATGGGCCGGGGATCCACACTAATCTCAATAGTAGTAAGTTTTCTGAGTAGTCTCGCATTGCACTACAGCTAGGATGAACCCGATCCACCTTCTCAAGTACGCATTGAGAAGTAAGATAAACCCATGCAACCCGCCACCAGAGACACGTCGTCAAGAGCTGACATGAAGTCAATACTAGTGGCCTCCACAACAGGAACAACAACAACCGCAGCAAGGGGACAACAGAATGGAACCGTCCAAACATGTCACAGAAGGTGCTGAGGAATGTTGTCCATGAGACTAGCAGAATTATCACTTGAACCGATTGTTGCAGGTACCACCACTGCCTGCAAGAGCCCGCTTTATTACAACTTCCTGTGAGAAGGCCAGCTGCAGTTGTCACCCCATACTTGACGAGAAGGCAAAAGAAGACAGGACGTGACTCTGTTCATGCTTGCATATAAAATGTAGTTGTTCGTCCATCACTGGTGACGAAGACCCCTCTCCCGCTTCGTCCATTTGGAAAAGATGTGCAACAGCCTACCAGGTCTAGGGTATTATGTCAAAGGCTTTTAGTGAAGTCTCACGCGTGTCTTTGAATGTGCAACAGCTTACCAGGTCTAGGGTATTATGTCAAAGGCTTTTAGTGAAGTCTCACGTGTGTCTTTGAATGTGCAACAGCTTACCAGGTCTAGGGTATTATGTCAAAGGCTTTTAGTGAAGTCTCACGTGTGTCTTTGAGTGTGCAACAGCTTACCAGGTCTAGGGTATTATGTCAAAGGCTTTTAGTGAAGTCTCACGCGTGTCTTTGAATGTGCAACAGCTTACCAGGTCTAGGGTATTATGTCAAAGGCTTTTAGTGAAGTCTCACGTGTGTCTTTGAATGGCCACACTGTGAGCATGTATCTTTTTACACGTGACCTTAAAAAAGTATTTTTAGCAGTCGATGATCTGACATGCGGGCAGCGTAACCTGCCCAACAAATATGTGACCTCATTAGAATAGAATTGATGCCATGGGAATTAGCTCTGTCAAGGTCAGTGGTATTTGGAATCAGTGGTATTTGGAATCAGTGGTATTTGGAATCATGTCTTGCCAGCTAATCTTCGTTACCCTTCTGAAACAGATCGTGGAATTAGTTCAGCTTCTTTATGTGATACTTGTACCCAATCCATGTTTCACACACATACAGCAGCATTGCAACTATGTACATTGTCAGCTGTGTCTGTAAACTTTGATGTCACACACATTGTCTGCCACGTGACCTGCTAGCTTTTGGTGGTTCAGCTCGTCGTCAATGACAACCTACTGGAATAGTGTACTATCAAGTACGTTAATATGTTCACATCTTTATTTCTCACCACCGACATTGAGGATTGTCTCAGTATAACTTTTACCGGAAGCTGGTTGATGCATACAAGATGTACAGGCTTCATAGAAAGTGGAGGTAATAGGAGACTTGACGTGACCTTGTTGATTCCTGCACACAAAAGGACACTGGATCTACACATTGAGTAAACAAGTATCGGGCACATTTAATACAAACTGTGAAATAGTAAATTTAAAATGAAATGTAACCACTTCTTTTGTTGCACTGAAAACTGCGACAATATGGCCGGATCATGGTCAAAACAAAAGACGTTGTATGGTCACTTTTTTTTATTTGATACTTTTTGTGTTTAATATTGTAAATTGGAATGACTTTATTTATTTTCATAGTATAAGTTATTTTATATAAACAAATCTGAATGGTTCTTATGGAATAATCCAAATTATATAACATGCTTTCATCGAATAAAAATAATTTCTATATATATTTAAAGAAGTATTTTGACGGTTGAGATGATAGAGAAATGGAAACAAAGTCTCTACTGTAACTTATCAACTAATATCACTGATTAAAACACAAGAAGATAAGCTTAGTTACAAAACTACACCTGACAAACAGTTGGTATGTGTTTATCAACAGCCAAGTTATATCAATAGCTACAATTGGAACCACGTGGTGATGAAACACACATCTACAACTACAATTGGAGGCACGTGGTGATGAAACACACATCTACAACTACAATTGGAGGCACGTGGTGATGAAACACACATCTACAGCTACAATTGGAGGCACGTGGTGATGAAACACACATCTACAGCTACAATTGGAGGCACGTGGTGATGAAACACACATCTACAGCTACAATTGGAGGCACGTGGTGATGAAACACACATCTACAGCTACAATTGGAGGCACGTGGTGATGAAACACACATCTACAGCTACAATTGGAGGCACGTGGTGATGAAACACACATCTATAACTACAATTGGAGGCACGTGGTGATGAAACACACATCTACAACTACAATTGGAGGCACGTGGTGATGAAACACACATCTACAGCTACAATTGGAGGCACGTGGTGATGAAACACACATCTACAGCTACAATTGGAGGCACGTGGTGATGAAACACACATCTACAACTACAATTGGAGGCACGTGGTGATGAAACACACATCTACAACTACAATTGGAGGCACGTGGTGATGAAACACACATCTACAACTACAATTGGAGGCACGTGGTGATGAAACACACATCTACAACTACAATTGGAGGCACGTGGTGAGGCACGTGGTGATGAAACACACATCTACAGCTTATTGTAGGAAAGTGGAGACACGACCAGTGTCATGGCCAGGTCAAATGTGCTGACCGAGACCCACCTGGCATTCCCGACGTGCTCGTGAAAGCAGAGTGTGTTACAGCAGCCTCGCCAACGATATAGGGATCGACATTATTATCACCGCAATAGTGAACATGTTAGGAAGCCTATCTTGGCACTACAGACAGGAGAACCTGGGATGTAGGACAAGCCACTGCAAACCTGCTGCCACCAGAGACAAGCTCCGAACGCAAACACATATTACCGGCAATAACAAACACGTGGCACAGGTCAGCGCACGAGACACAGGTCAGCACGTACTCTTGTCCATTTGAATAACTAAATCTGCCGAGTTATTAGCCCTTCCGCCTTCAATGCTAAGTTTATGAATAGGCACGCGTTTCATTATTGTTGCTACATTGGTCTTATTTCTGCATTGCTTCGCTACAATGATTCAACCTGTTATTCAGATTAATTGCATTATCTCCAGTTCTAGCTATTTTCCTGCAGATAAAGAAGAAACCAACTGTAAAGACAGATACACAATTGATATTTATTTTATGTCACAAAAATCTCTTACAGAATTAAAAGATCAAATCACGTCAAGGGTGCTCAAATGGTTGCCCCAGCCGACTGATGCCTGCCTGCCTGCCTACTGGCCACCAGCCTCTGGTCCGTGCCGAGCAAGCATGCAATGAGTGCCTCTCTACAGTGCAGGGTCTGTACTGCTCGAACCTAAACCACTAAGCAGTGAAATGCACCCGACTACTACCAACGTGCACACGAGTTGGGACCTGGACAGGGGCTAAAGCCCTTGTAGATGTACAGGTCAACTATGACTAAGTCTGCTGCCTCCCTGCTATAGTGCCCCGCTAGGTCGTTGCCAATTGGGTAGTGCACACACCATCCTACAGTATGGCTTGTCTTGGCTTCATTCGTTCTCAATCTCCCACTACCAAACCCTGAAAGGGTTAAATAGCAGAATGTAGTCCAGAAAACGGAATGCTTTGTGTCGTAGTTTATAGCTTGACTGCGATATTTGCACCTTTCGGTCCAACATATCCGAATTCAGCAAGCATTTTTGTAGTACCGGATTAGCATTCCCTCTTCGATCCCTTCTCCTTAGCCAGTCTGCCCTGCTACAGCCTGTTATCCAGGATCATCGCATGGAGGTGTAGAAGGGTCTTGGCAGCTCTGGTTCGCTGGCCCTGACGCTAGCAGTCAGCTATGGGTCGCTGACCACTGCAGCTCACGCGCTGCTCAGCATCTTGATCCCAGCTCTGGTTCGCTGGCCCTGACGCTAGCAGTCAGCTATGGGTCGCTGACCACTGCAGCTCACGCGCTGCTCAGCATCTTGATCCCAGCTCTGGTTCGCTGGCCCTGACACTAGCAGTCAGCTATGGGTCGCTGACCATTGCAGCTCACGCGCTGCTCAGCATCTTGATCCCAGCTCTGGTTCGCTGGCCCTGACGCTAGCAGTCAGCTATGGGTCGCTGACCACTGCAGCTCACGCGCTGATCAGCATCTTGATCCCAGCTCTGGTTCGCTGGCCCTGGCGCTAGCAGTCAGCTATGGGTCGCTGACCACTGCAGCTCACGCGCTGCTCAACATCTTGATCCCAGCTCTGGTTCGCTGGCCCTGACGCTAGCAGTCAGCTATGGGTCACTGACCACTGCAGCTCACGCGCTGCTCAGCATCTCGATCCCAGCTCTGGTTCGCTGGCCCTGACGCTAGCAGTCAGCTATGGGTCGCTGACCACTGCAGCTCACTCGCTGCTCAGCATCTTGATCCCAGCTATGGGTCACTGACCACTGCAGCTCACGCGCTGCTCAGCATCTTGATCCCAGCTATGGGTCGCTGACCACTGCAGCTCACGCGCTGCTCAGCATCTTGATCCCAGCTCTGGTTCGCTGGCCCTGACGCTAGCAGTCAGGTATGGGTCGCTGACCACTGCAGCTCATGGGCTGCTCAGCATTTTGATCCCATCCTACAGTAGGAAACGGAGATTGGGTCAGGCACTTCAGAGGAGCAGAAGGCTGATTGGTCAGAATACTGGTCTGTTGCCAAATTAGGCAACGCCTATAGTTTTTGTCCAATTAAAGGTAAGATAGAAAGGCAGCCTGAATACTGTATATTGATTGCTTGCGGACGGCATTCATTTCGCATCATTGTAATGTTCATCTACGGATACCAGCAATGGAAATTAGAGCGATAATTTTATTTTTTTACGTAAGCTCTGACGTGAGATCTCCATAATGGGCCAGTCACTGCATCTTCTATCAATCCCAGCTACGAAATCAAAGATGGGCACTGCGTTGGTAACAGGGTAGAGGTTCTAAACCATTTCAGGAGGAGAGGAGACTAACGTCTGGTTAGACAAAACATATTGATTCGACATGTTAGTCTAGGTCAGGCAAAACATGCTGATCAGACAAATTAGTCAAGGTCAGACAGAACATACTGATCAGACATGTTAGTCAAGGTCAGGCACAACATACTGATCAGGCATGTTAGTCAAAAGTCAGACAGAATATACTGATCAGACATGTTAGTCAAAGTCAGACAGAATATACTGATCAGGCATGTTAGTCAAAAGTCAGACAGAATATACTGATCAGGCATGTTAGTCAAAGTCAGACAGAATATACTGATAAGACATGTTAGTCAAAGTCAGACAGAATATACTGATCAGGCATGTTAGTCAAAAGTCAGACAGAATATACTGATCAGACATGTTAGTCAAAGTCAGACAGAATATACTGATCAGGCATGTTAGTCAAAAGTCAGACAGAATATACTGATCAGACATGTTAGTCCGCTCTGGACGGAAGGTAACCGAATACAACCCGTCATGGGTTACAATAAAGCAGACTTATTCATTGTGGGCATTCATTCCACAATAACAACAACATCAAACCATTTGAGACTTGTGTTGATCTAATTAGCTGAGAATAATATAAGACTACACAAAATAATTGATCGCTTCTACCTTTTGGACCAAAATGATGAGAACTAGTCTGTATATTTGGAGGACATCCAGGAACAAAGGTATAGAGTGCCTGTAAGAATAATTCATGCATAAGATCTCTATGGTTTAACATAATCGTCTGCTTCTTCTTTGTCTTCTTCTTCTTCTTCTACTTCTTCTTCTTGTTCTTTTCCCTCATTCTGGCTTCTCTTGTTCCGACTTCTTCTCTTTTTTTCTCCTTCTCCCTTCCTTACTTCTTCCTATCTTTATTGTTAATGTCTTTTCTTGCCTTCTTCCTTTCTTTTTCCTGTCTTTTTTCTTTCTTCTTCTCCTTTCTGTCTTCTTCCTTCTTCTTCTCCTTCCTCCTTCTTCTCCATATCGTCTTCTTCTTCTTCTTCCTCCTCCTTCTTTTCCTTACTTCCTTTTTTCTTCCTTCTTCCTCTTCATTCCTTCTTCATTCCTTCTTCCTCTTTCTTTCTTCATTCTTCCATTTTCCAGCCGGAACATGAGCGTTTAGGGCAGGGGTGATGTGGTCGGCAACTCTGAGAAACAAAAGTACCTGAATGTGTGCCAAGGTCACTCACCGTCTCGACACTACGCCAAGGTCACTCACCGTCTCGACACTACGCCAAGGTCACTCACCGTCTCGAACACTACGCCAAGGTCACTCACCGTACGACACTACGCCAAGGTCACTCACCGTCTCGACACTACGCCAAGGTCACTCACCGTCTCGACACTAAGTTGACAAAGGAAAACAGGTAGGGGTGGGAGCTGACCCCTCTAGCGTTCCGATACGATTTGAGTTGGGGGGGGGGGGGGGGGTTAGTGACAGACAGAGGCCAGCAGGTCTTGTTTCGATATTTTGAGTGACAGGAATTCAGAGTGATTGGTGCCAATAACAACTAAATGGAAATAGATCCAAACCAGTGGATGGCTAAGCCAGACATCCCACAGAGGGCCATTGGATAGCTCTGATACTGCTTGAGACTATAAAATACTAGACAAAGTTTAAATCAAGACTCAGGACTCTCCTCTTCTTTCCACACACTCTTGTTTCATTTTACTCTGTCCAACAGTCACACTCTTGCACAACTTTCGCACGCGCCGTCAGGGTCAGGCCATTACATTGCACTTTGGTTGGACTGGCTTCTGAGAGCGCACAAACCTGCCACGAGTACATACAAACGCATACATACATCCAAGCACTGGTTTATGCGTCTTAATATCGCCCAATCAACTACGGTCTGGGGTGAAATAGGCGCGCCTCCGCCAGTTAGAAACTAGAGAGGTAAACACGTAAAATAAAAAAAATAAAAAATTTTCAATCAAGCAGACTGGCCATGGAGAGAGAGAGAGAGAGAGAGAGAGAGAGAGAGCGAGAGAGTGAGAGAGAGAGAAACATAAATTAGCTAGGGGTCTGTTTAGCTCGCCGACTTTATAGAAGAGCGATTAATAGGATGTTTTACGGATGTTAGGGAGATACAATTAATTTCAGGGTGACTGAACCAGCATACACCTTTGAGTCTTGGCCAGTCGCTCTATAAAGTATGTGTTGGGCACCCTGTGGCTAGAAGAGATCTGAATGTGTGTTATATGCGCAGGACACCTCGAGAACGATGTATGTTCTGAATTGTTACACGAGTGTATAGATCGCCTGAATACGTGATCTAATTATATGTGAGCGTACAGATTCGTCTGAGTACGTAATCTGATCGTGAGGACGAGTTTGTGACTGTGTGTTGAGGGTGCAGATAAGGGGAGGGGAGTGTGCGGCTAGAACTGGGTTGGATTAGTTGGGGACAATATTCAATAGCTTTTGCTTACAACCTCCGCGAAGATGTAAATATTGTGTATGTTTATTAATAATATTGATTTTGCTGTTCTGTTTGCTAAATGTTGGTTTTGTTGACATTCATCTAATAAAACTATTACCTGCCGTTTGATATTTGCTGAATGTGGTCGTGAATGATGTGGATACATGTGGTAACATACAAATAGAATATCCCCAGTGAAAAGCTGGACTCTGCTACACTCCTTCTTCTTCCTTCTTCTTCCTTCCTCTTTCTACCTCCTTCTTCTTCCTCCTCCATCTTCCTAATTCCTCTTTCTTCTGTTTATTTCCTCCTCCGTTTTCTTCTCCTTTCTTCCTTTCATTTTTTCCTTCTTCTTCCTCCTCCTTTTTTATTGCTTTTTCTTATTTCCTTCTTCCTTTCTTCTTTTTCTTCCTCCTTCTTCCTCCCCCTTCTTCTTCCTCTTTTTTCCTTCCTTCGTATTCCTTCTCCTTCTTCCACATTCTTCCTTCTTATTCCTTTTTTTCTTTTTCTTTTCCTTCCTCTTCCTTCCTTTTTTTCTGCTTTTCCCTCCTTTTTCCTTCCTTTCTCTTCCTCCTACTTCTCTTACTTCCTTCCTTCTTTTTCCTTTTCCTCCTCCTTCTTCCTTCCTTCTTCTTCTTTCTTCTTCTTCCTCCTTCTTCATTCCTTCTTCTTCCTTTTTTATTTCTTCTTCCTCCTTCTTCTGTCTTCTTCTTCCTTCTCCTTCTTTTTTCTCCTTCCTTCTTCCTTTATTATTTTCTCCTTCTTCTTCTTCTTTTTTTTGCGTTTGTCCTGAAAAGGATGTTTGGGACATTGTATTGTAGTTTACAGGCTGCATTATCTGCGCCTTACGGCTAGACACATCCGATTTCAGCACACAAATTTGGGTCCGGCGTTTGTATTCACTATTCTATCGCTAGTCGCTTAGCAAGTCTGCATGGGTACAGTTTGTGTTACAAGGACCCCACCTGGGATCGGAATAGGGCCTTGGCCAGTTGTGAGTCACTGACTGTGATGTAAATGAGGCCAGTTGTGAGCCACTGGCTGCGGTCACCTCATTCACTGCTACATTTTCAGGCATGTCTTGTCAACTTGACAACCAAGTACTTCCCATCAACTTGACAAAAAGGTTCTTCCCATTAACTTGACAACCAAGCTCTTCCCATCAACTTGACAACTAGGTTCTTCCCATCAACTTGACAAACAGGTTCTTCCCATCAACTTGACAACCAAGTTTCTCTCATCAACTTGACAACCGAGCTCCAATCAACTTGACAACCTAGTTAACCTCATCAACTTGATAACCTAATTAACCTCATCAACTTGACAATCACGTTCCCCTCATCAACTTGACAACCTAGTTAGCCTAATGAACTTGACAACCAAGTTTGCCTCATCAACTTGACAACCTGGTTAGCCTCATCAACTTGACAACCAAGTTCGCCTCATCAACTTGACAACCAAGTTCGACTCATCCATTTCACAACCTAGTTAGCCTCATTAACTTGACAACTAAGCTCCAATCAACTTGACATCCTAGTTAGCCTCATCAATTTGACAACCTAGTTAGCCTCATCAATTTGAAAACCTAGTTAGCCTAATCAACTTGACAACCTAGTTAGCCTCATCAACTTGACAACCTAGTTAGCCTCATCAACTTGACAACCAAGTTAGCCTTATCAACTTGACAACCAAGTTAGCCTCATCAACTTGACAACCAAGCTATCGTCATCAACTTGACAGCCAAGCTCCAATCAACTTGACAACCAAGTTCCCTCATCAACTTGACAACCAAGTTCGCCTCATCAACTTGACAACCACGCTAGTATTACCACATTGACAACCATGCTAGTGTTATCACATTGACAACCATGCTAGTATTACCACATTGACAACCATGCTAGTATTATCACATTGACAACCATTCTAGTATTACCACATTGACAACCATGCTAGTATTATCACATTGACAACCATGCTAGTATTATCACATTGACAACCATGCTAGTATTACCACATTGACAACCATGCTAGTATTATCACATTGACAACCATGCTAGTATTATCACATTGACAACCACGCTAGTATTATCACATTGACAACCATGCTAGTATTACCACATTGATAACCACGCTAGTATTACCACATTGACAACCATGCTAGTATTGTGACAGATCTAACATTATTTCTATCCTAGGTCACGGTATCATTTAATATATTAATTGACAGAGTTCTAATATTATTGTTTCACTTTATTTACTATCTTATTCTTCCTTACCACTATCACTCCTTAACTCACACTTTAATTTAACCACTAACAATTCTTTTAACAAAAGTAAAACAAAGAATGTTTATTTCATAAACATCGAACACATCATATCAAAACACTAGGCTCATAAATCGTATTAAATTGTTCATCAATTATTGAATAATTCTAATGTCTCTCCAGAAGTTTGTTATAATCACTTCTCTGACTATGAATACTTCTAGAGGTTCGTGCAATTAGCACATGACTTACTCTAGCACTAAACTTTACCCAGGGTTCTAATCACGTGATCGAAATTTAGCAATTGTTCTATTTACGGTCTATCTCTGTGTGTTGATATAGTGCTGTCTAGCTATATGTTCTCAGTCCTCATATATCTGTCCTCACTCGTCGGATGGCCTTATGTTCCACCTCTCAGCTTACACAACTTGGGTGTCTACCGAGACTTGTCTCGTCTCAACGAAAAGGCAGATGTCTACTGGGCTTCTTGTCTCGTCTCCACATCAGGAAGCCGGCGACTGCAGCTGTGCTCGTGTCTATGATAGATGACAGTGGTTCCGTTACTGTGGTCGTCAGGACGAGGAAACACACAAGTCACGACGGGTCATCCAGAACGAGCGCCTCGTGTTGAAGCAACACGTCTCTGTCTGAAGAGAATGAGGTCGGGTCACGATAGACCTGTGTTAGCAATGACGGCTCGAACAGCACATCACACACAGGCAGATGCTTACACGTGTGTGGTCTCTCGTTCTCTTTCAGTGTTGGTCTGCTTTGTTGGCTTATAATTCTATCTCTCTATTCTGGTCACTCACTGGCTAAGTTCTATAGCTGTTTCTATCTACTTGTTCTTGTCCAATATGCTACCTACTAAGCTGCACGATAGAATACCCTTCTCTGCTGCTTCTGATCTGTCCCCTGATCTGTCTACCCCAGATTACATGATAAGCTCCCTGCTTTGGTCAACGACTTCTACTTTCTTGAGTTTATTTCTCTCAAACTTTATTTGAACTCGCCTACCCCACAGAAAGGCTGCCTTGATTTTCATGGGATTCCCAGTTCAAATCGTAGGAACGAGAACCATTTTGGCTGGACAGCCCCAAACTGCATTGTTTGAGAGTTAAGGACAATACCCCGTTCAATGAACTGAACCTCTCGGACAGGGTTCTCCAGTTATGTGTGGGTACCACGAACAGTATTTTCAGGGCTTCCTTGGCGTTGGCCCGTTGTAACTCTGTTACAGTATTATCACAATGACAACCACGCTAGTATTACCACAATGACAACCACGCTAGTATTACCACATTGACAACCACGCTAGTATTACCACATTGACAACCACGCTAGTATCATCACAATGACAAGGACGCTAGTATCATCACAATGACAACCACGCTAGTATCATCACAATGACAACCACGCTAGTATTACCACATTGACAACCACGCTAGTATTACCACATTGACAACCCCGCTAGTATTACCACATTGACAACCACGCTAGTATCATCACAATGACAACCACCTTAATTACATTATTCTTAACAACGACAACCCGGCTAGTCTTACCAAATAAAGTCATCTTCCCCACGGTGTCTCTTCTCTACAATCATCTGAGTGTCGTACAGGGCAAACAATGAGAACAGAACAAGATTGCTCAAGACATAGATCTGCAAACAATAATTGTGATTCAGATCAGCAATGGTTGAACAGTCTGACGAACATCAAGACCGCTGAAGATATGTTGTTGTTGTTTAATGCTCAGAATGAGTAAGTTCACTATTTTGTGTGCCCTGAAAAGGACGTTAAATGGTGGGTTGTAGTAGCTTTCCCCACATCCCGAGCGTGCTGATGAAGGTAGACGGCGGTCCTCCAGGCGGTTGGGCTATGCTTGGCTTCATCTGTCTGGCGCTCACTACTACGGGGATCGCATCGATCTACATCTTGTCAGCCAGGCTGCCTTGAAAACAGCCTGTTTCCAGGGAACGTTTAATGGAAGAGAGATTGTAGTCTTGGTCAGTGTATTGAGCCCGGCCCCGTCACGACGTCCTGGTCATTATGTTGTGCCTGGCCCCGTCACAACGTCCTGATCAGTATATTGTGCCTGGCCCGGTCATAACGTCCTGGTCAGTGTATTGTGCCTGGCCCTGTCAAGACGTCCTGGTCAGTATATTGTGCCTGGTTCCGTCACAACGTCCTGGTCAGATTGTTGTGCCTGGCCCTGTCACGACGCCCTGGTCAGTATGTTGTGCCTGGCCCTGTCACGACGTCCTGGTCAGTATGTTGTGCCTGGCCCTGTCAAGACGCCCTGGTCAGTGTATTGTGCCTGACCCTGTCAAGACGTCCTGGTCAGTGTATTGTGCCTGGCCCCGTCACGACGTCCTGGTCAGAATTTTGTGCCTGGCCCAGTCACGACGTCCTGGTCAGTATGTTGTGCCTGGCCTTGTCAAGACGTCCTGGTCAGTATATTGTGCCAAGCTCCGTCACAACGTCCTGGTCAGAATGTTGTGCCTGGCCCTGTCACGACGTCCTGGTCAGTATGTTGTGCCTGGCCCTGTCAAGACGTCCTGGTCAGTGTATTGTGCCTGACCCTGTCAAGACGTCCTGGTCAGTGTATTGTGCCTGACCCTGTCAAGACGTCCTGGTCAGTGTATTGTGCCTGGCCCCGTCACGACGTCCTGGTCAGAATTTTGTGCCTGGCCCAGTCACGACGTCCTGGTCAGTATGTTGTGCCTGGCTGGACTAGCGTCTCAGTTTCCCGCTGAAGACATAGATCTGCAAACATAATCACGATACTGATCAACGATACTTGAACAGTCTGACAAAAAACAAGAACATGGCTGAAGAGTTATGGTTCTCCGAAAAATGAGAGAGGATACTAGTTTGAGTCTTAGTCGACCTGTACTTTTACATGGGTGGATGCCCCTGTACTGGTCTCAGCTCTGTCGTGAGCTGGATGTAGTAGTGATTAAAATAAGGCGAGGCTGCAGCGGTTCTGTGGATGTGTATAATGGGAAAAAAAAACATGAAAAAAAACTAGTAAAAGTTGATTAAGGTTGAGCTTAATCAAAATTTCAAAATGGGTGTTCTCGTCTCGGTGCGGTATCTGACCATACCCATTTTTAAATTTTGATTAAGCTCAACCTTAATCAACTTTTGCTAGTTTTTTTTCATGTTTTTTTTCCCATGTAGTAGTGAGAAAGATTTCCTGCTCTAGCGGGCTAGGCTCGAGCAGCTTATTACTCCGCCTCGCTGGGGTAAGTACCGCATAGGGTGGTTAACCGATGTGCGAGTCCATCTTAAGAGCTCAAACACTAGAGTAAAGTAGACCCGCAGACTGTTAGGAACCATCTATGCTGCTCTTAACAAACCACCTAAACGTGGTCGGTGGTAGGCCATGTCACACAGTTAGTCGCCTCTTACGACATGCTCTCTGTGGGGCTTGGTGCTATTGTATGTACACAAAGAGCCCGGCAGATCACTAGCAATACCAACGTCAGACAAAAGACTGCTATAAGACAATGTTAGACAGGGTCAGGTGAAACAGTACTGATGAAGACCTGTCATCACTTGCAAGCAGTCCTCCCTAGAAACAGGCTGTTTCATGGCCGTCTGGTTAGTGAAGTGATGATCGGCACTGTAATCCCCATAGCGGTTAAGCTTACAGAGGAAACTCGCATATCACTGCAGCCAGGAGGACTTCCGTCCACCTACTCAAGTACGCCTCTGGATGCGAGAAGAGCCTTCGTAACACTCCACCAAAGAAAGTCATCAATAGTACTTAAGTGGCATTAGCAACAACAATCCATGAAAACAAACTTTAGGTAGTGCGGGGAAGGCCAAGCACGCAGCAGTTAATGATCTAACAGCAGTCTGTAAGTCATAGCTGGCTTCTTGCATCAGTCAACCATAGCTATACCCTATTGTGCTTCCAACTGGCGGTCCCGGAAACACGCTGCACATGTAGTCTGGCAAAGAGAATACGCATCGCAGAGATAAGGCAAACGTGCATTTGGACGGCTTGGACGGATTGAGCTAACCTTTAGCCACACAGAGCTGAAATGCATTTGGACGGATTGAGCTAACCTTTAGCCACACGGACCTTAAATGCATTTGTACGTTTTTGGACACACGAACGGATACTTACAAGAGCCAGTCTATCGGTGCCAACTGGAGACAAATTGGTGTAACCTTCAGCTTCACCAAAGTTATGATTTCTCATGTTAAGATCCACATTGTTAACTCAAGAGCTAACTTCGGGTCTTCTCTATCTCTGGTCTGGCTATAACCATCACACACACCCTTTTTAGTACGGTGTGTAAGTCCTTCCTGGTTTGCTAAGGAAAGCTAATCACGTGATTCTACTTGTCAGACTTGGAGCCAACGTAGTTCCGTACCCATAAATGCATACAAGCTAATATCAAGTCTCTATCCGTCGATCACATAACTACCACTTCTTTGGACAACTTTCCCATAATACGGGAGAGCTTCAAATGAAAACCTTAAAAGTGGGATAGAAATGAGAAAAAAACCATGGCTTTGTATTGTAACTTGTTAATATTGTTGCTAAGGATGTCAAGAGTGTCCTGCACGTGCAATCACGGTGCAGACGGACACCATGACGTCATAATTGCAGCTAAAAGATGGCCACCGCAATATTGACTTGCATCAAAGAGAAGCAGAGTTCTTTTATCCGTTTTTCTAAGCAGCAAAGGGATGAAACTTATAGAAATTCCTCGGCAATGAAAGTTCTAGTATGGTGATGCATGCCTTTTACTTGAGAAAGTGTATAAGTGGAGTAGCAAGTTTCAAAACACGACGAGGTCAGGCACACCGACTGATGACCCTTGAGTCTATAGCCGTCATTAAGAAAAACACGTAAAATCGCTGATTGAATGTGAATAAAAAGGCTGCACATTTGGACATCAGTCAAGGTTCAGCACACCACATCTGGACATCAGTCAAGGTTGAGCACATTACATCTGGACATCAGTCAAGGTTCAGCAGACCACATCTGGACACCAGTCAAGGTTCAGCACACCACATCTGGACACCAGTCAAGGTTCAGCACACCACATCTGGACATCAGTCAAGGTTGAGCACACCACATCTGGACACCAGTCAAGGTTCAGCACACCACATCTGGACATCTGTCAAGGTTGAGCACACCACATCTGGACACCAGTCAAGGTTCAGCACACCACATCTGGACATCAGTCAAGGTTCAGCACACCACGTCATCCATGATGTTCTACAGTACCACAAAATGTTTGCAAGGTGGATTCCATGGCAGCTTAGTCCAGAATTAGAACAATGGCGCGTTGATGCCTGTCAGGAACTTTCGCGGCGCTTTGATTGTAAAGGTGATAGTTTCCTAGCAAGAATTGTTACTGAAGTTGAAACCTGGGTTCACTACGGAGTGAGCGAGCAAGAAATAGCGCCATTCCTCCTCACCGAAAAATGAATGCACATAGCAATCTGCAGGGAAGGTTATGCCGACTCTCTTTTGGGATGTACTAGAGTGTAATTTTAGAGCACTACATGCCCAGAGGGAACACTGTCACCAGTGCCACGTAAACAGATCTTCTCAGGAATCACCTTTGACCCGCAACCAAATCCAAACAACGTGTACTGAGATGAGAAGAATGCTCGAACCCATACTGCCCGTACAATGGCTACAACCATCGAAGACCACCACTTTCTGTGTCTACCACATCCACCACACTCCCCAGACCTAACACCAAGTGATTTCCACGTCTTTGGACGACAAATAGAGGCATTGGGAGGAAAAACTTTCAGGTCAGAGGAAGAAGTCCACCAGGTGATGCATCAGTGGTTATACACAAGACCAGGATAATTTGTTTCTATAAGAATCCATGCACTTTATAGGCATTGGAGACTTGTATCGAACGTTCTACATGAGTCCATGCACTTTATAGACATTGGAGACTTGTATCGAACGTTCTACAGGAGTACATGCACTTTATAGGCATTGGAGACTTGTATTAAACGTTCTACAGGAGTACATGCACTTTATAGACGCAATTGTATCGAACGTTCTACAGGAGTCCATGAACTTTATAGACGCTGGGGACTTGTATCGAACGTTCTACGGGAGTACATGCACTTTATAGATGCTGGAAACTTGTATCGAACGTTCTATAGGAGTCCATGCACTTTATAGACGCTGGGGACTTGTATCGTTCTATAGGAGTACATGCACTTTATAGGCGCTGGAGACTTGTATCGAACGTTCTACAGGAGTCTATGCACTTTTATCGGCGCTGGGGACTAGTATCGTTCTATAGGAGTACATGCACTTTATAGGCGCTGGAGACTTGTATCGTTCTATAGGAGTACATGCACTTTATAGACGCTGGAGACTTGTATCGAACGTTCTACAGGAGTCCTTGCACTTTATAGGCGCTGGGGGGTATTGTATCGAACGTTCTACAGGAGTCCATGCACTTTATAGACGCTGGGGACTTGTATCGTTCTACAGGAGTCCATGCACTTTATAGGCACTGGGGACTTGTATCGAACGTTCTACATGAGTCCATGCACTTTATAGGGGCTGGAGACTTGTATCAAACGTTATACAGGAGTCTATGCACTTTATAGACGCTGGGGACCTGTATCGAACGTTGTACAGGAGTCCATGCACTTTATAGACGCTGGGGACTTGTATCGAACGTTCTACAGGAGTCCATGCACTTTATAGACGATGGGGACCTGTATCGAACGTTCTACAGGAGTCCATGCACTTTATAGGCGCTGGGGACTTGGATCGAACGCAATGGTGACAACGTCGATAAATGATACAGTTTTGTCTCACTTTTTCAGAATAAATTGACTCAAAGAATATATTTAAGATATTCATTTGAAACATCTAGTATTGGGTGGCTGTAAAATAACTGTCCCATGATGCAAGCTGCTGGATCAAACTGTTCAGACTAGCCGTATCTGTGTCCCTGTCCCCAACAATAACAAAGGTCAATATGTCTACGACATGTGGCAGTCGGTCGCCGGAGGAACCGTGTAGATCTAGTTCTGCCTCTGCTCCCCCCTCCCCCCCCCCCCGCCCCCCCAACGTCTACACAGTCCCTCTGGATTGCAACTAAAGACCGACTTTTTATAATAATGACCAAGTTTAAAATCCCAGGTTCAGGTGTCCACCATGTGTCCAGTTGTGTTA
The DNA here is from genome assembly GCA_036924085.1 of Ariolimax columbianus. Lineage (NCBI taxonomy): Eukaryota > Metazoa > Mollusca > Gastropoda > Stylommatophora > Arionidae > Ariolimax > Ariolimax columbianus. Next base: position 4,834,027 of record JAVGWX010000012.1, on the reverse strand, counting down.
GTTACTGACCTATTTAACATATTTCGTTAAACTTTAGGGCGACCCTGACCAGTGGTATTATAATAAAGTTTCGTAGACTGTTCATTCTCTACCGACCTTGGGTATACCTTGAAACTTGTCTCTGGACCCTGTGCTGAGGTTACTTGTTGAAAGGGAGATTCAAGTGATCCCCTTCTCTAAATGCCCCTTGTGGGACGGGACCTGCACCCCCCCCCCTCCTCCGCCGTTTGGACGGGAAATCACACACCATCTATACGTAACGCCTTTACATCACGTGACACTTACATGAAAGACGATTCTGGAGGCCAAGTATGTGTTCAGCAGTCCAACCAGCATCAGTAGAAACAAGCAGGAAAACAGCAAACCTGACATAGAACAATAGAGAACCTGACATAGAACATAGGAAACCTGACATAGACAATAGAGAACCTGACATAGAACATAGGAAACCTGACATAGCACACAGAAAACCTGACATAGACAATAGAGAACCTGACATAGAACATAGGAAACCTGACATAGAACAATAGAGAACCTGACATAGAACAATAGAGAACCTGACATAGAACAATAGAGAACCTGACATAGACAATAGAGAACCTGACATAGCACACAGCAAACCTGACATAGCACACAGCAAACCTGACATAGACAATAGAGAACCTGACATAGCACACAGCAAACCTGACATAGACAATAGAGAACCTAACATAGAACATAGGAAACCTGACATAGCACACAGCAAACCTGACATAGCACACAGCAAACCTGACATAGACAATAGAGAACCTGACATAGCACACAGCAAACCTGACATAGACAATAGAGAACCTAACATAGAACATAGGAAACAAGACATAGCACATAGCAAACAAGACATACCACATAGCAAACCTGACATAGACAATAGAGAACCTGACAGAACATAGCAAACAAGAGATAGACAATAGACAACCTGACATAACACATAGCAAACAGGACAGCACATAGCAACCCTTACATAAACAAATGGAGAGCCTGACATAGAACATATCAAACAAGACATAGCTCATAGCAAACCTGACATATCATATAGCAAACCTGACATAGACAATAGAGAACCTGACATTGCACATACAAAACACGACATAGCACATAGCAAACTTGACATAGCAAACAAGACATAGAACATAGCAAACCTGATATACATCATAGCAAACATGGCATAGAACATATAAAACCTGACATAGAACATAGCAAGCAAGACATAGCACATAGCAAACAAGACATAACGCATAGAAAACCTGACATAGCACATAGCAAACAAGACAAAGACAATAGAGAACCTGACATAGAACATAGCAAACAAGACATAGACAATAGAGAACCTGACATAGCACATAGCAAACCTGACATAGAACATAGTAAACCTGACACAGAACACAGCAAACCTGACATAGAACAAAGCAAACCTGACATAGAATATTGAAAACCTGACATAGAACATAGCAAACCTGGCATAGCACAAAGCAAACATCACATAGACAATAGAGAACCTGACATAGAACATAGCAAACCTGACATAGAATATAGCAAACCTGGCATAGAACATAGAAACATGACATAGAACATAGCAAACATGCCAGAGAGCATGATTAATCAGTTTTTCCTCTTAATCCTCTTCTTCATCTTCTTCTTTGCTTTATTCCTCTTCGTCGTTTTAGTCGTTGCCTTTTTATTCTTTAATATCGTCGTCGTGTACTCATCTCCTCCTTCTTCTTCTAATTCTCAATCTCCTCATTTTTCTTCTTTTCTTCTGTCCTTCTTATTCTATTCACTTCCTTCTCTATCTTTTTCCTCTACTTCTTCTGTCTCGCTTCCTCTCTCTCTCTTTCTCTCTCTCTCTCTCTCTCTTTCTCTCTCTCTCAATCTTCTTTTTCTTCTTCTTCTTCTTCTTCTTCTTCTTCTTCTTCTCCTACCGCCTAGCCACCCTTGAGGAAAGCCAACTATTCACTCCTGTTTTTAAGGTAAAGGTAATAAAAGCGCAAAAGCGTCGCAGCGGTTTGAAGAGAACAGGATCACTTTAACGCTGAACTGCAATGGTCAGCGACCCGTGGCTGACTGCTAGCGTCACGACCAGTGACCCAGAGCTGTCAAGACCCTTCTACCGCTCCACGCGGGGATCCTGGATAACAGGCTGTAACTGATGTGTGTTTGATGTGTGTTTAATGTGCGTGTTTGATGTGTGATTGATGTGTGTTTGATGTGTTTGATGTTTTTTTGATGTGTGTATGATGTATGTTTGATGTGTGTTTGATGTGTGTTTGATATGTGTTTGATGTGTGTTTGATGTGTGTTTGATGCAGTGCCAGAATCTTCCACTTCATTCGATAGGACTTGGCATTTGGTCTAGAGATCAGGCGTCGCTTACAACTTGGGGGATTCGAACACCGCATCGTTTTGTGTTTTCATTTGTTTGTTTTTTGGGCGGTAATCGGCTCCTGCCTGAGCCGTAGCGACCCACGATCCCAAGTATCTAGCGCCTTCTTCCCTACATGCTTGTTGTTGACAGATCCTGCTAGTGAGTTCTTCTCGCTTGACTATATGTTGCTAACGGAAACATGCTCTAGCAACTCTTCTGGGATCCTGGGGTGTAGTGTCGAGTTTTGGGATCCTGGGGTGTAGTGTCGAATTCTGGGATCCTGGGGTGTAGTGTCGAATTCTGGGATCCTAGGGTGTAGTGTCGAATTCTGGGATCCTGGGGTGTAGTGTCGAATTCTGGGATCCTGGGGTGTAGTGTCGAATTCTGGGATCCTGGGGTGTACTGTCGAATTCTGGGATCCTGGGGTGAAGTGTCGAATTCTGGGATCCTGGGGTGTACTGTCGAATTCTGGGATCCTGGGGTGTAGTGTCGAATTCTGGGATCCTGGGGTGTAGTGTCGAATTCTGGGATCCTGGGGTGTAGTGTCGAATTCTGGGATCCTGGGGTGTAGTGTCGAATTCTGGGATCCTGGGGTGTAGTGTCGAATTCTGGGATCCTGGGGTGTAGTGTCGAATTCTGGGATCCTGGGGTGTAGTGTCGAATTCTGGGATCCTGGGGTGTAGTGTCGAATTCTGGGATCCTGGGGTGAAGTGTCGAATTCTGGGATCCTGGGGTGTAGTGTCGAATTCTGTGATCCTGGGGTGTAGTGTCGAATTCTGGGATCCTGGGGTGTAGTGTCGAATTCTGGGATCCTGGGGTGTAGTGTCGAATTCTGGGATCCTGGGGTGTAGTGTCGAATTCTGGGATCCTGGGTTGTAGTGTCGAGTTTTGGGATCCTGGGGTGTAGTGTCGAGTTCTGGGATCCTGGGGTGTAGTGTCGAGTTTTGGGATCCTGGGGTGTAGTGTCGAATTCTGGGATCCTGGGGTGTAGTGTCGAATTCTGGGATCCTGGGGTGTAGTGTCGAATTCTGGGATCCTGGGGTGTAGTGTCGAATTCTGGGATCCTGGGGTGTAGTGTCGAATTCTGGGATCCTGGGGTGTAGTGTCGAATTCTGGGATCCTGGGGTGTAGTGTCGAATTCTGGGATCCTGGGGTGTAGTGTCGAGTTTTGGGATCCTGGGGTGTAGTGTCGAATTCTGGGATCCTGGGGTGTAGTGTCGAATTCTGGGATCCTGGGGTGTAGTGTCGAATTCTGGGATCCTGGGGTGTAGTGTCGAATTTTGGGATCCTGGGGTGTAGTGTCGAATTCTGGGATCCTGGGGTGTAGTGTCGAATTCTGGGATCCTGGAGTGTAGTGTCGAGTGTGGGCATGGATACTCGTGGATGTAATGTAATGTTAGACTTCTCAACAGGCTAGCCACTACGAGGATCACAGCCACAATTCCCATCTCGTTGGTCAGGCTGCTGTAACACTGCCTATTTCCATGTGCAATGCAGTGACTGGGGTGAGATCTTGGTCCGTATGTTGCACGTGGATCTAAGAGTATCAATCTTAATCATCCATGAGCTTGCATCGTCTATTAATATTGTTTCTCACATCCGACGGGGAGCAAAGAGTACACAGGGCCAGGTGAAATGTACTGATCAAATCAATCACTTCACGTCTTGATTCGTCTGATCAAATCAATCACCTCACGTCTTGGATCGTCTGATCAAATGAATCACCTCACATCTTGGTTTGTCTGTTCAAATCAATCACCTCACGTCTTTTTTCGTCTGATCAAATCAATCCCTTCACGTCTTTTTTTGTATAATCAAATGAATCACCTCACGTCTTGGTTCGTCTTCATGGAAAAATACTGCGTTACAACAGTCTTACCACATATGTTGAGGTTGACACTGTAATTCATACAATGATAATCACAGCTCTACAGCCAGGAAGGCACTGTTCTATCTTATAAAGTACGCCGCATATAAAAAGAGCCACTGTCAAAGAAACGTTGCCAACAGTCATCTCAACTCAGCACGAAGCAGCGCGGCGTACACCATCAAGGACAACAACATTGCTCCAGCGTACATGTGTTCAACTTATGAGGTTGGCTAGTGTATCATTACCTAAACAATTATCAAAATAATAAGTCTCGCTATGAACTCTCGGTTCAAAACAGCTGGCTCAGACCGGACAGTGTTCACCAACCTTCCATGTAGATAAACCTCCTATCGGTGTTAAGTATGGCTGCCAGAGATAGACCGATGAATATGACAGCAGTGCTCAGTAGCCCAGTAGATATAATCCTGGAGGGACACACAAATATCTTGTCAAATTCAACAGACATGCAATTCTCGTACGCAACAGTCAGGCAATTCTCACACACAACAGCAAAATAATTCTCATGGCACACACAACAGTAGAGTAATTCTCATGGCACACACAACAGTAAAGTAATTCTCATGGCACACACAACAGACAAGTAATTATCATGGCACACACAACAGACAAGTAATTATCATGACACACACAACAGACAAGTAATTATCATGGCACACACAACAGACAAGTAATTCTCATGGCAAACAAAACAGACAGGTAATTCTCAGGCACACAAAACAGACAAGTAATTCTCATGGCACACAAAACAGTAAAATAATTATGATGGCACACGACAGGTAATTCTCATGGCACTCAACAGACAGGTAATTCTGAAAGACAACAGACAGCCAATACTCATATTGCATGCAACATTCAATTCCCATGTCAAACACAACAGACAAACAATTCTCATGTTACACAAACCACACACACTTCTCAATTACAAAAGACACAGTTCGAGCCATACATAAATAAATACAGACAATTTACATGTCGCACACAAACGGACAGACATTTCAAATGTCCCGCGCACACAGACAAATGATATGTGTGAAGTAATAATAATAATAATAGCTGTCCATCGCTGTCGATGAGGACCGCCGACATCATCCTTGTCACAGATGTCCCTGTTGGGTGTTGGTGTGCATGTGGCTGAACAGGCCAATGCGAGCACGAAAACATCTGCTACATATCGGGCACACGAGGTTTGTAGAAGGGGATGGTGTTCCCGCTGCTCTGGATTTCCGCGTCTTGCGTCTGTTCTGGGCTTTCACAACACGGTCATCTTCACCGGCAGTTACACCCGATTTGACTGCGCTTCTCCAGTCAGATCTGTTTTGCGCAAGACATTCCCAGGTGTCGATGTCTATCTGGCAACTTTTTAGTGAGTCCTTCAGACCGTCTTTAAAACGTTTCTTTGGGCGCCCTCTCTCGCGCCATCCCTCTCTCAGCTCGCCGTAGAGAAGCTTCTTTGGGAGCCGCTCGTCTGACATACGGACGAGGTGTCCGGCCCATCCTAGTCGTGCTTTTTCTAGCAGTGCATGTATGCTGGGCATGTTAGCCCTCGAAAGAACCTCGATGTCAGTGACACGATCTTGCCATCGGATGTGGAATATTCGCCTCAGGCAATCTGTGTGGAAGTGGTTTAACCTCCTTGCATGTCCAGAGTATACAGTCCAGCTTTCGCAAGCGTATAGTAGGGTTGGAATGATGGTTGCACGGTAGACTTTGAGTTTGGTCTTGACGCTGATGCCACGACGTGCCCAGACCATCGAGCGCATTCTACCAAAGGCTGTGCTGGCCTTTGCTATTCTGCTTGCCACCTCATCGTCTAGGCTGACAGATCTCGACAGCGTGCTGCCCAGATATGTGAATTTGTCTACGGCATTCAACGTCTGCCCGCTGACTGTAGTCTCTGGTTTTGTGTACGGCATGCCTGGTGCTGGTTGATACATGACCTCTGTTTTTTTGGCATTTACGGTCAGGCCAAAATTTTCGCATGGGCAGAGAACTGGTTCATTCCAACCTGCATGTTCAGTTCTGAGTTGCTCATTAGAGCGCAGTCGTCAGCAAATACAAGTTCCCTGATTATGTCGCCAGCCACTTTGGTTTTGGCCTTCATTCTTCTGGGATTGAGTAACTTGCCATCTGTGCGGTACTTTATGGGTATTCCAAGCTCCAATGATCTGAAGGCGTCTGTCATCGTGGCCGCGAACATCATGCTGAACAAAGTCGGGGCGAGTACACATCCTTGTTTTACTCCGTTTGATACTAGAAACGTTTTAGAGATTGCACCGCTGTCCAGTACACGAGCACACATGCCTTCGTGTAGCTGTTTCACCATTGTTATGAACTTGTTGGGGCAGCCAAACTTAGACATTATCATCCACAGCCCTCCTCTGTTTACTGTATCAAATGCCTTTGTCAAATCAATAAATGTGGTGTACAGGGCCTGATTTTGTTCTCGACACTTCTCTTGTACTTGGCGAGCGGCAAAAATCATGTCCACTGTTCCTCTTCCGGCTCTGAATCCACATTGGCTTTCTGGGAGGTGGTGGCTTTGTTCAAGGTATTTGTTGAGCCTGTTTAGCAGTAAGCGCGCTAGGATCTTGCCTGCTACGGAGAGTAGCCATATTCCACGATAATTGTCGCATTCCTGACGGTTGCCTTTTCTTTTGTATAGGTGAACGATTGAGGCGTCCTTTAGCTCCTGCGGAATTTTACCTTCAGCCCACATGTGACAGAAGAGTTCAGTGATCCTTCTGGTGAGGGATGGGCCAGCTGTCTTATATACCTCTGCTGGTATTGCATCAGCTCCTGTAGCTTTTCCTATAGATAGTGAAGTAAATGTGTGAAAATAAATGTCCAACTGCTTTGCGTGTCTCGTCTGCTTCTGTTCCACTACGCATTAAAGTAGTAGTTGGGACAGTGCACTGCTTTCTCATCACAAATCATCAATACGATTCAGTCCACCCAGATGTTAAACCATTACCTGACTTACGTTAAAGGGAGGAAAGGAAGTGATAGAAGGGAATTGATTAACTTCCTTTCAAGCTCCTATTGTCACCGTGCGGCAGCAACCACACACACCCCCCCCCCCCTCCCCTCTCTCCATCCCGGACAAAAGCTTTGATAGGCCAGGCGAGGTTATCAGCCCTCGGTGAATTTGGGTGAGCACACTCGCGAATGCTAAGACTGGATTGGATAGAATGCGCGGAGGAGACCACTTGCTCGTCAGCAGACAGTTCGGTGATTATCAGCAACTGAATGTGATTCGCAAGGAGCACGGCGAGCGACACACTTGGTATGCCCAAGAACAGCAAAGATGGCGCCGTACCGGCTGCGGGTCTAATTTTTCTCTGGTGTTCTAGTTTATTATGGATGTCACCAGGCCACAGGTTTCCATGGAATTAACACTAGTCGGCGACTTACACTTGTGTTCACGGAAACGTGTTGCTGTTCTCCATTTGATCTAGTTAGTTTGTTCCTTTTGTGTGTGTGTTTTCTTCCTTCCGATGACCCTGACATGAACATCGGCTCTATGAATTAGTATTACGGTTAAACCTGTGCGGTATTGTCGCGGTCTGGTGCACACGGCTGAACCATGAGATTGGCGTCTTTCGCCCTAGCTGCAGATAGTGTCGGGTTTGATATGACTATGAAATATAGGCACGGGACTATAATGGACTAGAACACATCGCCTGGAAGATATGCCTAACACATCACTCACACAATTAGTTATGTCCTACGACATCTAGCGGTTATAAGAAAGGCAAGGCACACAACAATAGATGTCATCCCTCCTCCGCTGACTTGCCGGATGTCTGTTTACGGGAAAGGCTTCGGGAGTAAACCCTGAAGAAAAATATGCATCATGTGCTACCTCTAGTCGTGTCGATAATGTATTGCCACTGGCCAAAGGATACTCCGGACGAAATAGTGAGGTTGACAAATTGCGCAGTTGCTTCCTCAAAATTAAATCAAATCACCACGCAAGCCACATATTTCAGCGGACACCGCAAGAGAGAAGATTTTCTACACGGATGAACAGATAGAGTGGTCGTCATCACATATGATGGACGAAAATCATGCCCTGGTCATACACAGAACTTGACTTCATCTTCAGTCGTCTTGACTGGACCTGCCATTGGTGTTAGATGGGCTCTTAGAGATATATAGGTCGACGAATTGCTCAACTATGCATCACAGTAATTCAAATCATTGCATCAGGCACACTCTGTCAGACATTCATCCATTTGTTCCATCCGAGATGCCCACAGCAGACATATTCTCCGTCTATTTGCCCCATGAGAGGAGAAAAGCGACAGCATGGTCCTCCCCAACCCATCTGTGAGGTAAGCTGTGTGGTGACAAGAGCAGTATGAGACTGGATGCCAGGTTCATGACGGAAATAGTGGCGCCATTATTGGAAAGCCAACGACACAGAAGAAGTCAGGTCACGTGAGTTCTTTCATGTCGTCAATTGTTGTCCTGTTATGTCTGTCCTTGCTGCTGCAGATAGTGCGCGTGTAACGTGTCCGTTTGGTACATCATACATGTGTGCTTGAGTCCCTAACAATGACAGCAATGGTTGCCCATCACAAGCGAAGATGACGAAAGCATCAGACTTGCGTTGCGACATGTGACCTCATATGGGGGTCAAGACATGTCCTGGCCCGACACGCCCTACAGAACGTGGAGCACACATGGTTGGATTCAGTAGTTGAATTGTTGCATTCTCTGTGCTTTCTAAAACTGGGCGTTGCCGAAGATGCATGTGTCGGACCGAAAGGTGCAAATTTCGTTCTCCGGACTACATCCAGCTACTTGCAAAGCCTTCTTGAGGGCTTGGTAACAGGAGATTGTGAACGAAGAAGAAAAAGAATGACACCGCGCTCTCTCTGAGCTTCGGTGGTTGAGTTCCACTTAAGGATGGGAGCACCTTGTCTAATGGTAGTGTGACAGAGGTGACATCAACGTTGAAAGTATTCATTTTCAGTCTTTATAACGTTTTCTCTGTCCTTCTGATGTCCTCTTGTCTGTTCTAACGTTTCTTCTGTCCTTCTGGTGCCCTCTTGTCTGTTCTAACGTTTCTTATGTCTTTCTGATGTCCTCTTCCATGTTCTAACGTTTCTTCTGTCCTTCTGGTGCCCTCTTGTCTGTTCTAACGTTTCTTATGTCCTTCTGGTGCCCTCTTGTCTGTTTTAACGTTTTCTCTGTCCTTCTGATGTCCTCTTGCCTGTTCTAACGTTTCTTATGTCTTTCTGATGTCCTCTTCCGTGTTCTAACATTTCTTCTGTCCTTCTGGTGCCCTCTTGTCTGTTCTAACGTTTCTTATGTCTTTCTGATGTCCTCTTCCGTGTTCTAACGTTTCTTCTGTCCTTCTGGTGCCCTCTTGTCTGTTCTAACGTTTCTTATGTCTTTCTGATGTCCTCTTCCGTGTTCTAACGTTTCTTCTGTCCTTCTGGTGCCCTCTTGTCTGTTCTAACGTTTCTTATGTCTTTCTGATGTCCTCTTCCGTGTTCTAACGTTTCTTCTGTCCTTCTGGTGCCCTCTTGTCTGTTCTAACGTTTCTTATGTCTTTCTGATGTCCTCTTCCGTGTTCTAACGTTTCTTCTGTCCTTCTGGTGCCCTCGTGTCTGTTCTAACGTTTCTTATGTCTTTCTGATGTCCTCTTCCGTGTTCTAACGTTTCTTCTGTCCTTCTGGTGCCCTCTTGTCTGTTCTAACGTTTCTTATGTCTTTCTGATGTCCTCTTCCGTGTTCTAACGTTTCTTCTGTCCTTCTGGTGCCCTCTTGTCTGTTCTAACGTTTCTTATGTCTTTCTGATGTCCTCTTCCGTGTTCTAACGTTTCTTCTGTCCTTCTGGTGCCCTCTTGTCTGTTCTAACGTTTCTTATGTCTTTCTGATGTCCTCTTCCGTGTTCTAACGTTTCTTCTGTCCTTCTGATGTCCTCTTGTCTGTTCTAACGTTTTCTCTATCCTTCTGATGTCCTCTTGTCTGTTCTAACGTTTCTTCTATCCTTCTAATGTCTTGTTGCCAGTTATAACGTTTCTTCTATCCTTCTAATGTCTTCTTGCCAGTTATAACGTTTCTTCTATCCTTCTAATGTCCTCTTGCCTGTTCTAACGTTTCTTCTGTCCTTCTAATGTCCTCTTGTCTGTTCTGAGCTAACTGTAGAGCGGCTACTTTGGGATGCGTTTATAGGACATGCGTTTATAGGACATGCATTTATAGGACATTCGAACAACATGTCCAGCCCATCTCTGCACGGTGTGTATGTCAAAGAGCATTAAGGAGTACTTGAGTACTTGATTCTGTCAGCTGATCATCATTAGTCTGAGGCGACAGCTCCTGTGAAAAAGAGTGAGTTTTCTTACATGTCTGCTATAGACTGTCCATGTTTCACATACGAATAGAAGGATTGTTAGCACCACTGCACGATAGACATGAACACTGTCTGACACTACATATCGTTCCCCGTGAGTTACCTTGGCTCGAGTCTCAACACTAGATCTACGAGGGGTCCAAGAGAAAATCCTGGTGAAAGAATGGTTTGTTTAATTGTTAAATTGATATGGCATATTGATGAATAATGTGAAGACAGACTTTTTGGGGTCTTTTCTGCGCTCTTGTTTCTAATGTAGAAAAGATATTACTGTGTTTTTGCGCATTACGTCCCAATGCATCAGACTTTAGCCCACATTCAGACAATGGATTTCCTGCTCATAAAGACTACCTTGCTGAAAATGGACATATGCATGTCTTGGATGTTAGATCGCACCTGCCAGTAACACACATATAGACTGACTTAATTGGATACATCCTTCAGACACATATAGACTGATCTAATTGGATGCATCCTTCAGATACATATAGACTGATCTAATTGGATGCATCCTTCAGACACATATAGACTGATCTAATTGGATGCATCCTTCAGACACATATAGACTGACTTAATTGGATGCATCATTCAGACACATATAGACTGATCTAGTTGGATGCATCCTTCAGACACATATAGACTGATCTAATTAGATGCATCCTTCAAACACATATAATAGCTGTCCATCGCTGTCGATGAGGACCGCCGACATCATCCTTGTCACAGATGTCCCTGTTGGGCGTGGGTGCGCATGTGGCTGAACAGGCCAATGCGAGCACGAAAACATCTGCTACATATCGGGCACACGAGGTTTGTAGAAGTGGATGGTGTTCCCGCTGCTCGGGATGTCCGCGTCTCGCGTCTGTTCTGGGCTTTCACAACACGGTCATCTTCACCGGCAGTTACACCCGATTTGACTGCGCTTCTCCAGTCAGATCTGTTTTGCGCAAGACATTCCCAGGTGTCGATGTCTATCTGGCAACTTTTTAGTGAGTCCTTCAGACCGTCTTTAAAACGTTTCTTTAGGCGCCCTCTCTCGCGCCATCCCTCTCTCAGCTCGCCGTAGAGAAGCTTCTTTGGGAGCCGCTCGTCTGACATACGGACGAGGTGTCCGGCCCATCCTAGTCGTGCTTTTTCTAGCAGTGCATGGTTGCTGGGCATGTTAGCCCTCGAGAGAACCTCGATGTCAGTGACACGATCTTGCCATCGGATGTGGAATATTCGCCTCAGGCAATCTGTGTGGAAGTGGTTTAACCTCCTTGCATGTCCAGAGTATACAGTCCAGCTTTCGCAAGCGTATAGTAGGGTTGGAATGATGGTTGCACGGTAGACTTTGAGTTTGGTCTTGACGCTGATGCCACGACGTGCCCAGACCATCGAGCGCATTCTACCAAAGGCTGTGCTGGCCTTTGCTATTCTGCTTGCCACCTCATCGTCTAGGCTGACAGATCTCGACAGCGTGCTGCCCAGATATGTTAATTTGTCTACGGCATTCAAAGTCTGCCCGCTGACTGTAGTCTCTGGTTTTGTGTACGGCATGCCTGGTGCTGGTTGATACATGACCTCTGTTTTTTTGGCATTTATGGTCAGGCCAAAAGTTTCGCATGGGCAGAGAACTGGTTCATTCCAACCTGCATGTTCAGTTCTGAGTTGCTCATTAGAGCGCAGTCGTCAGCAAATACAAGTTCCCTGATTATGTCGCCAGCCACTTTGGTTTTGGCCTTCATTCTTCTGGGATTGAGTAACTTGCCATCTGTGCGGTACTTTATGGGTATTCCAAGCTCCAATGATCTGAAGGCGTCTGTCATCGTGGCCGCGAACATCATGCTGAACAAAGTCGGGGCGAGTACACATCCTTGTTTTACTCCGTTTGATACTAGAAACGTTTTAGAGATTGCACCGCTGTCCAGTACACGAGCACACATGCCTTCGTGTAGCTGTTTCACCATTGTTATGAACTTGTTGGGGCAGCAAAACTTAGACATTATCATCCACAGCCCTCCTCTGTTTACTGTATCAAATGCCTTTGTCAAATCAATAAGTGTGGTGTACAGGGCCTGATTTTGTTCTCGACACTTCTCTTGTACTTGGCGAGCGGCAAAAATCATGTCCACTGCTCCTCTTCCGGCTCTGAATCCACATTGGCTTTCTGGGAGGTGGTGGCTTTGTTCAATGTGTTTGTTGAGCCTGTTTAGAAGTAAGCGCGCTAGGATCTTGCCTGCTACGGAGAGTAGCGATATTCCACGATGATTGTCGCATTCCTGACGATTGCCTTTTCTTTTGTACAGGTGAACGATTGAGGCGTCCTTTAGCTCCTGCGGAATTTTGCCTTCAGCCCACATGTGACAGAAGAGTTCAGTGATCCTTCTGGTGAGGGATGGGCCAGCTGTCTTATATACCTCTGCTGGTATTGCATCAGCTCCTGGAGCTTTTCCTATAGATAGTGAACTGATTGCCCTGTCGACTTCCTCCTCAGTAGTGACTTCATCCAACGCCAGGTTCAGTTTCACCTGCGGCATTCGCCGGATGGCCTCTTCATTTATGGACGATGGGTGGTTTAGTATTTTGCAGAAGTGGTTTGCCCATCTCTCTAGAATCTGAACCTTATCTGTTAGCAGTACCCCATCCGCACTGCGAACTGGAGTATTACTAGAGGGCTGCGGGCCGTAGAGAGCTTTCAGTGCCTCGTAAAACCGTTTGGTGTCATGACGCTCGGCAAACATGTCAATTTCGTCAGCTCTTTTGCTGAGCCAGGAGTCTTGCATCTCTCTAAGCCTGGTCTGGACAGCTTTGCGAGCAGTATTGAAGGCAGCTTTTGCTGCCGGAGATGGTGTGTTCCTCTGGTATTCCTTGTGCGCTTCATGTTTTGCATCGAGAAGGCCCTGTATTTCCAGATCGTTCTCATCAAACCAGTCCTTATGCTTGCGCGTGAGTGGGCCAATGTGTTTAACAGCTGTATCGTAGATTGTATTTCTCAGTGATGCCCAGTTCTCTTCGATGTCGTTCTTTTCAAAACGAAGCTCAGATAGTCTGCCCTAAAGCTCTTCCTGGAAGCCTCCTCTCGTGGGTTCGTATTTCAGCTGAGATACATTTAGCCTCCTAGGTGGTTTCTTTCCCTGGGGGTGCATATTGGGCTGGATCTTGAAGTTTAGCTTGGCAATGACAAGTCGATGGTCGGTCCAACATTCTGCACCACACATGCTCTTCGTTACCATAGCATCCGCTCGATCTCTACGTCTGATGATAATGCAGTCAATGAGGTGCCAGTGGCGGGACCTTGGGTGCATCCATGTGGTTCTATTTCGGACAGGTAGTCGGAAAGCTGTGTTTGTAATGAGTAGTTCATTTGCGGCACATGTCCTCAGAAGGAGCAGTCCGTTACTATTGCATTTTCCGATACCATGTCTGCCAATGGCCCCCTCCCAGGCTGTATGGTCTGTGCCAACCCTAGCGTTAAAATTACCGAGGATGACCAGTTTGTCAGATTTGGGGACTGCAGCGATGAGCGCCTCAAGGTCCTCATAAAACTTATCTTTTGTTTCCTGAGGATTTGTCATTGTGGGTGCGTATGCACTGATTTATGTTGCATGGCGCTCTCCTATTAGGGGGAGACGCAGTGTAATCAGGCGGTCATTAATTCCTCTGGGCATGCTTGTGAGCTTGTCGACCATGTTGGTCTTGATGGCAAAGCCAACTCCAGCTTCACGGCGTTCTTCTTTGCTGCGGCCGCTCCAGAAGAAAGTATAACCAGCGCCTTCTTCTGTGATCTGCCCTTCCTCTGCCAGTCGTGTCTCGCTCAGGGCAGCTATGCAGATGTTGTATCTAGCCAGTTCCCTGGCGATCAGTGCTGTCCGTCGTTCGGGTCTGTTTGCTTTGGTGTTGTCCAGTAGCGTGCGGACATTCCATGTTGCAAGCGTGATGGGTAGTTTTCGTGATCGTTTTCTGCCTGTTCCGCCGCTGCAGTTTGGGGGCCCTGCCAGTTGCGAGCTGCTAGTCAGGGTGTGATCTGTAGGGTGATGTCGTGAGCTGTGCAATGTGTTTATAGTGAGGGAGGTGTGCGCAGGATCTTCCTCACTCTCTCGTTCGGACTCAACATGTTCTAGAGGCAAGACATTGTCAAGACTTCTAGTGAAGGGTTCGGATGCAGACAATATTGTGTCAGCGTGTGCCTAATTTTCTCGGTAGCCCTTCCCTTCTCTTTTATCGCTGGGGTGGAGCTTTGAGGTATCTGTTTCTGATTGCATTTGTTTGTGTATTCTTCTTCCACCTCTCGTTCCTCTGGTCTTCCGCCTTGATTGTATACTTGTGAGTTCCGATGCCTCCTCGGTTAAGTGTATTTTCAGCACACGCAACAGATGTAGATCTGAGTTTGAAGGGACGTAGTGTGCTGATCGAAGCGCGATGAGCTCCTTTCTGAAGTACCGTATGTTTGACGGGGTCAGGATGACCTCCTTCGTTTCAGTGTTCATGCTTCGTTATCTGGGTCACGATACAGCACGGAGCGACACTAGCCTTTGACCGGGTCAAGTTTCGGCCACGCTTTGTCCCATCGAAACTGTACACATTAGTCTACCTTTCACGACTAAAAATACACTGTTATATACTTCTTTGCATCACTTCTTTCACATTAGTATGCTTAATTCACAAGTCGGCACACTTATATCCAGGAATAACGTTAATAGTCCGAGAGTTATCATAGAAAACACAAACAAAACACCGTTGTATCAAGAGGGAAATTGACTGCGACCATGTCCGGCGCCATCTTGACCCACATATAGACTGACTTAATTGGATGCATCCTTCAGACACATATAGACTGTCTTAATTGGATGCATCCTTCAGACACATATAGACTGTCTTAATTGGATGCATCCTTCAGACACATATAGACTGTCTTAATTGGATGCATCCTTCAGACACATATAGACTGATCTAATTGGATGCATCCTTCAGACACATATAGACTGATCTAATTGGATGCATCCTTCAGACACATATAGATTGACATAATTGGATGCATCCTTCAGACACATATAGGAGGTCAGGTGAGGGTCTTGGCCAGTATATTTCTCCTGGCCCTGACTAACATTGTCTGATCAGTGTGTTTTGCCTGACCAGACGTTAGCCTCATCGACCATTGACTGACTTCATTGGCTGTATCCTTCAGACACATATTGACTGACTTGAATTTACTTAATTGACATTATCTTTCTGGTTTCCATTTGGTCTCAAGAAAATGTATGCTTTCCACGGATTCCTATTTTGAGCAGTCTATTTAAACTCTTCCCATTAGCCTCATGTTGTCCTGCCTTGTGTTCCACCGCTTGTCGCCATGTATTATCTGATCGTCCCCACTATCCTGTTCTTCTGTGGGCTCTAATCCAGACCATGTCTGGTTACACTTTAACGTTCTCCCCAAAGTATGTCCAGTTCATCTTCACTTACTTTCCTCCCCTACCTACAGCTCTCTGTTTGCTGTCATAATCTTAGTCACAGATCTGTGTTTACTGTCATGATCTTAGTCACAGATCTGTGTTTGCTGTCATGATCTTAGTCACAGATCTGTGTTTACTGTCATGATCTCAGTCACAGATCTGCGTTTGTTGTCATGATCTTAGTCACAGATCTGTGTTTGCTGTCATGATCTTAGTCACAAATCTGTGTTTGCTGTCATGATCTTAGTCACAAATCTGTGTTTGTTGTCATGATCTTAGCCACATATCTGTGTTTGCTGTCATGATCTTAGTCACAGATCTGTGTTTGCTGTCTTGATCTTTGTCACATATCTGTGTTTTCTGTCATGATCTTAGTCACAGATCTGTGTCTGCCGTATGATCTTAGTCACAGATCTGTGTTTGCTGTCATGATATTAGTCACAGATCTGTATTTGTTGTCATGATCTTAGTCACAGATCTGTTTTTGCTGTCATGTCTTAGTCACAGACCTGTGTTTGATTTCATGATCTTAGTTACAGATCTGTGTTTGCTGTCGTGATCTAAGTCACATATCTGTATTTGCTGTCATAATCTTAGTCACAGATCTGTGTTTGATTTCATGATCTTAGTCACAGATCTGTGTTTGCTGTCATAATCTTAGTCACAGATCTGTGTTTGATTTCATAATCTTAGTCACAGATCTGTGTTTGCGAGTTAATCCGGTCATTTAACACGGGATTTGGGACAGGGACGGACATCTACTGGTGAAGGTCTGTAACGAGGTTTGGGACAGGGACGGACATCTATTGGTGAAGGTCTGCAACGAGGTTTGGGACAGGGACGGATATCTATTGGTGAAGGTCTGCAACGAGGTTTGGGACAGGGACGGACATCTACTGGTGAAGGTCTGTAACGAGGTTTGGGACAGGGACGGACATCTACTGGTGAAGGTCTGTAACGAGGTTTGGGACAGGGACGGACATCTACTGGTGAAGGTCTGTAACGAGGTTTGGGACAGGGACGGACATCTACTGGTGAAGGTCTGCAACGAGGTTTGGGACAGGGGCGGACATCTATTGGTGAAGGTCTGCAACGAGGTTTGGGACAGGGACGGACATCTATTGGTGAAGGTCTGCAACGAGGTTTGGGACAGGGACGGACATCTACTGATGAAGGTCTAAACATGGTTTGGGACAGGGACGGACATCTATTGGTGAAGGTCTAAACAGAGGTTTGGGACAGGGACTGACATCTATTGGTGAAGGTCTAAACAGAGGTTTGGGACAGGGACGGACATCTACTGGTGAAGGTCTTAACATGGTTTGGGACAGGGACGGACATCTATTGGTGAAGGTCTGCAACGAGGTTTGGGACAGGGACGGACATCTATTGGTGAAGGTCTGCAACGAGGTTTGGGACAGGGACGGACATCTATTGGTGAAGGTCTGCAACGAGGTTTGGGACAGGGACGGACATCTATTGGTGAAGGTCTGCAACGAGGTTTGGGACAGGGACGGAGATCTACTGGTGAAGGTCTGCAACAGGGTCACTCGTCCTAGTCTTAATCATTATTGGGCCCAATAGCTAAAGGCCTATATTCATTTATCGGCCAAACAGCTAAAGGCCTCTATTTATTTTTGGGCCAAGCAAATGAAGGCATCTATTCATTATTGGGCCCAACAGCTGAAGGCCTCTATTCATTATTGGGCCCAACAGCTGAAGGCCTCTATTCATTATTGGGCCCAACAGCTGAAGGCCTCTATTCATTATTGGGCCCAACAGTTAAAAGCCTTTATTCATTATTGGGCCCAACAGTTAAACGCCTCTATTCATTACTGGGTTGAACAGCGAAAGGCATCTTTTCATAATTGGACCCAACAGTTAAATGACTCGGTCGATCATGAAAAATCACTTTTCAGTGCAGCTACAATTTTAAATGCCATTCACCGAGCGACGCTCACCTGAGAAAAACGTGCAGGTACTGAAGACGCCTAGTCTTTTAGCAACATTGTCCTTGGAATGAGAAGTAAATGTCAGCCACACGATTAGCCCAACGGATGCAGATGTTGTTAGAAAGTGCCACTAAGTAAAGAAATCATTTCATGTTCGGGATGGACACGCTTTGGTAGCGCAACGCAAACATGTACATGTGTGTCAGTTAACAACATTCTACTCACTCACTATCGTTCATTTATGTTGTTCCCTGTGGAATATAAGACCGCAACTGCTGATGTCCACCCGCTCTAACTACTACCAAGCCCTGAACGTTCTCTAACTACTACCAAGCCCTGAACGTTCTCTAACTACTACCAAGCCCTGAACGTTCTCTAACTACTACCAAGCCCTGAACGTTCTCTAACTACTACCAAGCCCTGAACGTTCTCTAACTACTACCAAGCCCTGAACGTTCTCTAACTACTACCAAGCCCTGAACGTTCTCTAACTACTACCAAGCCCTGAACGTTCTCTAACTACTACCAAGCCCTGAACGTTCTCTAACTACTACCAAGCCCTGAACGTTCTTTAACTACTACCAAGCCCTGAACGTTCTCTAACTACTACCAAGCCCTGAACGTTCTCTAACTACTACCAAGCCCTGAACGTTCTCTAACTACTACCAAGCCCTGAACGTTCTCTAACTACTACCAAGCCCTGAACGTTCTCTAACTACTACCAAGCCCTGAACGTTCTCTAACTACTACCAAGCCCTGAGCGTTCTCTAACTCCCGCTACCAAATCCTGAACATGCTCTCACTCTCCCTACCAAGCCCTGAACGTTCTCTAACTACTACCAAGCCCTGAACGTTCTCTAACTACTACCAAGCCCTGAACGTTCTCAAACTACTACCAAGCCCTGAACGTTCTCTAATTACTACCAATCCCTGAACGTTCTCTAACTACTACCAAGCCCTGAACGTTCTCTAACTACTACCAAGCCCTGAACGTTCTCTAACTATTACCAAGCCCTGAACGTTCTCTAACTACTACCAAGCCCTGAACGTTCTCTAACTACTACCAAGCCCTGACTGTTCTCTAATTACTACCAAGCCCTGAACGTTCTCTAACTACTACCAAGCCCTGAACGTTCTCTAACTACTACCAAGCCCTGAACGTTCTCTAACTACTACCAAGCCCTGAACGTTCTCTAACTACTACCAAGCCCTGAACGTTCTCTAACTACTACCAAGCCCTGAACGTTTTCTAACTACTACCAAGCCCTGAACGTTCTCTAACTACTACCAAGCCCTGAACGTTCTCTAACTACTACCAAGCCCTGAACGTTCTCTAACTACTACCAAGCCCTGAACGTTCTCTAACTACTACCAAGCCCCGAAAATGGCTTTGCAAGGAGCAGGATGTAGTTTGGGAAATGAAATGCGTTGTATCGTAGTTTAAACCCTGAATGCGATTGTTGCACCATTCGGTTCGACGCATCCAACTTCAGCATAGTTTTTAGGGTACCGAGGTAGCCTTCTCTCGTCGATACCATCTTCTTAGTCAGTCTGCCCTGTTACATCCTGTTATCCAGGAGCGCCACGTGGAGGGGAAGAAGGGTCTAGTTAGCTCTGGGTCGCTGACCGCTACAGTTCATGCCTTGCTCAGCATCTTGATCCCGGTGTTACCCAACGAGATACCTGATTGGAGCTCATCTGTGAAAGTCAGAGGTCAAGTTAATCCAGAAAAGCCAAGCCATCACCAAAGTCCAGATCATCTGATTTTGGTTATGAGACAGAAAAGCCAAGTCATCAGCAATTTCCAGATCATCTGATTCTGGTTATGAGACAGAAAAGCCAAGCCATCAGCAATTTCCAGATCATCTGATTCTGGTTATGAGACAGAAAAGCCAAGCCATCAGCAATTTCCAGATCATATGATTCTGGTTATGTATCAGAAAAGCCAAGTCATCAGCAATTTCCAGATCATCTGATTCTAGTTATGCGTCAGAAAAGCCAAGTCATCAGCAATTTCCAGATCATCTGATCTAGTTATGCGTCAGAAAAGCCAAGTCATCAGCAATTTCCAGATCATCTGATTCTAGTTATGTGTCAGAAAAGCCAAGTCATCAGCAATTTCCAGATCATCTGATTCTGGTTATGTGTCAGAAAAGCTAAGTCATCAGCAATTTCCAGAGCATATGATTCTAGTTATGCGTCAGAAAAGCCAAGTCATCATCAATTTCCAGATCATCTGATTCTGGTTATGGGACAGAAAAACCAAGTCATCAGCAATTTCCAGATCATCTGATTCTGGTTATGGGACAGAAAAGCCAAGTCATCAGCAATTTCCAGATCATCTGATTCTGGTTATGGGACAGAAAAGCCAAGTCATCAGCAATTTCCAGATCATCTGATTCTGGTTATGGGACAGAAAAGCCAAGTCATCAGTAATTTCCAGATCATCTGATTCTGGTTATGGGACAGAAAAGCCAAGTCATCAGCAATTTCCAGATCATCTGATTCTGGTTATGAGACAGAAAAGCCAAGTCATCAGCAATTTCCAGATCATCTGATTCTGGTTATGAGACAGAAAAGCCAAGTCATCAGCAATTTCCAGATCATATGATTCTGGTTATGAGACAGAAAAGCCAAGTCATCAGCAATTTCCAGATCATCTGATTCTGGTTATGGGACAGAAAAGCCAAGTCATCATCAATTTCCAGCTTGTCCTTGTTTCTGAGGAATCCTACACTGAAGTGTTGTCTTTGGTCATATGTTGATGTGTCTTTAAAGTTTCAATGTTATTTTGGTTACCTTAAGACATTGGTCTGATGTCCCGTCTGATCCTCTACATACTTTTACAATCTGTAAATTATAATCTGAACTTCCTATTTATATATATAGATAGATATACATGGTCAATGTGGGTTTTTTTGTCCTATGGTTTGGTGGCAGGCATGTTACTGTGTGGACTCTGTTATGTGGGAACACGAGTGCCACCAATCACCAGTTCATTTAAAACACAGATGCCCTTAAGTAGTTTAATTTGTATTGTTAGTCTCAATTCCATGTTTGTCCACTTAGGGTTAACCTGCATGCTTGAAGGATGAAGTCTCGGACGGACCATCAATTATGTGAGTAAATGTCATGTGTATCTAAGAGGAAAAGAATAAAAGAGGGCAGACAGAGAATAAAAAAGCGTGTCAGACATGACGAAGAAGAAGAAGATGAAGAAAAAAAAAATAAAGGAGAAGAAGAAGAAGAAAAAGAAGAAGAAGAAAAAGAAAAAGAAAAAGAAGTAGTAGAAGAAGTAGAAGAAAATATAAGAAAAGAAGAATCAACAAAATGGAAGAAACAGATTAAATATGGCTGGAGAAGAAGAAGAAGAAGAAGAAGTAGAATACGAGAAGAAGTTGAAAACCAAGATCAAGAAAAAAAGAGATTAAAAAAAAAGAAAAACCAATTTAAAAACAACCCAGACAATTAGAAAGAGAAGAAGACGAAACAGAAGAAATACGACTTGCAGTAAGACAAGAAGAACCGGAAAAAGAATTATAACAAGTAGAAAGCCAAGAAAAAGAAAAATAGAATAAGAGAAAGAACAACAAGAAGAATCAACGGAGACAAAGAAGGAAGAGCGAAATTAGAGCACAATAAAAACAAAGTGGGAAACACTTTTAGAAGAAACTTTAAGAAGAAACGAGAAAACTAATAATACAATTAATTGCAAGAACAAGTGAAGAAGATGATGAAGTAGATAATTAGTTGAGGAATTAGAAGAAGGGGACGCCTTCTCACTATTGACACCTCAATAACTCATCCCATCTGCTACCGGTCTAGAATTACCTGTCCCGAGTTGGTCCAGGCATGTACGAAGGCTCCCAGGGATGCCGCTATAATCCCCAGCGACAGACAGCCGTAGACATTCCTCAGGTGTGTCTGGACGTCAGGTTCTCTGGACAAATGTGTGCAAATATAACATTCAATTAGTGAATCGCCACAGGATGTGGTGGAGGCAGGGTCAATTAATGCATTCACAAATATTCTGGATGCTCACAGTGAGTGTTAGTATTGGTGGGGTGGAATACACTTGTAGTACACATACTCTGTAGAGCCTTCTAAACCAGTATAATAAAGTTAAGTTAAGCATCATTTGAAGTTACTGTTCAAAAGATCATGTGAGGCAGATACTAGGAAGCTGGCCTCCTGACCAAGCAGAAACGGACTCAAAGCCTCAATGCGGCTGCCGTTAGAAGCTATTCCTGCTGAGGCGTTAACACTCGATCATGCTATTTTGGTAGCGGGCTGCGGTGGCACTTTTTACATCCAGAAGCGTTCTGTGAAGGTGGACCAGGGTTGTCCTGGCTGAAATGTAATGCGAGATTCGTAGTAAGCTCACCACTATAAGGATTACAGTATTGATCCCCACCTGGCTGGTCAGACTGCTGTGAAACAACCTGTTTCCACGAGCACGAACGAGTATATGAGATGTTGTTTTGATGAGCATGTCTGACCAGACCCTGACTATTCCAGGCACTCTTGAAGCCTCAGTAAGGCACTACCAACAATATCGTGTGTTTGTGTGTCGCTTATGTCAGTACTTTGTTGACCAATGGTTGCACTCAGGCAATCTCTTCACCCCATTGGAGGAAATTCGAGTGGACGCTTAAAGTCGTATGGCCACCAGGACTGCACTTTTTTGTGTTGTAGAGGATCCTATTGTATTCCGGGACGTTCTGAAGAAGGTGGACTTGGGACCTCCTGGCTGTAATGCAATGTTAGACTTCTCAACAGGCGCACCACTACGACGATGGCATTGGCGATGTCATCTTTGTTGGCCAGGCTGCTGTAACATGGCGTAGACGTGAGTTGGTCTTGGTCAGTATGTTGCTGGTGAGCCTGACGCGAGCGACTTTACAGATAATTGTGTGTAAGCTTCACCAAGGTCACATCCAACACAAATGTTCATAGAATAATGCAACGGAAACAGTCGAAGTAAAACTCTCACAGAACTAACAAAGTCAACTCTGACTGAACTAACAAAGTCAACTCTGACAGAAGTAACAGTTCGTCAACTCTGACAGAAGTAACAGTTCGTCAACTCTGACTGAACTAACAAAGTCAACTCTGACAGAACTAATAAATTCAACTCTGACAGAACTAACAAAGTCAACTCTCGCAGAACTAACAGTCAGACTCAACTCTGACAGAACTAACAGTCAGACTCAACTCTGACAGAAGTAACAGTTCGTCAACTCTGACAGAACTAACAGTCACTCAACTCTGACAGAAGTAACGGTTCGTCAACTCTGACATAACTAACAGTTAGACTCAACTCAGACATAAGTAACAGTTCGTCAACTCTGACAGAAATAACAGTCACTCAACTCTGACAGAAGTAACAGTTCGTCATCTCTGACAGAACTAACAGTCAGACTCAACTCTGACAGAACTAACAGTCAGACTCAACTCTGACAGAACTAACAATCGAAGCCAACTCTGACAGAGCTAACAGTTGATCAATTCTGACAGAACTATCAGGCGAAGTCCTCTGACAGAACTAACAATTGGTCAACTCTGACAGAACTAACAGTCAAAGTCTTCTGACAGAACTAGCAGTCGAAGTCAACTCTGACAGAACTAACAGTCGAAGTCAAGTTTGACAGAACTAACAGTCGGAAGTCCTCTGACAGAACTAACAGTCGAAGTCAAGTTTGACAGAACTAACTGTCGAAGTCCTCTGAAAGAACTAACAGTCGAAGTCAACTCTGACAGAACTAACAGTCGAAGTCAACTCTAACAGAACTAACAGTCGAAGTCAACTCTAACAGAACTAACAGTCGAAGTCGTCTGACAGAAAGTTGGTCAACTCTAACAGAACTAACAGTCGAAGTCGTCTGACAGAAAGTTGGTCAACTCTAACAGAACTAACAGTCGAAGTCAACTCTGACAGAAAGTTGGTCAACTCTAACAGAACTAACAGTCGAAGTCAACTCTGACAGAAAGTTGGTCAACTCTAACAGAACTAACAGTCGAAGTCCTCTGACAGAAAGTTGGTCAACTCTGACAGAACTAACAGTCGAAGTCAACTCTAACAGAACTAACAGTCGAAGTCCTCTGACAGAAAGTTGATCAACTCTAACAGAACTAACAGTCGACATCCTCTGACAGAAAGTTTATCAATTCTAACAGAACTAACAGCCGAAGTCGTCTGACAGAAAGTTGATCAACTCTAACATTGTTCCAAAAATGTATCACTGCGGCTCTTGAAGACGATTTTATTATAGTTTTTTTTAGAAAACTAAACTGGAAATATGAAGGTATCATAGACAGAGAAGTGCTCACTTATGTACGGTTTGCTGATGATTTAGTTATCTTCAGTCACAGCGTCAGAGAAGTTGTACAATGCCTAAATGTGTGACATTGGCCTAACTATTAATAGAAAGAAAACGCAGTACATACGGAGTATTTTTCACTAGGGAAACTACGGCAGTGAAATGATCGTAAACTCGTATGTGTACCTGACCAATAAATGATTAACTCTCACATTGTGAGATGTCTCGAAAGATAGCAACAGCGTGAGTCAGCTTTAATTGTATCGAATTAGTACTTCATCATATGATTACTGGCAAGCCAAGAGCTTACAAGAGATGCCTTCAGTAGCCTGATTATTCCAGTAATGATATTTGACTGTAAGGTACGGAACCTACGAATAGTAGATGCAGAGAAGCTACTAGCTGCTCAATGGAGCGAAGAACATTTTCAGTCTCTATACGAGGTTAATTTCCAAAACATAAATTTGGCACCAGACTTTCTTCAAAGACATCGAATACGCGTAGATACTGTATTGTTAAGAAAATGCAGATGTGCCTGACATGAGATGGGCCACGTTAAGTGACGTTCTGGTCGGCATACAACTGTAAAGGTCGACATTGAGAAGGTAGAATGGCCTGAGTAAAGCCCATGGTCCAACATTGTACACCAAGGCAAAAGAAGGAAACCGAAAGATGTTTAAACGGTTGGCTAACTGGAATCACACACTAATCGGGGGATCAAGTGTTTGAGGAGCGCATGAACTGCAGCGGTCAGCGACCCTTGGCTGACTGCCAGCGTCAGGCCCAGCGAACAGAAGACCCTTTTACACCTCCACATGGTGATCCTGGATAACAGACTGCAACATAGCAGACTTGATAAGGAGAAGGGATCGAGGATAGAAGGCTAACACGGTACTAAAAATGCCTGCTGAAGTTGGATGTGTCGGACCGAAATGTGCAAATATCGCAGTGAGGTTGTAAACTATGGCACAACGCATTCCGTTCTCTGGACAACATCTTTCTACTTTCAAAGCCCTTGTCAGGGCTTGGTAGCGGGAGTTTGAGAACGTTCAGGGCTTGTTAGCGGGAGATTGAGAACGTTCAGGACTTGTTAGCGGGAGATTGAGAACATTCAGGGCCTGTTACTGTTAGTGGGAGAATGAGAAAAAACGAAAAAAATAATAATACCAGCATTATATAGTACAGATGACAGATTATCAAGAACAAACTATGTGCGATGTCTCAGTTAAATCATTGGGAACAAACGTTCACATACAGACGGTCAAAACTAAATACTGCTGATGAATATAGTCCATGGTCGTTTGAATCTGTTGCGAATTCCGCCATTGTAATGGCGCGATGTTGTGCTCTGACGTCATGAGACTGTCTTACTTCCCCTTTATACACACACACACACACACACACAACACACACGTCATAAATACCTACACATATGCACAGAGACGTAGCACAAACAAATACATACTTACACAGTCAAACTTACACATTCTTATCTACAACAACAGCACACAAACAAACTTACATGCTGTTCCTTTTTGTTCGTCCATCCTTATCCATGAAGACCACTCTGTCCATTCACAGGAATTAGAAGTTGGTTAAAAAAAGCCAATCGGAGCCTCGAATTGTCCGTTGCAATTAGTACCAGGAAATATGACACTCCCGTCAACCAGGGTTGAAGAAGGGTTGATATGAGCAGACTTGCGAAGCGTTGGTCTCTGGATGGCCTCAGCTATTCTTGATGCCTCATGTCTCTGAACACCTTCTCAATTGTGCTGCGCCAGTCTCTGAGATTGGTGGCGATTCTTTCCCAGTTATCGTGGTTAATACCACAGTATCAGTGTGGCAGAGTCCAGATTTTCACTGGGTGTTTTTCTATTTAGAATGCTACCACATGCATCCACATCATTCAAGACCACACAGCAAATAACATATCAAACCGCAGGTAATAGTCCGGGTTTATTTACATCGCTAAAAACCAACAAAACAGAACAATCATAAACACACTCTAAAAAACTCGTCTTCACGATCGTATTCTGTGCATTCACTCACACTCAGATCCCACCAGGCGGGTGATCTTGACATTATACATTCAATCTATTCAATGTATACTCACATGTGATCACATACTCAATCGATCTGCGTATGCACACACTCCGGAACATACATCGTTCCCTCGGTGTCCTTCCCACACCACACACACACATCCAAATCTCTCCAAGCCACAGGGGGCCCAACACACACCTTATAGAGCGACTGGCCAAAACTCAAAGGGGTATTCTGGTTCAGTCACCCTACACTCCATTATATCTCTTTAACATCCGTAAAACAACCTATCAATAGCTATTCTATAAAGTCGGCGAGCTAAACAGACCACTTTGCTAAATTCTCTCTCTCTCTCTCTCTCTTTCTCTCTCTCTCTCTCTCTCTCTCTCTCTCTCTCTCTAGGGCCGGCCTCCTGAGTTAAACTGTCTAGTATTATACTATAGTCTCAAGCAGTATCAGAGCTGTCAAATGGTCTTCTATGGGATGTCTGACCCGTAGTCACAGCGCTAAAAAGCCAGAAAAACACTGAGCTTAACGACTTAAGAGCAGCACTCTGCAAACTGTGCCAGCAGTCCGCACCAAAAAGGGTAGTGGTACAGTGGGTCCCATCACACTGCAACATCCAAGGCAACGAGGAGACAGACAGACTGGCAAAAGAAGGTGCAAGACTACCACAAACAGATAACATGACCAAATGGGAAACCGAACATACTGGTTACACCAAAAACGATGCCTTTTACCAGTTGAACAGAAGAGAGCAGGTCGTTGTCTTCAGACTTCGCACTGGCCACAATAGACTGAGGTACCACCTATTCAACAAATTGAAGATAGGTGGTACCGACGAATGCCCATGCGGTACCGGTAAAATGACCGCTGAACATCTGCTGCAAAACTGCCCGACATACGAGGATCAGAGAGAGCAGATGTGGCCATCACCAGTGGAACTGCAAGACAATCTCTATGGCAGTGTCGACAGCCTCAGGATGACCGCCGCTTTTTTCGAAAAAATAATGGTTACTGTCTGACTGCGTACGAAGAAGAAGAAGAAGAAGAAGAAGAAGAAGAACAAGAAGGATGTCTGACCCAGCCATACTCTAGTTTGGATCTACCTCCATTTAGTTGTTATTGGCACGAATCACTCTTCTTATTATTCTTCTTCTTCGTACGCTGTCAGATGTCAACTTGAATTTGTTCGAAGAAAGCAGCTGTCATCCTGAGGCTGTCGACACTGCCATAGAGCTTGTCTAGTGTTGGCACTGGTGATGGCCACATGTGCTTTCTCTGGTCCTCGTTTGTCGGGATATTTTTCAGCAGATGTTCAGCGGTCACTTTCCCTGTACCACAGGTGCATTGCACGAATCACTCTGAATTCCTGTCACTCAAAATGTCGTAGCAAGCAATTCTGGCATTTGTCTGTCATTAACCCCCAACACCCAATTCGGAACGCTAGAGTGGTGACCTCGTAACCCCTACACGTGCCAGACACATTCTCTTCCTCCACCCCTCGTTTTTCTTTGTCGACTTAGTGTCGAGACGGTGAGTGACCTTGGCACACATTCAGGTACCTTTTGTTTTCAGAGTCGCCGACCACATCACCCTTGCCCTAAACGTTCATGCTCCGGTTGGAGCTGTTACATCAATGATCTTTTTAGTGTGTCCTTGTACGTTTATTGCTGCCAACAGCTTGCTCTCTTGCCATTTTGCAGTTTACCACAGAACAGATCTTTTGGTAGACAAGTCCATCTCAGCTGTGCTGCACATATCATGATGTGTATACTGGACACGCCCTATCGCGCTAACACATCTATATTTGGCACCATATCCTGCCCCCATGTCCTGCCCCCATGTCCTGTCACCATGTCCTGCCCCCATGTCCTGCCCCCATGTCCTATCACCATGCCCTGCCCCCATGTCCTGCCACCATGTCCTGCCCCCATGTCCTGCCACCATGTCCTGCCCCCCATGTCCTGCCACCATGTCCTGCCACCATGGCCTGCCCCCATGTCCTGCCACCATGCCCTGCCACCATGCCTTGTCACCATGCCCTGCCGCCATGTCCTGCCCCCATGTACTGCCACCATGTCCTGCCACCATGTCCTGCCATCTAATCCTCAGTAGTTTCCACAGCCAGTCCACGTGGAAGTAATTTCATTTCACGACACGACTATAAACGGTCCAGGTCTCACACGCATATAAAAGGGTAGGTAGAACAACTGTAGCATAGACCTCCATTTTTTTCGAGTCCTCATCCTTCACCTATCCCACACCTCAGAGTGAAGTCTACCAAATGTTCGAGTCCTCATCCTTCACCTATTCCACACCTCAGAGTGAAGTCTACCAAATGTTCGAGTCCTCATCCTTCGCCTATCCCACACCTCAGAGTGAAGTCTACCAAATGTTTGAGTCCTCATCCTTCACCTATCCCACACCTCAGAGTGAAGTCTACCAAATGTTTGAGTCCTCATCCTTCACCTATTCCACACCTCAGAGTGAAGTCTACCAAATGTTTGAGTCCTCATCCTTCACCTATCCCACACCTCAGAGTGAAGTCTACCAAATGTGTGAGTCCTCATCCTTCACCTATCCCACACCTCAGAGTGAAGTCTACCAAATGCCTTACTTGCCCTAGCTATTGTATTCACATCATCATTATTGTGAACAACCGGAGAAAGACTATTGCCAAGGTATGCAAATCTATTTACATTTTTTAGACAATGGCCGTGTACCGTGATTGAAGGTCATGAAAAGGCAGGGCATATCGTGAACCGGTTGATGTAGAATTCCTGTCTTTGCGATAGAGATGGTGATGCCGACACTGTCGAAAACTACAGCGAACCAATGGTCTAACTCACATTGTCATAGCCTACATGCACAGTACGGTCACATATCGAGATCAAAAGGTCTTGCAAACACAATCCTCCACGGAAAGGTGCATGGCAGACGACGAAGAGGCTGGCCCAAACAGAGATGGGAGGACAACATAAAAGAATGGACCAGTCTCCGGCCAGAAGAGTCGCAGGCAGCGGCATCGGACAGAGAGGGATGGCGTGGGGTTATGAGGATGTCTTCGTGTGTGCCCCAACGACCTCACCGGTTACGGGATGACCTGACCTGACATGCACAGACACATTCACACAAAGACACACACTTGCCCACACAAACACAAACCCACGACATTACATGCACGTCCATGCTTGTGAGAAATCGGGATGGGATTTCCCTGCTAAAACGAGAGACGGCCCACTGCTTACCTGAGCAGGTCTTGTGTGGAAACTACCTTCATAATGTGGAAGCATGTGGTCTAGGGGCTGAGAGCTCGCTTCACAATTCCAAAGTACCTAGTTAAAGTATCAGGTCGAGATCAGCTTTCAGAGGAAGCACGTCGTGTTTTTTTGTCATGGTATGACCGCTTCTCCCAGTCAACCCAGCTGTAGATGGGGACGTGTCGAGGTCAGGCGAAAACTCAGAGCCGCTGCTGGGGCTAAAGCCAGTATAAAACTCAGAGCCGCTGCTGGGGCTAAAGCCAGTATAAAACTCAGAGCCGCTGCTGGGGCTAAAGCCAGTATAAAACTCAGAGCCGCTGCTGGGGCTAAAGCCAGTATAAAACTCAGAGCCGCTGCTGGGGCTAAAGCCAGTATAAAACTCAGAGCCGCTGCTGGGGCTAAAGCCAGTATAAAACTCAGAGCCGCTGCTGGGGCTAAAGCCAGTATAAAGACGTTAAATTCAAATGGTCGTGCACTGTCGTCGGAACTTTCAGCAATGAAGGGAGTTAGGCACATATAGGGGCCTTCCGGGGTAATGAAAGGGAGTTAGGCACATATAGGTCCTTCCGGGGTAATGAAAGGGAGTTAGGCACATATAGGGCCTTCCGGGGTAATGAAAGGGAGTTAGGCACAATAAGGGGCCTTCCGGGGTAATGATAGGGAGCTAGGCACATATAGGGGCCTTAGGGGTAATGAAAGGGAGTTATACACATATAGGGGCCTCCTGTGGTAATGAAAGGGAGTCATGCACATATATGGTCCTCCTGTGGTAATGAAAGGGTGTTAGGCATATATGAGGGAGGGGGGGGGGGTATTGAGACAATTAAAGGAGGTTAGGCATATATGGGGGGGGGGGGGGGTCCCGAGACAATTAAAGGTGGTTAGGCCCATATTTGGGTCCTGAGACATTTAAAGGGAGTCAGGCACAAATGGGAACGTCCTGAGGGAATGAAGATTCTATGAGTAATTCTACCCACAAAAAGAATGGCTACTTCATGAATGTTTATTTGTATCACCCTGTATGATAAAATTGAAAAGCCTTAATATGTATGACTTTCCCTTACAAACTGATTTATATTCACACAAACACATTATCTTGCACTAACAATCGCATATACATATAATTGCATATACAAACATTAACAAAAACTCACATTCATACAAACTCACTCACACAAATACACACCCATACACTCACACACACACCCATTCACACAACACACATTTGCAGAAATGCACATTTACACAAACAAACAAGGACACAAATACACATTGACACAGACACACATTGACACAAATACACATTGACACAAACACACATTGACACAGACACACATTGACACAAACACACATTGACACAAACACACATTGACACAAACTGGCATGGACCACATAACACCTCCTTCGTTGACCCCGTTAATCGCTCAATACGGAAACTGAGATACACAACAATAATAATTATGTATACACTGCCGATTAGTGTCGTGAAAATCAATTCACTCTCAACGACTAACTTGTTGACAATTACAAGACAAACCCCGCTGGTGAGTCATGCTAGCTTCCAGACGGTTGTCGCTCAGCGAATGTTGTCCTGAAGTGAGTCTCTACCCTTATCATTTGCTTGTCGGAGACTCTACTGCATGTACTGCAACAACCATATAGCTACATAACCGATTAGCACTTCTAACTTCATTAAAGACTGTATCTTTGAGCAACAATATAGCCAGGTAAGTTTAGTTCTTGGTCTATCTCACTATTCAGTACACTAAAGATAATCATTGTCATTTTAATATTCCACGTAATTACGGTATCTATGTCCACTTGTAAAAGTCAAGGTAGGATCAAGGCAGCCACTGTCGCTGGAGATGAAGTTTTAGAATCCACTATACTAGATATATGATATTTATATCCTTACGCAGTTTATCCTTCAAATAATCACATGTCCCTCATAAACTTGATAGTTTATCTTTGGCATATGTTTTCAAGACAGTTTATTCCTCAAGTACTCTCCTCTATTTCCCTCACAAACTAGATGGCCTGTTTCTGGCCTATATCTGTATCATATGGTTCATATATCAAACCTTCACCTCTATATCTCTCACGAACTTGACGACCTATCTCGTGTTTTTCTGATCACCATACAGTGTATCCCTCAACTACGTTGGGCGAGGTCATGATAGGGCCGTTATCCTCTGGGTGAGCCAAGAGACTGCTGCTGTGTTTCCAAACTAATGCTTGGATGA
Organism: Ariolimax columbianus; assembly: GCA_036924085.1. Taxonomy (NCBI): domain Eukaryota; kingdom Metazoa; phylum Mollusca; class Gastropoda; order Stylommatophora; family Arionidae; genus Ariolimax; species Ariolimax columbianus. The sequence goes on along the minus strand of JAVGWX010000012.1, from coordinate 4,802,113 downwards.
CTAAGCAGTGGTGACAACTGACAAGCCACAACAGATGCTCTCGGACACATAGTCTCGACTTCCTTGTCGACCTACCGTCTACCAACAAATTGCTGCCCTACTATCTGAACGCATGGACCTATTGAAGAGGCATATCATTTACAATTATATTGAGTGGCCCAGGTGTTCTGCTGATCCACATAGTTTCTGTCTATGTCTCGTTAAAATTTGCATGTTGTATTTGGCACATATTGTCACAAGCACGTTCATATTATTTTGCAGTTTATTTTCATCATCAAACAACAGAAACTGATGACCTACAAGAACAATTCGTCTTTGAATTCGCTTTTCTCTATACGAATCCCTAGTCCCAATTTCGTGATCATGACTTAGGTTGCTTCAATTTATTTTGCAGATGATTTCGTCGGTTATAATTAGGTATATATCTATATGAAAAACACCAGGTGTGGATGCAATACCAGCAGAGATATACAAGACAGCCGGCCCATCCCTCACCAGAAAAAAAAAACACTGAACACGTCTGCAGAATGTAGGCTAAAGGAGTAATTCCGCAGGATGTGAAGGACGCCTCAATAGTTCACATAAACAAGAGAACAGGCAACCGGAAAGGAATGCAACTATCATCGTGGAATATCGCTACTCTCCGTAGCAGGCAAGATCCTAGCGCGCGTACTGCTCAGCCGACTCAACAAACACCTTGAACAAAGCCACCACCTCTGAGAAAGCCAATGTGGATTCAGAGCCGGAAGAGGAACAGTGGACTAGATCTTTGCCGCTCGCCAAGTACAAGAGAAGTGTCGGGAACAAAACCAGGCCCTATACACCACATTTATTGATTTGACAAAGGTATTTGATACAGTAAACAGAGGAGGGCTGTGGATGATTATGTCCAAGTTTGGCTGCCTCAACAAGTTCATAACTATTGTGAAGCAGCTACGCGAAGGCATATATGCTAGTGTAATGGGCAGTGAAGAAACTTCTAAAACTTTTCAAGTAACAAACGGAGTAAAACAGGAATGTATGCTCGCATCGACCTTGTTCAGCATGATGTTCGCGGCCACGATGACAGACGCCTTCAGATCACTGCAGCTTGGAATACCCATAAAGTACCGCGCAGATAGCAGGCTACTCAATCCCAAAACCAAAGTGGCTGGCGACATAATCAGGGAACTTGTGTTTGCTGACGACTACGCTCAGAACAGCAACTCAGAACTGAACATGCAGGTGGAAATGGACCGGTTCTCGGCCGCATTCGAAAATTTTGGTCTGACCATAAATACCAAGAAAACAGAGGTCATGTACCAACTAGCACCAGGTTTGTCATACACAAAACCAAAGACTACAGTCAGTGGACAGACGCTGAGTGTCGCATATACAGTCCCTTATCTGGGCAGCACGCTGTCGAAATCTGTCAGCCTGATGAGGTGGCATGCAGAATAGCAAGGGCCAGAACAGCCTTTAGTAAAATGTGCTCGATGGTGTGGGAACATCGTGGTATCAGCTTCAAGACCAAACTAAAAGTCTACAGTGACTCCATCATTCCAACCTTACTCTACGTCTGCGAAAGCTGGACTGTATACTCAGAACATGCACGGAGATTAACCCACTTCCACACAGGTTGCCTGAGGCGAATATTCCACATCCGATAGCAAGATTGTGTCACTGACATCGAGGTTCTCTCGAGGGCTAACATGCCCAGCATCCATGCACTGCTAGAAAAAGCACGACTAGGATGGGCCGGACACCTCGTCCGTATGTCAGACGAGCGGCTCCCAAAGAAGCTTCTCTACGGCGAGCTGCGAGAGGGATGGCGCGAGAAAGGGCGCCCAAAAGAAACATTTTAAAGACAGTCTGAGAGACTCACTGAAAAGTTGCCAGCTTGTATATCACACCTAGAAATGTCTTGCGTAAAACAAATCTACTGGAGAAGCGCATCCAAACCTAATGTAGCTAGCAGCGAAGACGACCGTGTTGTAAAAGCCCAGAGCAGACGCGAGACCCGGAAATCCCGAACAGCGGGAACACCATCACCTTCTACAAACCTCGTGTGCCCGATATGTAGCAGATGTTTTCGTGCCCTCATTGGCCTGTTCAGCCACATGCGCACCCACACCCAACATGGGAATCTGTGACAAGGATGATGTCGGCGGTCCTCATCGACAACGATGGATTACTATTTTTAATATATATAATATATATATATACACACACACACGACGTGTGATCAAAAAGTATCCAATCTTTGGGCTATAAAAATACAATTACTCACCTGGAGGTGTGAAACCCTAATCCGGCAGTGCATGCATCGGCTGTAGTGGTTAGCGACCAAAAGCTGACTGCTGTGGTCAGGGCAAGCGACCCCGAGCTGACAAGACCCTCTCCACCTCTACGTGGTGATCCTGGATGAGGCCATCCCAGTACACACATATGCCATACTGACGTCGGATGTGTGGGATCGAAAGGTGCAAATATCGCATTCAAGCTGTTAACTACACCACAACACATTCCGTTCCCTGGACTACATCCTATTACTTGCAAAACCCTTTTCTTGGCTTGGAAGCGGGAGTTTGAGAACGAACGAAGAAGAAACCCAAATCCCATTGAAAGTACCTCTCTTGGAACGTCACATCCCTCTCAGTGGTCTCGCCATTGAAGGAAGAGCTTCAGGAAGACCTCTTTGGGGATAGACTACAGCTGGGTCGTCGCATTCCATAACATATCTTTTCGGGACTCAAATCGGGTCCCTTTCAGTAAATTTTCAGATTGGAGACATTCAAACATGGCAAGGAGCATGTCTAGGGAATATGGAATCTGGCGAACCAGAGAAAGGTTGTGTTTGGTCAAGGCAGTCTGAATCAGATGCGAAAATTGCGTGGGTGGGTTGTCATGCTGGAGCTGCCAACTTCCATAGGTCCGGTCGTTAGCGTCGTACAGCATCACGAAGGTGACAGATGACCTACAGGTAGTACTTCAGTAATCTTTTGACCTTGTTGTGCTCAGGAAGTCCAACCCCACGGAAAACGGTCAACATTTACTTTGACATTGCTGCTCACCTGTATCGCTTTTTTCGGTCTCAGGGGTGATGAATGCCTCCACTGTGACGACTGCACCTAGGTTTCCGGGTCGCACCCATAAACTCACGCCCCATCACCAGTGATCCCAGTGTTCAGGAAGTCGGGGGTCGCCCTTGGCGCAGTCCAGCATGTCCTGTGAGACTTCCAGACGGAGTTGCTTCTGCTTCATCGTTAGCAGCTTCAGCGCGAATTTCGCTGACGCTCTCCGCATAGACAGATTATTGCTCAAAATGGAATGTACCGAACCAATGCTTATCCCTCCCACAAAATGGAATGTACCCAACCAATGCTTATCCCTCCCACAAAATGGAATGTATCGAACCAATGCTTATCCCTCCCCCAAAATGGAATGTACCGAACCAATGCTTATCCATCCCACAAAATGGAATGTACCGAACCAATGCTTATCCCTCCCACAAAATGGAATGTACCGAACCAATGCTTATCCCTCCCACAAAAGGGAATGTACCGAACCAATGCTTATCCCTCCCACAAAATGGAATGTACCGAACCAATGCTTATCCCTCCCACAAAATGGAATGTACCGACCCAATGCTTATCCCTCCCACAAAATGGAATGTACCGAACCAATGCTTATCCCTCCCACAAAATGGAATGTAGCGAACCAATGCTTATTCCTACCACAAAATGGAATGTAGCGAACCAATGCCTATTCCGACCTCATCCACCAGTTCTCGGATGGTGACACGACGGTTCTGTAAGACCAAGGTCCGTGCTTGGTCAATGATTTAATCATTTCAGCTTGTTAAGGGCCTACGGGAGCTTAATCCGCTCTCCACCGATGTGGGGCCATCTTTGAAGCGACTGTTTCTCTTCTTTGTGTGATGCTCATGGCATCGTCTGCGAATTCTGGTTGAATCTTCCAAATGGGTTCCACTGGGGTATCGCCTAGCTTTTGGCCAAATTTGATGGAATGATCTCCGTTATTTATTGTTGAATAAAAACCCGACGGCTGCTCGCTGCACTCAACGCTGAAAGGCTGACTGGTAGTGAATGACGCAATCTGCGGGCGGTGGAAGCAGTGCTTGCCTTTCCATAGCAACCGAATTTTGAATCCTTTCTTGGGCACATAAAGATTTTGGAAATCGTAAAAAAATGCAATTTAACATATATAGTTTTTGTTTAATGCTGTTCCTACTCTACGGGCACAGGCCTTCAGCGGCAGCCTACAAGTCACTGTTTCTTACTATTTGACTCAAGCTCACCTTTAAACATGACTGTCGGAGGATTGTAGTTAGGAGGCCAAGTTCAGACGCTTCTTCTTTCCCAATTCGTATTTAACTGCCATAAGTGGTGTGGTACCAATTCAAAGGGGGTTCGCCATCCTATTTCATCGAACATTTTCTCTGCATGTTTAGAACCAGTCATTAGCCGATGCAACTGGTACACATTTGGTATCCTTATTGACGCAGACTCCTCAATCACCTTCGATTTGTTGATGACATAGTGCTCATCACAGAGTCCTCCAACCAAATGATGGAGCTACTCGATGGAGAGGGCAAGAAAGCAGGCCTGGAAATGAATGTCTCGAAGACCAAAGTATTGCGCAATCGCTTCGCCACTTGTGATCCAGTCTTCCTTGGCGAGGTACGATAAGAGGATGTCAACGAGTACATTTATCTTGGACGTCTTCTTAATATGAAGAATAACCTGGAACCTGAACTGACAAGACGTCACCACGCGGGTTGGACAGCCTTCTCATCTATTAACATGGTCCTGGATGGTTGTCATGACCAAGACCCACAAGCCTCCCTCTTCAGTTCCACTGTACTCCCTGCGATGTGCTTTGGTGCTAAGACGTGGAAACTGACAAAATCACTAGAGGACAAATTGAGATCCAGGCCTCCCTTGAGAGACGCTTGGTCGGAATCACTATCTGGAACCAACGTATGCAAGATCTCCATAATTCTGACATTAGACTATTGTCACTGGTGAAGGATGCGGTAATCCACGCAGACAAGGCAAAACATAGATGGGCAGGTCACATGTTGCGACGAAACGATGGTCGATGGAGCACAGGTGACAGCAGTCTGGTACCCCCGAGGTTAAGAAGAGACCGCGAGGAAGACCTCCAATGCGTTGGTCAGACTCCATTGCTGTACGCTGCAACATCTGAGATTCTTCTAGAGGAGACTTACCACGCACTGTACTTCCGTGGCCTTAGACAGGGTCCGCTGGAGACAAAGTTGGAACCCGGAGCTACGCCGAGGAACTGGTCATCAAGATTAAGACACGTGTTTGTCGTGTGTTCTTAAATACATTATTAATAACTTATTGTCAGCTCTGCAAAATATATTTCTATATTTATCTACTGATTTGAAGCCTGCTTTCGCAGAAGCGCACACTCTCTGGGAATTATTACGTTGCCAAGCACAACAGTAAGCGTCGAATGCGATGTTTCATCTTGAGCTCCTCGCTCCATTCAGCGGCATAAGTGGTTAGAGAACTAACTATTAACGGTTTGTATCTCGGCGAAAACTACACGAGGGTAAGGTGTAAGGCAGTCGCCAAGGAGCAGGCAACTTTATAAGAACAAGAGATGCACCGGAATAAGTCTGTCAGAATGCTATCTATATAAAACAAGGATCAATTGCCGCTACCGGACAAAAAGAAAACTACACCTATGTTTGTTTCACAATACACTCGCCAGAGATGGCGAGCGAACAAATCTCTCTCTCTCTCTGTCTGTCTCACACCCAGACACGTACACACCCACACACATACAGACACACGCAGCAACATACACACACACATATACACAAACTCTGACACATACATAATGTAAACTGACTTAACAGAAGTCATACATGAAAGTCCTACACACTATATTTGTTTCGCTCTCCATTCCTTCTTTCTTCTATTCAGGTTCCATGTACTTTCTGTGAGCCCATTTCTTAAAAGCTGTTTACGTTTTTTTCCAAGAACCTTTTCACAAGTGTTCCGAATAATTGTTTTCTCAAGCGTGTACCACTTGCTGTTTATCGTTTCGTCTGTGAAGTTCCCAAAGATTTCAAAGCTATTCTACAGACTACGTTTACATTTAACCGGTGTGCATTTACTTGGGAGGTTCTGTTTGTTTTATGTATGGCTTGTTTCAGCTACCCTATCTTTGAAATTCCTCAATTCTATTGCAAAAGTTGCTAAGAGCAGGCGGTGATCTGATCCTCTGTCTGCTTTTCTCTTCATCTTTACATCTCGTAAACAGCGTCTCCATTCCCGATCTTCTACCTAACCATGTGACATGTCCATTCTATGTAGATGCTTTCCTTTCAATTTCCTGTAGCTTATGAAATTACTAGCTTCGCACCTAATACTCATTAATCATCTATTACAGTTTACATAATAACTTTTCTTTGTCCCCCTTTCCGATCATTACTAATACAATACAATTTCAGATAGTTGAGATAGGCCTAATTTAATTTATTGTTTTCAAATTTCATTATGGCCTGCCGATTGGCGTTTGCGATTTTCTCTTAGTACTCTTACACGCGTGTTGGCTATCAGTTCCACCGTTGATCGCCTTCCGTGCTATTCCTTCAAGCTATCCAATATTTTCTGTCTTTGTCTCCTTCTGTCCTTCTTACCTGCGATTCTGTCCGTTGTCACCGAATGACAAATGCTATACGCAATCTTAAAATATGAATTATTTCGTGAACTTGTAGTGTCAACATTTTAATTGCAAGTGGTTCCGGAAGCAATCTATCAGGTTCACAGTTATTTGGGAAAACGAAAACAATTAATAATAGAAACTGGCTGCCTCTTCGAAGGTAAATGTTCAATTAGCGCAAATGTGTTTATAAAACGGAATTTTAAACTTTAAGTTTAAAAGATATAAACATTTTCACGTTCTTGGTACACATATATAGTATGTGCCAGTGTGTTCTATCTCGTTAAAATAACAAGAATAGAACAATCAACAAGCGGTAGCCGGTCGGCACGGTTAGACTAAACTAAAAACTTAACTAAACGATTTAAATCCCTTTCTTAAAATTAAGTTAAAATAATAATAAATAAGTAGTCTGTGTCTAGTCGATAAAATCCACTACTCAGTCCTATAAATATAAACTTATTATTATTATTTATTAATATTATTATTATGATTTATACTGTGCCGCACAGTTTATTCTAATAATGTACTAATTAATAATTTTACTATACATTATTTATAATATTATAATAATTATAATAATTTATAATACATACAATGTAGGATACATTTTTAAATGAAAGTCGGATAGATCTGATTATTAGTTTTAGTCTTAGATTATAAGTTTCAAGTTGAAGGATATATCATTTAAATTAATTAACAATGTCAGGTCAGGTCATCCTTTAACCGGTGAGGTCCTTGGGGCACACATGAAGACATCCTCACAATACCACGCTACCTTTCTCTGTCAGAGGCCGCTGCCCGTGCCTCTTCTGGTCGGAGATCTGTCCATTCTTTTATGTTGTCCTCCCACCGTTTTTGGGACGGCCTCTTCTTCGTCTGCGTTGCACCTTTCCGTGGAGGATTGTGTTTGCAAGACCATTTGATCTCGATATGTGACCGTACCAAGTAAGTTTCCTTCTTTTGAGAGTTGCCAAGAGGTCTTCAAAAGGCCCTATTGCTGTTGTAATTCTATCTCGTATTTCCTCATTTGTAACTCGATCTTTGTACGTGACGTTTAAAAGTCTTCGGAAACATCTCATCTCCAAGGCCTGTATCCTTCGCTGAAGGTCAGCTGTAACTGTCCATGTCTCACACGCATAGAGAAATATTGACAGGGCCAGTGTACGCATTAATCTGATTTTCGTGCACAGTGCTAACTGTTTATCTTGCCAGATTTTGTTAAGCCGTGCAAGCGCCGATATTGTCCGTGCTATTCTGGCCAACACTTCACATTTTGATCCTTCATCACTGACAATCGACCCTAGATATTTAAAATGGTCAACCACTTTGAGTTCCTGACCATTAGCTTTTATCCTGCTGTTGAAGCCCTCGGCGTTGTTGGTCATTAATTTTGTCTTTCCAGCATTTATCTCCATACCATAGTCAAGAGCTGTTTCATCGAGTCTTCTGACCCATTCTTGGAGTTCTGCTTCTGAATCCGCCAACCCATTGATATCATCTGCAAAACGAAGGTTGGTAATCGTTCGGCCACCTATCTTGACAGTACCAACGTGACCTCCAAGTGCCTCACTCATAACTCCCTCAAGGAATATATTGAAAAGAGTTGGAGATAGTGTACAACCCTGTCTCACACCAACTGATGTGCGAAACCAGTCCCCTCGCCTCCCATTCACAAGAACTACCGCTCGACGCCTTGTCATACGTGCGTTCAAGAACCTTTATAATATTTCCGTTGATTTTATACATCCTTATGGTTGCCCATAGCGCTTTATGCCATACCCTATCAAACGCCTTCTTACAATCAACAAACACATGATACAGCTTTTGCTGCTGTTATAGATATTTCTCGCTTAGCAGCCTTAAATTAAATATATATATATATATTGTTTTGTGGTGCTTCTTCCCTGTCTGAACCCTGCTTGCTTCTCGGCAATGATGTTCTCTGCTTGGAGTTTCAATCGGTCGAGGATTATATCTATATCAGTTTTCATAATCTGACAGTACTGATGAATGGCAAGACCAACTATAAAACGGGACAAACAAGGACCCAACGACAACGCGAGGTAGAGAGTAATATACTGGGCGCACCTTTCACAACTGAAGAATTAAGTGCAGCAATAAAGCAAACAAAATCCAATAAAGCAGCCGGCCCCGACGACTGGAAAACAAAGCAAATAAAACAGTTAGGACCAATAACAAGCAATTGGCTACTAAATCTCATGAACATTTGCGTGGAATCCTTTAATATTCCCAAAATCTGGAGGAAAGCACACGTGGTTGCCTGGGAAAACTCCAACAGACCCAAAGAATTTTCGACCAGTGTCGCTCTTATGCCACCTATACAAGGTATTTGAAAGGATGATCCTGAACCGCATCTCTCCCTGGATAGACTTGAGGTTGATCAAGGAACAAGCTGGATTCAGACCTGGGAGACTTTCAAACAAACCCCAAAACACCAAAATAAGTCTTAACGGCAAATACCTGCGGCCAAACGACAACCCAAACTACCTGGGAGTCACATTTGATCGGCGCATGACATGGAAAAGTCAGACCGAGAGAAACCGAATGAGAGCCAGAGAAAGAATGGCAATCATGATGAAACTTGTTGGCACAAGCTGGGGAGCAGACGAAAGCATACTAAAGAAACTGTACACTGGAAGAGTGAGACCAGTTCTTGAGTATGGCATTGCGACATGGACAACAGCAGCAAAGGCGAACTTCGATAAAATTGGCAAACTTCAAAACCAAGCCATGAGAGTTATAACAGGAGGCATGAAGTCAACGCCAATTGTAGAACTTGAAAAGATTACAAAACTGCAATCCATGACCGACAGAAGAGACTGCAGAGCCCAGCAGCAGGCAGAGAAACTCAGAAGACTGACTGACCATCCAATGCATCAGAGACTAAACAATTTAGGAAATGGGAAACTAAAGCGGAGAAACTTTGCAGAAATAGCCAAAGCAAAGATGAACGAAGACCCTATGAACGCACTAACAACACCAAAGCCCATCCCTACTGTACGAAAACCTACCTGGAGGCAGCATATATTTCCAGAGGTGGTAGAAAATATACCAGGTATTGGAAACAAAAACAGCCAGACTGAAAAAGAAAGAAGAGATACAACCCTGAGGTACATAACGAAAAACTACCCAAGCATGGACTGGACCCATGCATACACCGACGGTTCTGTAACAAACACAACACAGAACGGAGAGGCAGGGGTATTCCTGAGCCTACCAAATGGCAAAAAAATAACACTGTCATTCGCTACTGGAAAATACACAAAGCAATTTCAGAGCGGAGGCAGAGGCACTGAGGGCTGCAGTAGAAGAAATGGTGACAGGTAAAAAGGAATGAAAGCTATATAGTCCTGCTGACAGATGCCCTGGCCGTAGTCACAGCACTAAAAAGCCAGAAAAATACTGAACTTAATGATTTAAAAGCAGTACTCTGTCAACTATGCCAGCAGTCTGCACCAAAAAGAGTAGTGGTACAGTGGGTTCCATCCCACTGTAACATCCAAGGCAACGAGGAGGCAGACAGACTGACAAAAGAAGGTGCAAGACTACCACAACCAGATACTAGTGTGACATACAAAGAGTCAAAAAGGCTTATTAGAGCTAGATACATGACCAAATGGGAAACAGAACATACTGGCTACACAAAAAAATGATGCCTATTACCAGTTGAACAGAAGAGAGCAGGTCGTGGTCTTCAGACTTCGCACAGGCCACAATAGACTGAGGTACCACCTATTCAACACATTAAAGATAGGTGGCACTGACGAATGCTCGTGTGGTACCGGGAAAATGACCGCTGAACATTTGCTGCAAAACTGACCGACATATGAGGATCAGAGAAAGCAGATGTGGCCATCACCAGTGTCAACACAAGACAAGCTCTATGGCAGTGTCCACAGCCTCAGGATGACCACTGCTTTTTTCGAAAAAATACAGGTTGACGTCTGACAGCGTACGAAGAAGAAGAAGAAGACCTGGGAGATCTTGCAGTAGTCAAATCCACAACTAATAGAGGATGGTTTCGAGCGCAACCAGGTGACTGGAGTGGCATATATAGACCTTAGCGCTGCCTACGACACAGTAAATCATCGTAGGTTGCAGGCAAAGGTATACAACATGACGAAAGACTGGCGTCTAACATAATCAAATGCTTACTTCAAAAGAGGCGATTCTATGTAACCTTGGGGAATAAAGAGAGCAGATGGCGAAATCAAACCAACGGCCTGGCTCAATGAAGTGTTCTTGCTCCACTGCTATACAACATCTATACCAATTATATACGCCGATGACACAGCAGTCGCTGCTCAGGCTAATGGCTTCGAGGAGGTAGAAGGTAAACTAACACGCTTTCTGAATGACCTCGCAGAGTATTATCGGGAAAACCACCTAAAACCCAACCCTAGCAAAACTCAGGTATGCGCCTATCATCTCAAGAACAGAGAGGCAAACAGAGAACTACGGATCAGATGGCAAGGACAGGATCTTCAACACTGTCCAGTTCCCAAATACCTGGGTGTAAAGTTGGATCGCACATTATCCTATATGACACACTGCCAGGAGACAAAGCGTAAGGTACATGTGAGAAACAACATCCGAAAATTGACTGGCACAACATGGGGTGCTCAGTCATCAGTCTTACGCACATCAGCGATTGCCCTGTGCCTTTCCGCAGCGGAATATGCAGCCCCAGTCTGGAAAAACTCAGCCCATGCAAAACAAGTTGATACAGCAATGAACGAGATGGGCAGGATAGTGTCGGGGTGCCTTAAACCCACCCTGACAAACAAAATATATCCCTTAATTGGCATTGCACCACCTGATATAAGAAGAGGTGTAGCTGCGGAAATCGAACGAGGGAAACAGGAAAACGACCCTAGACACCCGATGTTTGGCCATCAGGAACAAGACACAGTTTCTTAAAATTGACAGAGACCATCCAGACAAGCCCGGAAGGTCGACGCATCGAGAGGTGGCGCAGAACAATGCAGGATCCATGGATAGAGCTCAAGGAAGAGGCTGCGCCTGGACACCACCTGCCCTACGCTGTGTGGAAGCCAATGAACAGACTTCGAACTGGTGTCTCAAGATGCAGAGCAAACTTGAAGAAATGGGGATACTCAGATGCCGACACATGTGAATGCGGCGCAGTTCAGGACCAAGATCATCTGATGACCTGCTCCAACCTCCCTGAAACCTGTGACATGAACGACATGATGCAGGCGAACGACAAAGCAGTTCAAGTTGCTGAATACTGGACGGATGCTGTGTGACATGGTGTTTGGACTTGAAAAGTAAGTAAGCCTTCTTTATGGCCTTCATGTTGGCCACTATTAGATAAGAATTTAGTTACTTTAATAAGGTTTACATGGACAGTGGCTAGCGGCTTGCTCTTTATGTTCAAAATATATATATAATATAAAGTACATTTTGTATTATTTGGTTGTTTTGTTTTCAGAAATTCCACTCTAAGATGTCAGAAATCAGTTCACTAGACACATGTACACAAGCAAAACTATGTAGGGAGATCATCCGATGTGTCAACTACGCAGCAATCAAGCACAGAGACATGCGCCGTGAAGATGAACAGCAGTCCCCATACATCAACCACCTCATTGGTAGGGTACTCAAGTTATTAGCTGTTTTCACCAACATAAGTCATATATTAACATCCAACCAAATTACTCAAAATTTAAGATAGGTCAACAGCTTCACTTATCTGGGGTGTGCCAGCTGACCATTGGAACTAGAAGACTCGGCAGTTCCACACTGCGATTCAAAGACGTATGCAAGAGGAACATGAAATCCTGCAGCATCCCATTTGAGGGCTGAGAAACAATTGCTCAGGATTGAGCTGTTTGGAGACAGTCATTATGGAGGGTGCATAGTGACTGCTGATGCTCATAGAGGCCTTCTGACTGCAGAGAAACTAGAAAGCCTGAAGATATCTAGGAACATCTCGACAAACCAGCCTCCTCAGCATGTATGATCTGTGGCAGGGACCATCACTCACAGATCGGCCTTTACAGTCATAGCGGACAGTGTCAAAATACAGGACGAAGCTGGACAAAACTCACAGGGCGCCATGAGCATGGTCTATAGAGACTGAGATGCCTATAAATGAATCAATGATCAGGTGTTAAGTATATTTGTCTTTGATGAAGAAATGTGGACAATGAATAAACAGGGAGAAGAAAACTGATGCATTTGACCAGGGGAGATATCGAATAATGGGGCCAATCTCATGGGGATAAAAAGAAAACAAATAAGGATGTTTTAGAGAAATTAGGGGTGAAAAAGAATTGGTGGGGAAACCAAACATACTGGTTACACCAAAAACGATGCCTATTACCAGTTGAACCGAAGAGAGCAGGTCGTTGTCTTCAGACTTCGCACTGGCCACAATAGACTGAGGTACCACCTATTCAACAAATTGAAGATAGGTGGTACGGACGAATGCCCGTGCGGTACTGGTAAAATGACCGCTGAACATCTGCTGCAGAACTGCCCGACATACGAGGATCAGAGAGAGCAGATGTGGCCATCACCATTGGAACTGCAAGACAAGCTCTATGGCAGTGGCGACAGCCTCAGGATGACCGCCGCTTTTTTCGAAACAATAATGGTTACTGTCTGACTGCGTACGAAGAAGAAGAAAAGAAGAATCAATGATCAGGTGTTTAGTATATTTGTCTTTGATGAAGAAATGTGGACAATGAACAAACAGGGAGAAGAAAACTGATGCATTTGACCAGGGGAGATATCGAATAATGGGGTCAATCTCATGGGGATAAAAAGAAAACAAATAAGGATGTTTTAGAGAAATTAGGGATGAAAAAGAATTGGTGAATAAAATCTGGGTCAAACAGTTAAGATATTTTGGTCACACCAAAAGACATAAGACCTTGCTGAAACAATACTGGAAGAAAAGGGGGGGGCCAAATGTGCCAGAGATTAACAGTGGATAGGGAAACCTGGCAAATAGCAGAATCAATACAAGTGACAATATGACGTTGGGAATCAATTGCAGCCGACCTCTAATGTAGAAATTACACCTATGCCATTATTGTTTTCAATCATTGAAGGTCAGCAACATTCTGTCAGTTGTAGAGATATGAGTGTTCACAATTGTCATGACCTAAACAAAGTAGCGACACCGGTCGCAAAGTATATTTTAAGTACTTCTGTACATAATATTTGCTTCCCAACAGACAAATAAAGTGGGCTGTACTTGTGACTGGTCACCTCATCATGTAACAAAATTATCATTATAATCAGCTTAGGTACAGGCTTCCTGTTAAGTGACCAGCTGCAGTTAGAAGCTACCCGTCACATTTGAGATGAATTATTGCAAATGCTTGGAAACAGGCTTCTTGTAAAAGGGGCCAGCTGGGCTGGTTCATGCTTTACAATGGAACAATAATGTGAATGAGGATTCACTTTGTAGCAGAATAGTGCATTGAATAGCAGTGAGTATTAGTATTGGTTTGCTGCAATAAAATATAAACAGTATAAAGTCAGTTCAACTCTGTAAGTTTAAACAATAGATTTCGTCCTTTGGCACAGAATGATGAGAGCCTCAATTCTGTTAAAGGAAATGTGTGTTTCATGCTGCAATGAATATGAAACTTGGTTACATTTCTATATAGTCTCTATCTCAAAAAATCAAAAGAAGATCCAGTAGAAGAGATATCCTGAATTTGATCTTTGAACAACTTTACAAAATATTAATGTTATGGTTACTAACATTGATAGTTTGTCCATCACAAGTGATGAAGACCACTCTCTTTGTTCAGCCGTGTGGACAGTCGTATCTCTTGCTGTGTCCGCTGAAATGGGTGACTTGCGCGGAGATTTGGATTAAAGTGAGGAAGAAACTGCGCCTTTTGTCAACCTCACTCACAGAGCCTAAGCTACCTTTTGCCAGTGGCAAGACATTCATTGAGACGACTGGAGAAAGCATAGGATGCAGATTTTGCCTCAGGGTTACCACCGAAGCCTTTCCGTAAACATGTAACCCGCAGGGTAGAAAGGTGGTTAGGCATCTAACGCAGTTTGTCGTGCCTTTTCGATAACTACAAGAGGTCGTATGGACAACACTCAACGTGTGAGTGAGTCTGGCATCTCTCCCCAGCTGTATTCAGTTCATCATAGTAGCATCTAAAATTCCCACACCCCAAATTCGTAAAGGTGATCCGGCAGAACTAACCCGTGAGATACGACACAGGTATAACTAGTTTAAGCGTAGCGCCATTCAGCCGGCGTCCAGACCAGGATAAACGGATGGAAGAAATCACAAAAAAAGAACGAAATAACAAGTCCAGACGGAAAACAATTCCACGTATCCGTGAACACAAGTGTAAGTCGTCGACTAGTGTGAATTCCAGGCAAATCCGTGGTCTGGCGGCATCCATAATGATCCAAAACAGTAGAGAAATGTAGACTCGCAGCCAGTTATGGCGCCATCTTTGCCTGTACTAACATTTACTAACATTAAATAGTAGCAAAACACATTTGCTGTATTTCTGTAACGCTGCAGGACTTTGAACAGTCATGTGTTAGTTGTTGATTACATTATAATAAATAACATTTTCAGTAGACCTTAACGTGCTGAAGTCGAATGTGTCGGACGGAAAGGTGCAAATATCGCAGTCAAGCTGTAAACTACGACACAACGCATTCCGTTAACCGGACATCCTCCTCCTTGCAAAGCCATTTTCAGGACTTAGTAGCCGGAGCTTGAGAACAAACGACAAAGAAGAAGAAGTAGACCTTAATTCTTTGCAGTTTGGTTGAATTTAATCTTCTTCTTCTTCGTTCGTTCTCAATCTCCTGCTACCAAGTCCCGAAAGGGCTCAAGTAGCAGAATGTAGTCTAGAGAACGGAATGCGTTGTGTCGTAGTTTTACAGCTTGACTGCGATATTTGCACCTTTCGGTCCAACAAATCCGACTTCAGCAAGCATTTTTTTTATTACTGGGTTAGCATTCTCTCTTCGATCCCTTCTCCTTAGCCAACGATCCCTTCTCCTCAGCCAGTCGGCCCTGCTGCAGCCTGTTATCCAGGATCACCACATGGAGGTGTAGAAGGGTCTTGGCAGCTCATGCGCTGCTCAGCATCTTGATCCCGAAAAACCTTTTGACAAGATTTAGAAGACCAAAATAAAACTCAGACTACTGCAAATGAGTGTCAGAAACAACATGGATCAGTAATTGCTTGGATAACAGAACAGCAAGAGTACAATTTCAAGCAAAATGACCCAAAAATGTTGACTCATGCCACAACATCCCCGTTTTCTTAATGTTCGATTCAAGCTCTCTCTTCCATGAATGCCGTGTCCTGTCTCTCATCTTCTTGCCAAGTGAAACCCAAAACAGAGACTTGATTTGCAATGCTATCAGAATAACCTCTTAATTTGTGACCTACCCAAATCAATTGGTGACGTTGAATATCTCATTCTACTGATAGTAAAATGGTAATCCTTTTTTGTGTGATAGGTCTCAGGAGACTATAGTACTAATAGGTCTTGGGGAACTATATTGTAATAGGTCTTGGAGAACTATATTATAATAGATCTCGGAGAACTAAATTATAATAGGTCTCGGAGAACTAAATTGTAATAGGTCTTGGGAGACTAGTACTATATGTCCAGGAAGGCTATACTGTAATATGTCTTGGAGAACTAAATTGAAATAGGTCTCGGGAGATTAGTACTATATGTCTAGGAAGGCTATATTATAATAGGACTTGGAAGACTGTATTGTAATAGCTCTCAGGACACCATATTGTAAAAGGTCTCGGGAGACTGTATTGTAATAGGTGTCACGAGATAATGTAATAGGTCTCAGGAGATTATATTGTAATAGGCCTCAGGAGATTATATTGTAATAGGTCTCAGGAGATTATTCTTGTGATCACATCTTTGATGTTTGCACCATCAGACGAGTTCCCAAGATGAACTCAACCATTGCTTGTAACTCCTTTTGCTGTGTAAAGTTTTGAGTCTAGTGTTAAATCGTTGGGCCAGTGTATCTTCCTTAACTGGCTATACAAGGGACAGTCCTCTAACACATGCCCAGCAGTGTGTTAGTTTAGTCCACATGTGAACAATGGTAAAGCAGGCAGTCCAAGCTTGTACATGTGTCTGTTGTGTCCTGTTCTGAGATAAAGAATGGTGATCTGTTCCTGCTGGTCAAGGGTGTGATAGTCATTATTGGGTTGGTTCTGTTGTCTTCTGACAACCTTGATAGCTCACTTTTACTCAAATGTATGTGTATTCAGTTGTTGGTGCTGATGTCACTTGTACTTTAGTTAGGTACTCTTGATCACTTTCTTTGGTGGTGGGTTATAGTGGCTCTCCTCACATCCAAAGATGTACTTGAGCAGGTGGAAATTGGGTCCTCCTTGCTGTAGTACATTGTGAGGCTCCTCTGTAATATAACCTCTATGGGGTATAGTGCCAATCCTGACTTCATTAGCCAGACTGCCATAAGATGGGGTGCTGATCAGTATATTTCAGCTGACCCACATAGTCTGATCAGTATGTCTCACCTGACCCACATAGTCTGATCAGTATGTTTCACCTGCCCCACATAGTCTGATCAATATGTTTCACCTGGCCCACATAGTCTGATCAGTATGTCTCACCTGACCCACATAGTCTGATCAGTATGTTTCACCTGGCCCACATAGTCTGATCAGTATGTTTCACCTGGCCCTAACTAACATAGTCTGATCAGCATGTTTCACCTGACCCTAACTGACATAGTCTGATCAGTATGTTTCACCTGACCCACATAGTCTGATCAGTATGTTTCACCTGGCCCACATAGTCTGATTAGTATGTTTCACCTGGCCCTAACTAACATAGTCTGATCAGTATGTTTCACCTGGCCTTAACTAACATAGTCTGATCAGTATGTTTCACCTGGCCTTAACTAACATAGTCTGATCAGTATGTTTCACCTGGCCTTAACTAACATAGTCTGATCAGTATGTTTCACCTGATCCACATAGTCTGATCAGAATGTTTTACCTGACCCTAACTAACATAGTCTGATCAGTATGTTTCACCTGACCCACATAGTCTGATCAGAATGTTTTACCTGACCCTAACTAACATAATCTGATCAGTATGTTCACCTGACCCACATAGTCTGATCAGGATGTTTTACCTGACCCTAACTAACATAGTCTGATCAGAATGTTTTACCTGACCCTAACTAACATAGTCTGATCAGTATGTTTCACCTGACCCACATAGTCTGATCAGAATGTTTCACCTGACCCTAACATAGTCTGATCAGTATGTTTCATCTGGCCCTAACTAACATAGTCTGATCATTATGTTTCACCTGACCCACATAGTCTAATCAGTATGTTTCACCTGACCCTAACTAACTTAGTCTGATCAGTATTTTTTGTCTGACCGGACATTAGTCTCCTTGTGATTTCAGTGTCTTATTATTCACAGTCTGCTCCCTTTTTTTGCAAGCCTATCTGGCTTCTCTCTCATTCCCCAGCTGCAAGCCTATCTGGCTTCTCTCTCATTCCTCAGTACGCCATTGAAGCGTGGTTCACTTTCTTGCAGCTATCTTAATTATTGTGGTCAACTGGGGTCTTTGTGTATGACAAGGACAAAAATAGCACCACTGCCTCACAGAGAGCATGTCGCAAGAGGCGACTAACTGTGTGACATGGCATAACACCGGCCATGGTTAGGTGGATTGTTAAAAGCAGCATAGATGGCGTCTAACAGACTGCGGGTCTAATTTGCTCAAGTGTTTGAGTCAATTAGGATGGACTCAAACATCAGTTAACCAACCTCTGCGGCACTTGTCCAAACGCAGCGGAGTAAATAAGCTGCTGGAGCCTAGCCCACTAAGCAGGTAATCCTCCTCACTGCTACATTGAGCTCATGCAAAGAGCTGGGACCTGCAGAGAGGCATCTCCCCCTGTAGAAGTACAGGTCATCGACTAAGATTATCTTAATTATGAATTCTTCAGGTTACGGCATTTATTTTAATGTTCTCTGCAACTCTTGTGTGACCATGAGAATTTATTTGACAGGTGTGACTTACATTCTTGTTAATGAAGGTGGAGTCTCAGACATTTCAGTATTACAGGTATGTTACTATTTATGATCACTTGTTAGATATAAAGTAAGATGGCCATGCCTGACTGGCTGCACTCTCGATTTGCTCCAGTGTTTGTTGTTTTCTGCTGTTTGCTAGTTACTCTTTGGATTATTATTGACAATTCTTTCGCCAGGTAGTATCAAGGACTTTGTTCTGTGGAATTTATGTGCTTTTGATTGGTTATCCTGTTTGTTATGCTGCAACTTTGCTGCTTAAGCCATGGGAAACAATCCATGATGGTGTTCAACATCCCGCTTGACTGCACCCCAGAATTCAACTCAGATTATCACTACTCAAGGGCCTTCCTGCTTGGACTGAAATCACCTTCCTCCTACCCCCCTCCACCGGAGGTCACATGATACCTTTCCCAACTTCGTATCCTCGGCACAGCAAGTGTCTCTCTGACCCATAAGTGGACACAATCCAGAGGATTTAGAGCGGAATATGAAAAACAGGGAGTCAGACACGGACAAAGAAAGCCTGACACAAACATTGGTCCAACACATACTCCTTGCTGCCCTCATTCCGAGGCTGCGGAGTACTCGACTCCACCTAGGGAGTTTGTAGGGATTTCGGTTGACACATTACGCATGAACAAGCCTCAGCAATTAGACAGGCCTTACAACTGCTGCCTTGCAGTTAGGCTGGGGACAGCCAAAGGCTAAGGAGGGCAACCCTACAGAAACGCCTGTTGAAATCGGATGCACTGAGCCACAGGCTAACAAATTAAAACAGTGCAACGTAAACATCGCTGTAAACAGCGTACGATGAAGAAGAAGAAGAAGACAGGCCTTAGCTGTCTATGCGAACATAATTATTATTTTTATGTGTCATGGGTAGCTGAGGTTTCCTTTCCTGGGTCATATGTGTTACATTTGTTGATGTAAGCTTTAGTTGTGTAATCAATCTGATGTTCAGTTTTACACGTAATCTAAATGTATGAAAAGTGATGAAGGAAGGAATTGTTTGTCGTAGATGGTAGTGTATGTTTCTGTTTCATGATTTAACAAGTTTATATTTTGATGCTGTAATTTTTTATATTTGGCTGTGCAGTTAATGTAAGAATTAAAAGTATATTTGTTAGTGACAATGATCACAAAGGTAAGAGGTTGTCACCAACAAGCAGGCTTTGTTTATCGCTCACTGCCTCAAAGTTTCCTCATTTTCTTACAAGAATCCAGTATGCTGATGGGATTACTGTGTCATTTAAAGGAAGGAGTGTTTTCAGAATCATGGCTTGTAGCTAATTGTATCACATCCAGACTGCAGACATTCGCCAACATATGTCTTGTAATCATGGCTTGAAGCTAATTGTATCACATCCAGACTGCAGACATTCGCCAACATATGTCTTGTAATCATGGCAAGTAACTAATTGTATCACATCCAGACTGCAGACATTCGCCAACATATGTCTTGTAATCATGGCATGTAACTAATTGTATCACATCCAGACTGCAGACATTCGCCAACATATGTCTTGTAATCATGGCATGTAACTAATTGTATCACATCCAGACTGCAGACCTTCGCCAAAAGATGTCTCTATGGTTGGGAATCATGGCATGTAACTAATTGTATCACATCCAGACTGCAGACCTTCGCCAAAAGATGTCTCTATGGTTGGGAATCATGGCATGTTGTTGGAAGCAACTCATAATGTGTGTGTTAGGCTCATGCGCTGTGTTGTAGGTTTTTTTTTTTTCGTTTGTTTTATTTATATATTTCCCAAACCGGTGTGCGTTGCACTGTGGTTTTTATTTTGTGCCTGTCGGCACAGTGCATCCAACTTCAGCATGGGTGTGTTAGGTCTATGTTTAGGTTTATATACAAAATAATGTGACAGATTTAGTCTTACCAGACAAATCCTGTCTCTGTATTGACAGCTCTTATTTTTTTCTAGAATTACGCCGCAAGCGTAATTTGATATTTTCATTAAATTAGGGGAAGACTTTACACAGGACACACAGGGCCTGACAACTCACGTCAGAAATACAGTGGCAGTGTTGCGGATTAATATAAACGCGCAGAGGACGCCATTTTGAAAGTAGGACTGGTAGAAAAATAGTCCGGTGGTGTTATAAAAACCGGGAGCCCGGCATATTTCGAGAGAGACATTTAGAGAGAGAGATGCATTTCAAAGAGTCATTCAGAAAGACGATTCAGATAGGGACTGGCATTTTCAAAGAGTCATTCAGAGAGACGCAGATTTAGAGAGGGACTCATTCATTCAGAGACAGATTTAGAGAGGGACTCATTCAGAGAGACAGTCAGAGAAGAGTGAACGTCACATTGACTGAGTTCCAAACTCAGTTTACAGAAGTAAAGTATTACTGATTTTCATTTGTGAATAATTCGAATTTCAGCAGGTTAAAATTTTAACACGTGGGCGACTTTTCAAGTTTATAGTCATCACAGAGTCTCCATAGAGACATGAAGTCATGAATGCAGATGAAAATAAAAGATCAACTACTGGAACAGGTAGAGAGTTCCTCCTATCTAGGTCATATAATAACGGACGGAAGAAGGCAGCTGTGAGAAAGAGAATAAGTATGGACAAAATAGTATTCAACAACATGCAACACATTCTAACATCCACACGGATAAACCATCATTGAAAAGGAGAATTGTCAGATGGTATGTATACTTGTCACTACTTTATGGCACAGAAACATGGACACTGAAAAACAAGTTACAAAAGAATATTGAAATCTTCAAAATGTAGGTATATAGAAGATTAGGTGACTTTTCTTGGAAAGAGAAGAAAACAAATAGGGAGATATTGTAAAAGTTTGGGGTTAAAAGAGAATTAATGACCAAAATCAGGGTTAGATAGTAAACTCAATCACTCCCAAATATTTTTGACCTCTGAACGCAATTTTTATCTTATGTAAAACTGAAACACAGCATCACTTAGTTGTGTTCTATTTGTCTCAAATAAACTTCACTGAAATAACACATATTATATACCAAACTGTTCACAATTGAGGCTAGAACTCAATGGAATACACATATTTTACAAATGGAGGTGAAAATTTGTATTTGAGGGATTATAGTTGCATTATTGTTTTTTATTTTTAAAAATTATGATAACAATTGTCCCTCTGATCAGCACATTATTCAACTCCAAACCAATACATGAATAATGTGCTGAATTTCTATTGACAGTAATCCACAAGGGAAGATGTTCTGAAAGCTACACCTAATTTGGTGTACTTTTTTTTACAGTATTTACATTTTACTGAAGGCTTGTGAAGTTGAAAACGTGCTCAAAAGTAAAAGCCCTGATCAAAATTAGCGTGACTGTTTACAATTTATGCGCACACAGAAAGAATGTTCCTGCTGTATTAAATATATATTTACACATTTATTTTATACACACTATAATGACTGCAGGATCTTGAATCTTTACTGAATTTGTGAACTGTTATTACCATTGCTTGAGACAAAAAGAGGGCACTGCCCCTTCGTCAGTAGATTTAGTTTTATTTTCATCGCTCGACTTAGAACAAATGCTAGATAAATAAATTGAAACAGCGCTATCATAACGATCGATATTTTCATCATCACTACCATTAGCAATAATATAATCTATCTATTCCTGAGCTTGTACTGAAAAAAACTTTATTTGATGTGGCTGAATGTGCATGGGATAGCTTCAAAGTTACCCTCTGAAAGAAAATTATGGTTTCCAAGTTACGAAACTAAACATTTATTCAACAGAACTCATGAAATAAAAAGTGCAAAATCTAGACTTCCGCCAATAACCCAAAATAAAACATTTAGGAGAACTAGGAATGGGAAAATATGTGATTTTGTGAACACAGTAGCAAAAGCCGATATATCAGCTCCTGTGTTTTCTAGAAAAAACCGGAAGCTGATAATTTGGCTTGTGGGAGTGAATGAGTTAAGTTATTTTGGCCATATAATAAGACATACCTCTGTGTTGAAGACCATACTAGAGCAATGATTCCCAACCGCCGGTCCTCGGCCCGCTGTCGGTTCACAGAAATTTCCTGCTGGTCCACAAAAAAGGAAATTGCTGCTGAACTGCTTATCTATATACTGCTCGAATTCTGGTTATTTTAAATGGCTATAGAATTTTCATTTTATAATACAAGCTTTAACAACTAATAGACAAAATACAATATAAATAATGGGAAATTGTTACCATTTTTACCAGGCTGTGAACAATTTTTGTCATATCAACACCAAGCCCATCCCTACTGTATGCAAACCCATCTTGAATCAGCAGCTTTCCAGAGGTGATAGAAAATATACCATGTATCGGATACAAGAACAGCCAGACTGAAAAGGAAAGAAGAGACATAACCCTGAAATACATAGAGAAAAACTACACAAGAATTGACTGGACCCATGCATACACTGACAGTTTTGCAACAAACACAACACAGAATGGAGGGGGAGGGGTATTCCTGAGCCTAACAAATGGTATAAAGATAACACTGTCAGTGACAACAGGAAAATTCTCAAGCAATTTCAAAGCAGAGGCATTGAAAGCTGCAGTAGAAGCAATGTTGACAGGTGAAAGCAATGAAAGCCAGATAGTCTTGTTTACAGCACTAAAAAGCCAGAAAAATACAGAACTAAATGTTTTAACTGTGCCAGCAGTCCACACCCCAAAGAGTTGTGTGGTACAGTGAATTCCATTAACATTCCAGGCAACGAGGAGGCAGACAGACCGGCAAAAGAAGGTGGAAGGTTACCACAACCAGATTCTAGTGTGACCTACGAAGAGTCCAAAAGGTTTATTAGGGCCAGATCAATGGACAAATAGGAAACAGAGCATACTGGCTCCACAAAAAGTGATGGTTATTATCAGTTGAACAGAAGAAAGCATGTGGTGGTCTTCTGACTCCGCACAGGCCACAACAGAGACTGAGGTACCTTCTATTCAATAAACTGAGGATAGGTGCTACTGATGAATGTACCTGTGGGGCAGGGAAAATGACCCCTGAACATTTACTGTAAAATTGCCCGACATACGAAGACTAGAGAAAGCACATGTGGCCAGTGCCAACACTAGACAAGCTCTATGGCAGTGTCGACAACCTCAGGATGACCGCTGCTTTCTTTGAACAAATTGCAGTTGACATCTGACAGCATATGAAGAAGAAGAAGAATGTTTTTCCTATTTTTACCGGTCCGTGAACAATTTTTCTTGTTTTCACTGGTCCGTGAACAATTTTTCTTGTTTTCACCGGTCCATGAACAATTTTTCTTGTTTTCACCGGTCCATGAACAATTTTTCTTGTTTTCATCGGTCCATGAACAATTTTTCTTTTTTTCACCGGTCCATGAACAATGTTTCTTGTTTTCATCGGTCCATGAACAATTTTTCTTTTTTTCACCGGTCCATGAACAATGTTTCTTGTTTTCATCGGTCCATGAACAATTTTTCTTTTTTTCACTGGTCCATGAACAATTTTTCTTGTTTTCACCGGTCCATGAGTGTAAAAGGTTGGAAAACACTGTACTGGAGGATAGGATTGATGGCACACGTTCAAGAGGCAGATATTATGTGGGTAGATAACATCAGGAAATAGACTGGAAAAAGCAAGCACCATTACGACAAAAGATAGAGTACACTGGAGATCCATTGCAGCCAACTTTTGATGCAGAGATGATCATTGAACTTAACTGAATACCAGTTCTTGTTCCCTTTATTAATGTCTTCATTATCTATAGCCAACAAGAACAGGAAGACGGAAAGTAGGCGTCCTTTTCTCTACCCTGAAGCTGTCAGTCAGTGCTCCTTCGTGTACAACTCGGCTAACTGTATCTTCATACATATTCTAGATGATGGTTATGAACATCTGTGGTATCTCATAGTGTCTCACAGTTAAGAACGTCTATGGTGTCTCATAGTGTCTCACAGTTAAGAACGACTATGGTATCTCATGTCTCACAGTTAAGAACGACTATGGTATCTCATAGTGTCTCACAGTACTTCGGTCCACACTGTCAAGCCCCTTTTAATAGTCTATAAAATTTGCAGATAGGGGTGATTTCCATTCAATACTTTGTTCTACTATGATGTGGATTGTAACCACATGATCTTCCCTGGCGAAATCCTGCCTGTTCCTCTCTGAACTTTTTGTCTATTTCCGCTTTTAATTTGTTCAATATGATTCTGTTGAATATCTTGCCTGGCACTGACAGCAATGTCATTCCCCCTATAATTGCCACTGTGTCTCCTGTCTTAGTTTAATCAGATGTCCATTTTTCTCTTTAAATTGGCACTCTCTTGTCTTCTCATATCTTCTTGAATAATCTTTGCAATGTATGTCTTGTGTGTGTTAGGCTCATGTCTTGTGTGTGTTAGGCTGGTGACTTGTGTGTTAGGCTCATGACTTGTGTGTTAGGCTTGTGTCTTGTGTGTGTTAGGCTGGTGACTTGTGTGTTAGGCTCATGACTTGTGTGTTAGGCTTGTGTCTTGTGTGTGTTAGGCTTGTGTCTTGTGTGTGTTAGGCTGGTGACTTGTGTGTTAGGCTCATGACTTGTGTGTTAGGCTTGTGTCTTGTGTGTGTTAGGCTGGTGACTTGTGTGTTAGGCTCATGTCTTGTGTGTGTTAGGCTGGTGACTTGTGTGTTAGGCTTGTGTCTTGTGTGTGTTAGGCTGGTGACTTGTGTGTTAGGCTCATGACTTGTGTGTTAGGCTTGTGTCTTGTGTGTGTTAGGCTCATGTCTTGTGTGTGTTAGACTCGTGACATGTGTGTTAGGCTGGTGACTTGTGTGTTAGGCTCATGTCTTGTGTGTGTTAGACTCGTGACATGTGTGTTAGGCTGGTGACTTGTGTGTTAGGCTCATGTCTTGTGTGTGTTAGACTCGTGACATGTGTGTTAGGCTGGTGACTTGTGTGTTGGGCTCATGACTTGTGTGTTAGGGTAGTGACTTGTGTGTTAGGCTCATGTCTTGTGTGTGTTAGACTCGTGACATGTGTGTTAGGCTGGTGACTTGTGTGTTGGGCTCATGTCATGTGTGTTGGGCTCATGACTTGTGTGTTGGGCTCATGACTTGTGTGTTGGGCTCATGACTTGTGTGTTGGGCTCATGACTTGTGTGTTAGGGTAGTGACTTGTGTGTTAGGCTCATGACTTGAAGTTCTATGTGACACATGTCTTGAGCTGGTTTTAATTAAACTCTGCAGGCAGCCATGCTTCATGGTACGATGGAAGATGCAAGCACAAGTGTCTATGAGCTGCATGCAGAGTTTGGGGAAGACGTTGCTAGTAAGTAGCGAGTTTAGTCTTAGACTTCAGTCATAGAGTGACAAGTGCTGTGTTAGTTCATCTTATGTCCGTTGTCCTTAGTGAAGACCTTTTTTCCATGTCGTAGGTTTCCTTCTTGGTTTTGTTCAAACTTGTTATCTGAACCATACCTATCCATGTTATTGTACCCTTCCTTTTAATCCACAGTACCACCACAGCCTCGTCTTATTTTCATTTTTGGCTAAGTCAGCTATGTGCAACCGTTTTGTATACTCTGAACTGTTGTTTATGTAGAAGGTCCCTATGATAACCATGTCAATAACAGATTGCATAACAATTATATTTCAGTATACATTGTGTCAGAGTGGTCATACAATTAGGATATATTATCTTAACTATTGTTCATAGGGCTCAATGAAAGGTCTCTTGCCATTTCACAAGGGATCACTTTTGAACAAAATAAAAATGTCATTTAAAAAACAGAACTAACAATTGTGGGCAGACATCAAGCATAGCTGCATATCTGTCCATAATGAATGGACTATATTTTCGCATACTGTTTTGACCTATAATTATTTTTTAGGTCATTTCAATATTTGACGTTGCCATTACATTTCTTTGTTGTGTAGATAGTTTGACAAAATTAATTGAAAGGACAAAGACTATTAGATTATTGTGTTCACAATTGTCTGATCCCAGAAACAAACTTTGATCTATAGGTAAAATACATTTTGATGGTTGATTCAATGAATCTAACAATTGTTTCAATGGTGGAGGTGTTCATTAAGACCTGCAAATTATTTAAAGGGAATAGTGGTTCTCTGAGACCTGAACATTATTTAAGGGGAAAGTGGTTCCCTGATACCTGAATATTATTTAAGGGGAAAGTGGTTCCCTGATACCTGAATATTATTTAAGGGGAAAGTGGTTCTCTGATACCTGAACATTATTTAAGGGGAAAGTGGTTTCCTGAAACCTGAACATTATTTAAGGGGAAAGTGGTTCTCTGAGACCTGAACATTATTTAAGGGGATTTATATATTTCCCCCAAACTACATAACTCAAATTCTTGTCACTGCACTCCCTTATTTGCACACAATCACAAACTCATCCTCACAATTGGATTACGTACTCAGTCGTTCTGTGCATTCACATATAGTCAGATCACTTTTAATCAGCTGATCTGTGCATTCACATATAGTCAGATCACTTTTAATCAGTCGTTCTGTGCATTCACAAGTAGTCAGATCACTTTTAATCAGTCGTTCTGTGCATTCACATATAGTCAGATCACTTTTAATCAGTCGTTCTGTGCATTCACATATAGTCAGATCACTTTTAATCAGCTGATCTGTGCATTCACATATAGTCAGATCACTTTTAATCAGCTGATCTGTGCATTCACATATAGTCAGATCACTTTTAATCAGCTGATCTGTACATTCACGTGCAATTAGATCACGTCAATTATAATCAGATCACATACTCACTTGTGATCACGTACTCAGTCGATCTGTACATTCACACATAATCAGATCTCTTTCAATCAGGTGATCTGCCCATTCACATACTTCTTCTTCTTCTGCGTACGCAGTCAGACAGTAACCATTATTTTCTCGAAAAAAGCGGCGGTCATCCTGAGACTCTCGCCACTACCATAGAGCTTGTCTTGCAGTTCCACTGGCAATGGCCACATCTGCTCTCTCTGATCCTCGTATGTCGGGCAGTTCTGCAGCAGATGTTCAGTGGTCATTTTACCAGTACCGCACGGGCATTCGTCGGTACACCCTATCTTCAATTTGTTGAATAGGTGGTACCTCAGTCTGTTGTGGCCAGTGCGAAGTCTGAAGACAACGACCTGCTCTCTTCGGTTCAACTGGTAATAGGCATCGTTTTTGGTGTAACTAGTATGTTCGGTTTCCCATTTGGTCATGTATCTGGCTTTGATAAGCCGTTTTGACTCTTCGTACGTCATACTGGTATCTGTTTGTGGTAGCCTTGCACCTTCTTTTGCCAGTCTGTCTGCCTCCTCGTTGCCTTGGATGTTGCAGTGTGACGGAACCCACTGTACCACTACCCTTTTTGGTGCGGACTGCTGGCACAGTTTGCAGAGTGCTGCTCTTAAGTCATTAAGCTCAGTGTTTTTCTGGCTTTTTAGCGCTGTGACTACTTCGAGAGCATCTGTCAGCAGGACTATATGGCTCTCATTTTCACTGTGTGTTACCATTTCTTCCACTGCCGCCCTCAGTGCCTCTGCCTCTGCTCTGAAATTGCTTGTGTACTTACCAGTAGCGAATGACAGTGTTATTTTTCTGCCATTTGGTAGGTTCAGGAATGCTCCTGCCCCTCCGTTCTGTGTAGTGTTTGTTACAGAACCGTCGGTGTATGCATGGGTCCAGTCCATGCTTGGGTAGCTTTTCGTTATGAAGCTTAGGGTAGTGTCTCTCCTTTCTTTTTCACTCTGGCAGTTTTTGTTTGCGATACCTGGTATATTTTCTACCACCTCTGGAAATATATCCTGCCTCCAAGTAGGTTTTCGTACAGTAGTGATGGGTTTTGGTGTTGTTAGTGCGTTTATGGGATCTTCGTGCATCTTTGCTTTGGCTATTTCTGCAAAGTTTCTCCGCTTTAGTTTCCCATTTCCCAAATTGTTTAGTCTCTGGTACATTGGATGGTCCGTCAGTCTTCTGAGTTTCTCTGACTGCAGCTGGGCTCTGCAGTCTCTTCTATCGGTCATGGATTGCAATTTTGTAATCTTTTCAAGTTCTACAATTGGCGTTGACTTCATGCCACCTGTTATAATTCTCATGGCTTGGTTTTGAAGTTTGTTAACTTTATCGAAGTTCGCCTTCGCTGCGGTTGTCCATGCCGCAATGCCATACTCGAGAACTGGTCTCACTCTTCCAGTGTACAGTTTCTTTAGTATGCCTTCGTCTGCTCCCCAGCTTGTGCCAGCAAGTTTCCTCATGATCGCCATTCTTTCTCTGGCTTTCATTCGGTTTCTCTCAATCTGACTTTTCCATGTCATGCGCCGATCAAATGTGACTCCCAGATAGGTTGGGTTGTCGTTTGGCTGCAGGATTTTGCCATTCAGACTTAATTTGGTACTTTGGGGTTTTAATGAGAGCGAGAATATTGTGCACGTGGTTTTCTCCTCGTTTATTTTGACCAGCCATGAGTTCGCCCACTCTTCCAGCGATGTTAGGGCCGTCTGCATCCGATTTCTTGCTATGGTGAGATTCTTTTCAGAGGTCCACATAGCCAGATCGTCTGCAAACATTGAGCTATGGACTCTTCTTGGTATATTCTCTGTAATATCGTTTATATATACCAGGAAGAGTGTGGGTGACAATACTCCCCCTTGGGGTACTCCCTGCTCGAGTGTCACCTTTTTGCTCATCTGCCCTTGTACTTGGACTCTGGCCGTTCTTTGTTTGAGGTAGTGGTTGATCCACTTGTACATCTTCCCACAGACATCACTTCTTCTTAGCTTGACTCTAAGTCCATCCTTCCAGACTTTGTCAAATGCCTTTTCCAGATCCACCCAAACAGCTACTGTGTGTTTCTGTGCCTGGTAGGCATCTTCTATCTCCTGGGCTATGAGGATGACCTGGTCCTCAGTGGATCTGTGCTGTCTAAAGCCGGCTTGCTGTGGAATTAGTATTCGTTTTTCTTCCAGATGCCACATCAGTCTGGTGTTTATCATCCGTTCCATCAGCTTGCCGACACAGCTCAGTAGGCTAATGGGCCTGTATCCATTTGGATCTGTTTTGTCCTTCCCTGTTTTTGGTACTGGTACCAGTATTGCATCTTTCCATGCCTGGGGTACAATACCCCTTTTCCAGCTTTGGTTCAGGACTGATAGTAGTTTCTTCTTCGCTGTTTGGCCCAGCCCCATCAGCATTTCGTTTGTTATCCCGTCTTTTCCGGGAGATTTCCTTTTCTTTAGTGTTCTCATAGCCTCTTCCATTTCGCGCATTGTTAGTTTGGCCATCATGTGCTCTTCAGGAGCCGTATTTATGTTTTCGTGTCCCTTTAGCTCTTCGCTAATGTCTGTATGCTTATCTGCAGGGACCTCGATGTGGTTTGCTCTGGCATAGTGATCGACAAAGGCGTTTGCGGCTTTCTTACCTGTGATCAAGTTCTCGCCCTGCTTGATAGTAATTTGTTTATTTGACGGGGTTTCGTCATTCATGGCTCTGACTAGCTTCCATAGCTTGTTCCCTTCTTTGTCCAGGTTCAGGCTTTCCGTTTTATTTTTCCAACTTTCTCTTGCTGTTTGCTTGAGAGTGTGTTTGTACTTCGCCGCGGCGGCTTTGAGGGCGATGTTTGCCTCCATGGATTTTTCTCGTTCTGCCATGTTCCTAGCATTTGTTACTGCATCTTCCACTTTCTGTAACTCATCATTCCAGTAGGGCTTATAGTTTTTCCTAGCTCCTCTTGGGATGGTTTCAGTGGCGGCTTGCATTATTGCCTTGCTTAGGCTCTCCACCATGGGCTTCATTTTGGTGTTTCGTGTGTTGATGGTTTCATACAGCCCATCTGTCAGGATTGCAAATCTGTCCCAGTCGGCTCGTTTGTAATTCCAACGTGGGAGCGGTTTTGTTTCCTGTGGGCCTACTTCCATGTCAATGGTTAGCCTGATCGGCCTGTGGTCGCTACCTGCCAGTTGGTTTAGCACCTGGCGGTCTATTTTATAGTGTATGTCCTGTGTGGAGAAGGCCAAATCTGGAGTCGAGGTGGTATGCCATGTTCTTGAATAGAAGCTAGGGCTATCCTCCGGCCTATTGATTAGGGAGAGATTTGCATCTATCTCCCAATCTTCCACTTCGTCACCTCTACTGTCTGTGTCAGAGTATCCCCATCTCTCCGAGTGGCTGTTGAAATCTCCAACTACTATGCAGTTGGAGTCTCTGACCTCCATACTCGAGAGCGATAGGTCTCTGTTTGGTGGTCCGTACAGATTGAAAATGCGGAGCTTCGTCTCTTTAGCCATTATGTCAACTCCTACAATTTCTGCTTGTCCGGTGTGATTGACAGGTACCGCGCTACTCGGTATGCTGTTTCTGGTCAGTATCAGGACCCCTCCTTTGTGGCCTTCTCTATCTAGACGGAAGGTCTGATATCCTCTGATTGAGAATTTGTGGTTATTGTTGAGGTGCGTTTCCTGGATACATGCCACGTCAATCTTACCTTCATGCAGGTGGTGTGTTAGGGAAAGTTTTTTGTTAATGACTCCCTCCGCATTCCACTGTAGTATTTTGAGGGTCTTGAGGTTTTGGCCAATAGACGTTGCCCCATAGCCATGTGCCTTGACTCCACGACACATGGGTGGGTGACCACCAGTAGTCAAGGGTGGGCCCCTTCGAGGCGTGAGGCCCGGCGCTATCGCTGCCTGGCGGGTCTCCTCAGGATGAGCGCCATACGTTTTTCTAATAGGTTTTACTGCCATCATACTGTGATTTACGTTGCACTGTTTTGTTAGGCTTGCGGCCCCGTGCATCCGATTTCAACAGGCGTTTCTGTAGGGATGCCCTCCTTAGCCTTTGGCTGTCCCCAGCCTATCTGCAAGGCAGCAGTTGTTTACGATCAGAGTTTTCTCTCTTATGGAAGTTGTCTTACCAGACTATCGAGTCTTCACTAGTCGTGTCTATAGGGTGCAATGATGATATGTGATGATATATGAGATGGACTGGTTTACCCGGAAGAGAGGCAGTCCAGTGTGTCTGTATCCCAGGATCGTCACGTCCTGCCAGAAACGTAGCATTTGCATGTGAGTGGGGTATCTCTTTTTCCCTTTATTTTCTTGGCTTCTATGCAGGGATGGTACGCCTAGCATTCCCCGCCACCTGGGGTGTTGACACAGTGGGGCAGGTGTGCAATGTCCGCTGGTCTGCATCTCTTCTGCGTCCAGTATGATAGTTATATGGCTGATAACGTACAGAGGTAGATATCGTAGCCGGAGTGCATTCAGCCAGGGGACAAGCCTGGTAATGTCACAGAGATGTTGTTCGCCTGATGTGCAGACAACTCTCATGGTCAGTGGTTGAGTCTTGACAGTTCACAGTGAGGTGGCTGCTCTACTGTTTTCGACACCCCGACCAGGTACTAAGTCTTTGGTTTGTGTTTTCGCACCCCAACGCCGTATAGGGTGAGTATCGAGCAGTTGTCCGCCCGCTTTGATTGGCGGACGGCAAGGACCTCTTACTGTGGCTCTACCTGATAGGGCTGGGGCGCAAGCCCTAGGTCCCGAGCATGTAGGAGCCTCCCATTGCAGTGGTGCTGAGATTTTGGGCGGGATTGCGGCTTACAAGGGTTCGGCCGTAATCCCCCACATGGTAGCCTCGCGCCCTTGGCTTATCAGCCTGGTACGTGAACCAAAGTGTCTGCGGCTCCTCTCGATTTGAGCTGGTTTTCCGTAGCAACGCCCTGTCATTTGTAGGGTAAAACTGACCTGTCTTCAGATGATCTATTTCCAGCACCCGTTCACTATTTGGTCAGACGAATTTATTGAGGGCTTTTGTTTGTCAATGACCAGGTATTTGAAATCTGCGGTTTCTGCGGAGTTAAACACGATTTCCGTAGCGTTCTTTCATTTGAGTGTTTGAGAGCTGACTTGTCATCCGTGAGTCTAATACCAGCGTACGTTCATTATTAGACCCAAACGGCAGTGCTCTCGATTTGTCAGTTGTTCTACAGTATTGGCGTGTTCAGTCAAATTAAGCCGCAGGTTCCACACCTGGTGGTGCCCTTCCGTCAATTCCCTTAGCGAGACAATCAAGTTTCTTAGGGGGTAGTCCCAGATTTTCGAGGGTCTAATTCCAGCACATGTTCTCTATTAGACCCCACGAAGGTGTACTTTTGGTAGTCATTCTGCAGTATTGGCGTGTTAAATTAACTTAGGTCTCAGGCTCCACTCCTGATAGTGCTCTTCCGTCAATTCCTTTATCAAACACTGGATGCAGACAAAACCGGGCCACAGGGGGCATAACCCCAGAATTTTGGGGGTCTAAGTCCAGCACCAGTTCAATATTAGACCCCAGAAGAGTAGACCGAGACCAATCCGAGGCCCTCACTGAACCGCTCAATCGATAGTAGCGACGGGCGGTGTGTACAAAGGGCAGGGACGTAATCAACGCGAGCTTATGACTCGCGCTTACTGGGAATTCCTCGTTCATGGGGAAGAATTACAAGCCCCAATCCCTAGCACGAAGGAGATTCAACGGGTTTCCCAACCCTTTCGGGCCAGGGAGGCATCCACGCTGATTCCTTCAGTGTAGCGCGCGTGCGGCCCCGGACATCTAAGGGCATCACAGACCTGTTATTGCTCAATCTCGTGTGGCTAAACGCCACTCGTCCCTCTAAGAAGTTGCGCCGGCGCATCGAGGGACCGGCGAACTATTTAATAGGCTAGAGTCTCGTTCGTTATCGGAATTAACCAGACAAATCGCTCCACCAACTAAGAACGGCCATGCACCACCACCCACCGAATCAAGAAAGAGCTATCAATCTGTCAATCCTTACAGTGTCCGGACCGGGTGAGTTTTCCCGTGTTGAGTCAAATTAAGCCGCAGGCTCCACTCCTGGTGGTGCCCTTCCGTCAATTCCTTTAAGTTTCAGCTTTGCAACCATACTTCCCCCGGAACCCAAACACTTTGGTTTCCCGGAAGCTGCCCGCAGAGTCATCGAAGCAACTCCTGCGGATCGCTAGTCGGCATCGTTTATGGTCAGAACTACGACGGTATCTGATCGTCTTCGCGCCTCTGACTTTCGTTCTTGATTAATGAAAACATTCTTGACAAATGCTTTCGCAGTAGCTCGTCTTGCGGCGATCCAAGAATTTCACCTCTAACGCCGCAATACGAATGCCCCCGTTTGTCCCTGTTAATCATTACCTCCAGTTCCGAAAACCAACAAAATAGAACCGAGGTCCTATTCCATTATTCCATGCACCATTATTCAGGCAGCCGAGGCCTGCTTTGAACACTCTAATTTTTTCAAAGTAAACGCGCCGGCCACCCAGGACGCTCAGCGAAGAGCACCCGTGGGAGAGAGCCGGCAGATGGTAGGGCAGGAGACAACGGGCAGTGAACCGGCGTGAGCCGGACCGCCCGCCTGCGCCTGAGATCCAACTACGAGCTTTTTAACTGCAACAACTTTAATATACGCTATTGGAGCTGGAATTACCGCGGCTGCTGGCACCAGACTTGCCCTCCAATAGATCCTCGTTAAAGGGTTTAAAGTGTACTCATTCCAATTACGGGGCCTCGAAAGAGTCCCGTATTGTTATTTTTCGTCACTACCTCCCCGTGCCGGGAGTGGGTAAGTTGCGCGCCTGCTGCCTTCCTTGGATGTGGTAGCCGTTTCTCATGCTCCCTCTCCGGAATCGAACCCTGATTCCCCGTTACCCGTTACAAACATGGTAGGCATGTCACGTACCATCGACATTTGATAGGGCAGACATTTGAAAGATGCGTCGCCGGCACATGAGGCTATGCGATCAGCACAAAGTTATCCAGAGTCACCAGTGGGGACGCCGCAACCCCGCGAGGGGAAACGACGATTGGTTTTGAACTAATAAAAGCGCTCAGTCCGCGAGGGTCGGAGCTTGGTAAGCATGTATTAGCTCTAGAATTGCCACAGTTATCCAAGTAGGATCGTGTCATCTAAGGAACCTCGACTGATTTAATGAGCCATTCGCGGTTTCACCGTGAGACAGTGTGAACTTAGACATGCATGGCTTAATCTTTGAGACAAGCATATGACTACTGGCAGGATCAACCAGATATCTGTCGGAGACGTACGTACAGCACACACCGGTCGGCGGAGGAAGGGTGTGTAAAAAGCCTCACTGGGACGGCCGCAGGGACCGACTGACGGGACGGACGGATGGTTGTTCCACCCGTCCCTCACTCCGTCGACCTAGGACCGCCTGACAGGGGCCTCCCACACGCACCAGACGACCGACCGACCGGGCTCGCTCGAGGAGGGATGGCAGCGCTCTGTGCAGAACGGATCCCAACGACCTCGGCGACGAATTTCACTGGGACTAGAGACACAATTTGGCCTGCCGGCCTGCCCTTCTCCGTAGGGAGAACGCAGGGCCTCGAGGCAACGATTCCTGCTTTCCATTTGCCGGTCACAAGCTCTTTGCGAGAGTCGGACCACCAGCGAGACGTACTGTCGAGCTCTGCTATAAGCCTTAGATAAATCACCACGGACGGACCACGTTTCCTGATACGGACCAGACTAACGCACCTCGGTGGAGGAGCCACTACCACAAACCGCACCCAATTCGCACTACGGGGAAAGGCAGGCGAGCGTTTTCCGCAAGCCCGCGCTATCGCTCCGCCTGGCGGGACTGAGATCGCTTTACGAACACTGGTTGAAATTGAGTCGCTGCGGCGAGACAACTACCCCAAATTCTTGTCACTGCACTCCCTTATTTGCACACAATCACAAACTCATCCTCACAATTGGATTACGTACTCAGTCGTTCTGTGCATTCACATATAGTCAGATCACTTTTAATCAGCTGATCTGTGCATTCACATATAGTCAGATCACTTTTAATCAGTCGTTCTGTGCATTCACATATAGTCAGATCACTTTTAATCAGCTGATCTGTGCATTCACATATAGTCAGATCACTTTTAATCAGTCGTTCTGTGCATTCACAAGTAGTCAGATCACTTTTAATCAGTCGTTCTGTGCATTCACATATAGTCAGATCACTTTTAATCAGTCGTTCTGTGCATTCACATATAGTCAGATCACTTTTAATCAGCTGATCTGTGCATTCACATATAGTCAGATCACTTTTAATCAGCTGATCTGTGCATTCACATATAGTCAGATCACTTTTAATCAGCTGATCTGTGCATTCACATATAGTCAGATCACTTTTAATCAGCTGATCTGTGCATTCACATATAGTCAGATCACTTTTAATCAGCTGATCTGTGCATTCACATATAGTCAGATCACTTTTAATCAGCTGATCTGTACATTCACGTGCAATTAGATCACGTCAATTATAATCAGATCACATACTCACTTGTGATCACGTACTCAGTCGATCTGTACATTCACACATAATCAGATCTCTTTCAATCAGGTGATCTGCCCATTCACATACAATCGGTTCACGTATGATCAAGCAATCACATCAATTATAATCAGATCTTGTGATCACGTACTCAAGTCGATTTGTACATTCACATACAATCAGATCGCCTTCAATCAGGCGATCCATGCATTCAGATACAATCTGTTCACAAAGTATCCTACACATACGACACACATTCAGATCTCTTGTTGTTCACAGGGTATCCAACATAAACACCTATAGAGCACTGGCCAAAACTCGAGGTGTATGAAGATCCAGTCACCCTGCAAACTCACTCACTCTCACTCCTGACAGCCTCTCAGCTTTTTTACCAGCCAGTCTCTTTGAGTTCATCGTTGCAGAGTATTTTAAACTCTATAATAACAACATGGTCGTCCAATGGTCTTTTGTTGGTTGTCTGACTTAGCCATCACTCTAATTTGTAACTACTCTCAACTAATTGTTATTGGATGACTATCCCCGAAACCCTGTTACTCTCTTAAAGTTGTAGCTGGTCGTGGCGGTATCAGACTGTCACCAACCCCCTCTACGTCAATTCGTAACGCCAGAGTGGTAAACTCAGAACACCCACCCCTGTACCAGACAAAGTCTTCCACTTAAACCCCTCATTAGGGGACGGCGTGGCCTAGTGGTTAAGTGGCACGGCTCACAACCAGAAGGTGCTGGGTTCGATCCCCATCACAGCACCGGCCGTTACCCCGGGGAAGCAAACCCTTAGAAAATGCAGGAGGAAGCAGACCCTTACATAAAATGCATGCTGAAGTCGGATGCACTGGGCCGATAGGCGAAAAATAAAAACCACAGTGCAACGCACACCGCCTTAGGGATAAGAGAAATAAGGCGAACGCAAAAAAAAAAAACAAAAAAAAAACCCCTCATTTCCTTTGTGATTGACCTTGGCACGCATTCAGGCGACCTTTGTTCTTAGAGTTGCCAGCCCAATCTTCTCTGCCCTAAACGCCCATGCTCCAGCTGGAACTGTCACACTATCCTCTCCTACTGTTTTAGTTCACTTATCTCTCCTCTCCTGTTGTATTAGTTCTGTTATCTCTCTTCTCCTGTTGCATTAATTCTTTCTCTCTTTTTCTGCTGCATCAGTTTTGTTATTCCTCTTTTTCTGTTGCATCAGTTTTGTTATTCCTCTTTTTCTGTTGCATCAGTCCTGTTATCTCTCTCCTCTCCTGCTGTATTAGTTCTGTTATCTCTCTTCTCTTGTTGTATTAGGTCTGTTATCTCTCTTCTCTTGTTGTATTAGGTCTGTTATCTCTCTTCTCTTGTTGTATTAGGTCTGTTATCTCTCTTCTCTTGTTGTATTAGGTCTGTTATCTCTCTTCTCTTGTTGTATTAGGTCTGTTATCTCTCTTCTCTTGTTGCATTAGTTCTGTTATCTCTTCTCTCCTGTTATATTATTTCAGTTATTTTTTTCTCTCCTGTTATCTCTTCTACTCTTTCTGGTCACAATTTTCTCACATTTCACAATCTGTAAGTTTACATTCCTTTATATAAAATGAATATCCATGTTTGTGGCTCCAGATGTTATATGAAGGTTTGTATTGACCACTAACACTTGAATAATTGCACGATGTGTGACTGTCCCCAAATTCATGAAGCCGATCTTAAGCATTAATTTATCATTCATTTGTTTCCTAGAATAATTATGAATTTTGTGAAATATTTTCAGATTTAGTGAAAGAGCTCACATACAACAAATCTGTAACTGAGTCCGAACGGAGACAACTGTTGGTGGAGAGTCTTCCTCTAATCAGCCATAAGGCCAAACTGGTACTGCTGGCCAAACAGCTGAACATATTGAGGGAATTACGACGGAAAACTCCGGTGGGATGGTCGAAAGAGAAGGTACATGAGCACTTTGAGTGGGTCTCAAAGCTAGTGTCTGGGATGAGGAAGACAAATATAGCATTAGAAGCCAGTTTAGACATGTTGTTCAAGGAGAGAGGTATCTGCTCTAGCCCATGATTATTGGGGGGGTATTGATATTCTGGGATGCATTGTATGCAGGAACAGTTATTTGTGTCTGTTGATGTGCTGTTTGGCACTTGTCACGTGCTGAATGTCTATGGGTGCTAAGTTAACTAATTTAGCCTTGAATATTGTCTATGTAATTTTTACAATGAAGAACTGTAAAATATTATGGATAGACTGTTTGAGCAAGTGGCTGGATAGTTTGGAAACAGGACTTATGATCAAGGGGACATGGCATAGGTTTTTAAAGAATTAGAGGAACTGCAGTGACAAGCAGCATTTATTCCTCAGCCCTATAAATCTCTCAGGCTGACCCTATAAATAAAAATATACACTGGGGTGATAGATATAATAGGCTATTGTGGATGGGTTGTCTGCAATGGGAGTGTTGAATATTGTGGATGGACTGTTTCTGATGAGAGAGTTAAATATTATGGATGGACTGTTTCCAATGAGAGTGTTGAATATTATGGATGGACTGTTTGCAGTGAGAGAGTTAAATATTATGGATGGACTGTTTCCAATGAGAGTGTTGAATATTATGGATGGACTGTTTGCAGTGAGAGAGTTAAATATTATGGATGGACTGTTTGCAGTGAGAGAGTTGAATATTATGGATGGACTGTTTGCAATGGGAGAGTTGAATATTGTGGATGGACTGTTTGCAGTGAGAGAGTTGAATATTATGGATGGACTGTTTGCAATGGGAGAGTTGAATATTGTGGATGGACTGTTTGCAGTGAGAGAGTTGAATATTGTGGATGGACTGTTTGCAATGGGAGAGTTGAATATTGTGGATGGACTGTTTGCAGTGAGAGAGTTGAATATTGTGGATGGACTGTTTGCAATGGGAGAGTTGAATATTGTGGATGGACTGTTTGCAGTGAGAGAGTTGAATATTGTGGATGGACTGTTTGCAGTGAGAGAGTTGAATATTATGGATGGACTGTTTGCAGTGAGAGAGTTGAATATTGTGGATGGACTGTTTGCAATGGGAGAGTTGAATATTGTGGATGGACTGTTTGCAGTGAGAGAGTTGAATATTATGGATGGACTGTTTGCAATGGGAGAGTTGAATATTATGGATGGACTGTTTGCAATGAACAACTGTTTAATATTGTGGGTTGGTTGCTTGTAATGGAGAGTTTCTTTAATTCACAGTTTGCACAACATACTGTCTTGACGGCAGTTGTTGCCATGAGTGTCTTAATACCACTTTTTGCCATGAGAGAGTGTCTTAATACCACTTTTTGCCACGAGAGAGTGTCTTAAATGTTTTAAATGGACTTTTGCAACAAGAGTGTTGAAATATATTGGTATCACTGTTTGCATATTCATGTCAACACATTATTTAACATGTCATCACATTACTCATAACATCTTGGATTAACATTTTACAAATCAGTTTGAACTGACTGGTTACAAATATGACTTTATTGCAGCACTTTCACACTTTAACCAGTCCAGGGGACAAAGGAAATCTAGATAATGGTTTGAGAGCTGTTTGATGACAGTTTTAATGGGAGAGAGAAAGAGGAGATGGATAGGGCACATGCTCAAAAAGAAGTTTGGACACACCTAGAGAAAAACAGCGTGAGTAGGCATGAGCTGGAGGCTTGTGGGCGACTCAACAAGACGGATCAGAAATGGAGCACATGGGCTAGTGCTCAATGTTCCAAGGGGAGGGCATTGGCTAGTGCTCAATGTTCCAAGGGGAGGGCATTGGCTAGTGCTCAATGTTCCAAGAGAAACCAGATGTATGCAGGGGGATGTACTTGACACAGACCAGCATATATTTTCTGTTGCTCGTCTCAGTCAATCTATTCTACAACATTTATTGAACTTTCTCCATTTCAATTGTTCACTTGTATCTGTCCCTTCTACCTATATCTCATGTTTCATCTCTTTCCTCTCTTATTATTGCCATGGTTTCACATATGAAATAGAACTTAATAGTTGAATGCTGTCCCTTGAGGGAGGGCTCACCCTGGGGGCCACTCTTCCCCTTCTCTCTCCTCTTACCTCACTCTGTTTCATTTGACTCTGTCCCACAGTCACACTCTTGCACAACTTTCACACGCGCCCTCGTGGTAAAGCCCTTCCATTGCACTTTGGTTCGGCTAGCTTCTGAGGGCGCACAAACCTAGCATAGGTACATACAGATGCACACATGCATCCAAGCACTGGTTTATGCGTCCTGATATCGCCCAATGGACTACTGTCTGGGGTGGAAAATGGCGCGCCTCCGCCAGTAGAAACTAGTGAGGCAAACATCTAAACAAAAAAAAATGCTGTCCCTTTAAAACTTATTTCTGAACCCATGTGTGCTACACCAGTCACATGATCAGGTTTGAAGGACCGCAGGTAGATCAGTGACCCAAGTGCTGAACCCATGTGTGCTACACCAGTCACATGATCAGGTTTGAAGGACCGCAGGTAGATCAGCGACCCAAGTGCTGAACCCATGTGTGCTACACCAGTCACATGATCAGGTTTGGAGGACCGCAGGTAGATCAGCGACCCAAGTGCTGAACCCATGTGTGCTACACCAGTCACATGATCAGGTTTGAAGGACCGCAGGTAGATCAGCGACCCAAGTGCTGAACCCATGTGTGCTACACCAGTCACATGATCAGGTTTGGAGGACCGCAGGTAGATCAGCGACCCAAGTGCTGAACCCATGTGTGCTACACCAGTCACATGATCAGGTTTGAAGGACCGCAGGTAGATCAGCGACCCAAGTGCTGAACCCATGTGTGCTACACCAGTCACATGATCAGGTTTGAAGGACCGCAGGTAGATCAACGACCCAAGTGCTGAACCCATGTGTGCTACACCAGTCACATGATCAGGTTTG
Source organism: Ariolimax columbianus (assembly GCA_036924085.1). Classification (NCBI taxonomy): domain Eukaryota; kingdom Metazoa; phylum Mollusca; class Gastropoda; order Stylommatophora; family Arionidae; genus Ariolimax; species Ariolimax columbianus. The sequence continues at coordinate 4,761,055 of JAVGWX010000012.1, read as the reverse complement.
AAGGACCGCAGGTAGATCAGCGACCCAAGTGTTTAAGGGTATTGGCTTTCACTCACATTTTTGTGAATTATTATCCTGTTGTGTGCATTGGAGCCATATCTTTCTATGATGGGTTTGTGCATCCACAGTTATCCATGATAATGGATACATGGCATCTTCATGTGAATTATAAAATGCACGACTACTAGGAACAAAGTACTATTTTTGTAATGCTGTGAATTGATATATGAAGATATATATATTTTTAGAAATACTGGCACCTTTTTGTGCATATTTCATGTTGTTAATTATGTTGACTATTGTTATGGTTGCTGTCAGTGGCGTGCCGTCGATGGACTAGTAGGACTAGACTAGTCCCCAGACATTTCAGTTAGGTTATTTTGAGTTTAATTTCCACGAGCCATAACAGCATAAAATAAAAATTGTGAATAAACAGCATACGTATTCCTCACTATCTGAGTCTCAATTAAAAATTGTGAATAAACAGCATACGTATTCCTCACTATCTGAGTCTCAATTAAAAATTGTGAATAAACAGCATACGTATTCCTCACTATCTGAGTCTCAATTAAAAATTGTGAATAAACAGCATACGTATTCCTCACTATCTGAGTCTCAATTAAAAATTGTGAATAAACAGCATACGTATTCCTCACTATCTGAGTCTCAATTAAAAATTGTGAATAAACAGCATACGTATTCCTCACTATCTGAGTCTCAATTAAAAATTGTGAATAAACAGCATACGTATTCCTCACTATCTGAGTCTCAATTAAAAATTGTGAATAAACAGCATACGTATTCCTCACTATCTGAGTCTCAATTAAAAATTGTGAATAAACAGCATACGTATTCCTCACTATCTGAGTCTCAATTAAAAATTGTGAATAAACAGCATACGTATTCCTCACTATCTGAGTCTCAATTAAAAATTGTGAATAAACAGCATACGTATTCCTCACTATCTGAGTCTCAATTAAAAATTGTGAATAAACAGCATACGTATTCCTCACTATCTGAGTCTCAATTAAAAATTGTGAATAAACAGCATACGTATTCCTCACTATCTGAGTCTCAATTAAAAACTGAATAAACAGCATACGTATTCCTCACTATCTGAGTCTCAATTTGCATCACAATGCTCATCGATATTCTCAAAATTTGCGCCCCCAAATGACTGCACTTTCACATCAGAAGTGCTTGAGTGTTATTGGTTCTCTCCAGGAAGAGGAACATGCAAAGTCAAACTAGTCCCTCTGTACAATAAGATATATGCAAGCCGCTTGGCGTTCTGTCATAAATAAATATAATTGTTGTTTACTTCTTGTAAGTGGGAGTGTTGTGGTTATTAAACTTACATTATTGTTCCTGTTAATGAAAGAGATTTGATAAAGTGTTCAATTGTCAATATAGTTTGACAGTGTTTCAAAGGGAAGGTGATATGGAAGCAGACTCGGATTTGAAAACATCTCTCACACGAAATCTTGCCAGAGACAAGCTAGTATAAGTAAGTCAAATAGATGTAGAACAATCACGTGTTGCAATGCTGTGTTCTCGATTCACAGTTTTGTTTGGAACCTCAGTTTTAGAAAAAAAACAGCAAGCAATAAAGAAAGGTAGGCTAACTCCAGACATTTCTGTTGAAGCTAAAATGAAAGACTATACACGTCATTTCAAAACAAAGTATTATACTTCTTCAACAATGGATAACTGCATGCAAATTAAGAAACAGACTGTATTGTTGTCTTTGCGTGGTGTGCTGTTCAAAACAGATCAGGGGGTGTGGAATAATAATGGCTTTTGTGATATCAGTCATTTTCATCAAGCCAAAATATGCCATGAAAAGACTCACTCACACCTATCAGCAATAACTAAATTAAAAACTGTCAAGAAAACCAGACTAGGTTTTTGAAAATATATATAGAATATATTTGTTTGTTCATTCTATTTATAAATATTGTGCATTAGTTGAAGTGAGCTAAACTGCGTGAACTGTGACCTGTAAAAGTGTCAAATGTGACATATTTTACATTTTATGGAGAGTATTCCTCTTTAGCCAATTAATGAAAGGTGCCCACGAACCTAGTCCCCTTTCAGAAAAGTGTTACCAGACGCCACTGATTGCTCTTATATTGTTTGAGTATTTGTGCTTCAAATCGTATAAGGTATGTGGACAAGCACATATGTGTTCATGTGTGGACAAATTTAGAAGACTGCAGAGTCTGTATACAACCAGTTTCTTTTACATTCACTTTATCTAAAAATACCCATACACATCCAATCTATTATTGAATGCATTAATTAACCCTGCCTCCACTATTGGGTCCTGTGATAATGCATTCCAAGCATTCACCACTCTCTGACTAAAAAACTGTTTCCTGGTATCTAATCTTAACCTTTCTTTAATTAATTTGTGGATGTGCTCTCTTGTTCTTGTAGGTGGTTGTATTTTGAAAAACTTGTTTAGTCTGATTTATCCTTTCCGTTAATCATCTTATAAACTTGTATTAAATCACCTCAAATTCTTCTCTTTTCTTGACACTGTAGGCTGGTTTTTCTGAGTCTTTCCTCATGACTGTAATCCCAATATCAGCTTCGTCACTCTTTTTTGTATCCTTTCTAGCATGTTTATATCCCCTGTACGATAAGGTCTCTACACCTGAACACAGTACTCCAATCTAGGTCTAACAAATGCTTTATACAGTTTGACTATCACTTCCTTGCTCCTATATTTAATATTTCTTTTTATCATACCTAACATTGCATTTGCTGTTTTCACTGCTATCTAGACTTGCTCACTCACCTTTCCTGTATGATCTATTATAACCTGGACTTGCTCACTCACCTTTCCTGTATGATCTATTATAACCTGGACTTGCTCACTCACCTTTCCTGTATGATCTATTATAACCTGGACTTGCTCACTCACCTTTCCTGTATGATCTATTATAACCTGGACTTGCTCACTCACCTTTCCTGTATAATCTATTATAACCTGGACTTGCTCACTCACCTTTCCTGTGTGATCTATTATAACCTGGACATGCTCACTCACCTTTCCTGTATGATCTATTATAACCTGGACTTGCTCACTCACCTTTCCTGTGTGATCTATTATAACCTGGACTTGCTCACTCACCTTTCCTGTATGATCTATTATAACCTGGACTTGCTCACTCACCTTTCCTGTATGATCTATTATAACCTGGACTTGCTCACTCACCTTTCCTGTATGATCTATTATAACCTGGACTTGCTCACTCACCTTTCCTGTATGATCTATTATAACCTGGACTTGCTCACTCACCTTTCCTGTATGATCTATTATAACCCCTAGGTCCTGTTCCTCCTTTCTAATATTGTTCTTGCCTATTCTGTAATTATGTTCCATATTGGATCCACCCACGTAGATGACTACATTTATCTACATTAAACTCCTTTTGCCAGCTCTCAGACAATTCCTGAATTCCATCTAAATCCTGCATCAATATATCCACTTCTGCATAGTTTTGTGTCATCTATTACTTTTGCAATCGTGAATCCCATATCATTGCCCAAATCCTTTAAATACATACATCAAGAACAAAATTGGTCCCAAAACCGAGCCCTGTGAAACTGTTAGACTGAACCTCCCACAGCGCATGTCCCATCCAACCCCATTTTCTTTGTTTAATATGTTGTTCCAGTGGATGTTGTTGGCTCCTTGCGCAGGCATCATTGTCTCACCCCTGTTTGCACCACGAAGCTCTCAGTCAATAAGCCTTCCTGTACCACTCTGCCTTTCTACATATTCTGGATGAGGGTTTTGTACTTCTCTAGTGTCTCAACAATTGCCATAGAGTACTTTAATCCACACATAAGTTGCCCTCACCCTGGCCCTATTCAATTACACTGACCCCATAACTGGCCCTGACCACATAACCCACACCATTTATTCCATGTGGCCCTGACCACATAACTGAACCCAGACCAGTTAATTAGATAGAGGGCAAAGAAAAATCTTGCAACATAAGCTTACAACAACCAACACCACACAGGTTTACAACAACCAACACAACTTAATGCTACCCATAATGCTGAACTGCATAGGTGGAAGAAAAACTAAGTTCAAAAGTGAACTTTTCATGAAAAAGCAATTCTGTTACCAAAGAGCAATAGATCCACTATGCAATCACCAATATGATGTGTGCAGTAGTAGCCCTTCAGTCATGGCTGACTATAGGATGATGCCACCTTGGAGTGGTAACTCAGCTGAGTTTTTGGTTTTCTATCTCCTTCTGACATTGTCGGTTCATTTCTCTGTGGTGCAAGAGCTTCTTAACCAGCATAAGGTGACTGTTCATGGGACATCTCCACTTGGATCAGTCTTTAGCTTTGTCTTCCCAGGATGTCAGACTCATGCCCAACACCTTCATGTCACGCCTACACACATCTCTGAACCTCAACTGTGGTCAATCGACTGCTCTTTGGCTATCAGTCTACTGTTCTTAGAAGGTATTTTTGGGGATGCGACCATCTTTCGTGTGACGAACAGGACCAAGTCATAGTAGCCTAAGAACAGTGTACTTGCTTGGGAGACCAGTGTGAGAGTGCACCTCTGCATTTGTCACTCTGTCCCTCCATGTCATTCCAAGAATGGATCACAGGTGCAGTAGATGGAAGGTGTTAAGCATTTGCTCCTGTTTGGCATAGGTTGCCCAAGTTTTGCTACCATATAGAAGTGTGCTGACGACACTTGTACTGTACACCATGGCCTTGGTTTCAATTGTCAGTTTATAGTTTTCCAAACACGCGTTGTGAGGCGAGCAAGTCTAACATCATCTTTGCCAATGTGACTGTCTATTTCTGGAGAGAAAGCTTGTTATTGATGAGAGGTCCCATATATGTGGATTGGTGCACAGCTGCCAGTTCAAAATGATCAATGTTAAGAGTTGGTGTGGCATCCACTTCCTGTCCCAGTACATTTGTTTTGTTGAAACATATTGTGAGACCCAAATCTTTGCAGGCCTGGAAGAAGCGATCTATCAGCCTTTGAAGTTCCTGCTGACTATGGGTGACAATTGCAGCATCAACAACAAAATGCATGTCCCTAGTGGTGACCTCCCTGATCTTCATTTTGGCCTTGAACCTTGCAGGGTTAAACATCCAATCTACAAGTGGATCAACCACTACCTCAAACAAAGAACGGCCAGAGTCCAAGTACAAGGGCAGATGAGCAAAAAGGTGACACTCGAGCAGGGAGTACCCCAAGGGGGAGTATTGTCACCCACACTCTTCCTGGTATATATAAACGATATTACAGAGAATATACCAAGAAGAGTCCATAGCTCAATGTTTGCAGACGATCTGGCTATGTGGACCTCTGAAAAGAATCCCAACATAGCAAGAAATCGGATGCAGACGGCCCTAACATCGCTGGAAGAGTGGGCGAACTCATGGCTGGTCAAAATAAACGAGGAGAAAACCATGTGCACAACATTCTCGCTCTCATTAAAACCCCAAAGTACCAAATTAAGTCTGAATGGCAAAATCCTGCAGCCAAACGACAACCCAACCTATCTGGGAGTCACATTTGATCGGCGCATGACATGGAAAAGTCAGATTGAGAGAAACCGAATGAAAGCCAGAGAAAGAATGGCGATCATGAGGAAACTTGCTGGCACAAGCTGGGGAGCAGACGAAGGCATACTAAAGAAACTGTACACTGGAAGAGTGAGACCAGTTCTCGAGTATGGCATTGCGGCATGGACAACCGCAGCGAAGGCGAACTTCGATAAAGTTAACAAACTTCAAAACCAAGCCATGAGAATTATAACAGGTGGCATGAAGTCAACGCCAATTGTAGAACTTGAAAAGATTACAAAATTGCAATCCATGACCGATAGAAGAGACTGCAGAGCCCAGCTGCAGTCAGAGAAACTCAGAAGACTGACGGACCATCCAATGTACCAGAGACTAAACAATTTGGGAAATGGGAAACTAAAGCGGAGAAACTTTGCAGAAATAGCCAAAGCAAAGATGCACGAAGATCCCATAAACGCACTAACAACACCAAAACCCATCACTACTGTACGAAAACCTACTTGGAGGCAGGATATATTTCCAGAGGTGGTAGAAAATATACCAGGTATTGCAAACAAAAACTGCCAGAGTGAAAAAGAAAGGAGAGACACTACCCTAAGCTTCATAACGAAAAGCTACCCAAGCATGGACTGGACCCATGCATACACCGACGGTTCTGTAACAAACACTACACAGAACGGAGGGGCAGGAGCATTCCTGAACCTACCAAATGGCAGAAAAATAACACTGTCATTCGCTACTGGTAAGTACACAAGCAATTTCAGAGCAGAGGCACTGAGGGCGGCAGTGGAAGAAATGTTAACACACAGTGAAAATGAGAGCCATATAGTCCTGCTGACAGATGCTCTCGAGGTAGTCACAGCGCTAAAAAGCCAGAAAAACACTGAGCTTAATGACTTAAGAGCAGCACTCTGCAAACTGTGCCAGCAGTCCGCACCAAAAAGGGTAGTGGTACAGTGGGTTCCGTCACACTGCAACATCCAAGGCAACGAGGAGGCAGACAGACTGGCAAAAGAAGGTGCAAGGCTACCACAAACAGATACCAGTATGACGTACGAAGAGTCAAAACGGCTTATCAAAGCCAGATACATGACCAAATGGGAAACCGAACATACTGGTTACACCAAAAACGATGCCTATTACCAGTTGAACCGAAGAGAGCAGGTCGTTGTCTTCAGACTTCGCACTGGCCACAACAGACTGAGGTACCACCTATTCAACAAATTGAAGATAGGGTGTACCGACGAATGCCCGTGCGGTACTGGTAAAATGACCACTGAACATCTGCTGCAGAACTGCCCGACATACGAGGATCAGAGAGAGCAGATGTGGCCATTGCCAGTGGAACTGCAAGACAAGCTCTATGGTAGTGGCGAGAGTCTCAGGATGACCGCCGCTTTTTTCGAGAAAATAATGGTTACTGTCTGACTGTGTACGCAGAAGAAGAAGAAGAAACATCCAATCTAATGTGAAAGCCAATTCCCTCATTTATATTACCAAATGCACGCTTCAGTAGCACAGCAAAGAAGAATCTGAACAGCTCTGGGGTTGTGATAAGCTACCATTAAATTGGACTGTTCCTTTCATGGTCTCGTAGAACAATATTATTAGTTGTATCAGTTTGTATTTTAGAGATGATTTTGAAGAGTCCATCCCTGCTAACCAAATCACATGCCCTTGTCGGGTCAATGAAGGCTATATAAAAGGGCTGATTTCACACTCGTGACCTTGCTTCACCTGAGTCTACAAGGACTGGTCTTTGAGATCTTTGGGAGCATATAAGCAACTTGCTTTATAAACAGTAAATTGGGATAGAATTTCTTGTTCCAGAGAAGGAAACGGTTGAGAACATTCACAAATGTCTATGTGATGTGTACAGAAGTTTTGTTGCCGACAGGAGTACACTTAGTCGCTGGGTTCAAATAATTAAAGAATCGGGAAGTGTAGACACAGAGCTGCTGGATCGGCCGGGCAGTGGACATCCTGTCAGCCACCAACACAGAAATGTTGAAATGTACTGTGATCATTATTCTTACTGATAGGCAAATCACTACTCAACAACTGGCCTTACAGCTGTCAATCAGCATTGGTAGTGCAAATGCAGTTATACAAACTCTCTGATTTACTAAGGTTTGCCCAAGATGGGTTCCTTGAAGTCTCACAAATCACCACCAAATTGCAAACGAAAACAATTTCTTCTGAATTGTTGGAGCGTTTCAATGCTGATGGAGAGAACTTTTTGGCTAATATCATTACAGGGGATGAAACCTGGGCACATCATTTTGGCTTATATCATTACAGGTGACAAAACCTGGGCACATCGTTTTTGCTAGTATCATTACAGGTGACAAAACCTGGACACATTATTTTGGCTAATATTACAGGTGACAAAACCTGGGCACATCGTTTTGGCTAATATCATTACAGGTGATGAAACCTGGGCACATAATTTTGGCTAATATCGATACAGATGACAAAACCTGGACACATCATTTTGGCTAATATCATTACAGGTGACAAAACCTGGACACATCATTTTGGCTAATATCATTACAGGTGACAAAACCTGGGCACATTATTTTGGCTAATATCATTACAGGTGACAAAACCTGGGCACATTATTTTGGCTAATATCATTACAGGTGACAAAACCTGGACACATCATTTTGAACCTGAGACAAAAAGACAGTCCATGGACTGACATCACTCTCGATCATCATGAAGAAAAAAGTTCAAGACAACTCCTTCAGCTGGAAAGGTCATGATCACTGTCTTTTGGGACATTGAAGGTGTGATTCTTGTAGATGGGATGCCAAGATAAGAGACAATCAAATCGCAAGCTTACATTAAGACATTGAACGTGTGATTCTTGTAGATGGGATGCCAAGATAAGAGACAATCAAATCGCAAGCTTACATTAAGACATTGAAAAAACTAAATCAATGTTTACGCAGAGTTCGGCCGCACAAGAATCCAGCAGAGCTGTTTCTCTTTAACGACAATGCGTGCCCCCACACGTCTGGCAACACAGGAAGCAATAATCAAATTGGACTGGTGTAAACAGCATATACCAAGCGTCAAGTTTGCAAAATTTCATTATCCTCAGACTCATAGTTTCCTCAGCAGACTTGAAAACATGGTGGGTGTGATACGGAATCCGTCCATAGTTGATCAGCGAGCGGTGATTCGATTTCTAACAGCTGAAGGATGTCGACCAGTTGACATTCATTGCAGAATGCCGCAGTGTATGGTGACAAAAGTGTGTCGAGGACAACAGTGAAGAATTGGACAACGATTTTTAAAGAAGGAGGTGAGTTAACGCAACAATATGCGCGTGACCTGGTCTTGGAAGATCTTTTGTTGACTCACGTCCTTCTTCCTACCTTCAACCTACCCCTCCAGTTTTGTTTTCAAAAAAGTACTGTGTTTATATAACTAAAATATTTGATTTGTCTAATTTTAATGTCTGTCAAAAATGCTCTACCATTGCCTACTCTCATCAGGACATAGTTATTTGTTTGTTTCTCTATTTTGTTTTCCAACTGTTTGTTTTAAGTCCATGTTTCTGCACTGTAATCCAGTTGGAAGTGCTTGGTTGTATTCTATTCACTGCACATGTTGGCTCATGTTTAGAGGCAGCAGTTTGTCTGTTAATTGGTATCGTTAGCTCATATTTTATTTGGCATTTATTATTGGGTTCCTCAAGTAGTTTGTGAATATGTTTTCCTTTCCTGCTAGTAATCCGTAGTTCTGACCATTCCTTGTTTATGATCTTTTTTAATTACACAATTTAGTTCCACTGGTACTAGTCCAGTGTCCATTTATTCCTTGCAAGTTCTTTCTGTCTTTGCCTTCTTTATTTGCAAGTTCATTGCCTACAATGGCATAAAGTGCCATTGCTGCTAATTCTACTGTGACAATAGGTCTGTCATCTGGTAGTTTTATTTCCCATTCCCATGCCCAATAGTCCTGCACTAACTTCATTATCCTTTCCTTCTGACTCCTCGTCTGTTTAGATGTTTAGCTTGTTATGTGTGATGGATTTGATATATTCATTTTCATGTATGACTTTGTATATTTTGGTATACTGACACTTTTTAGATGAAAGGCAGAGGTAGCAAGCTGGCATCCCAGCCAAGCAATCTGTGTTCAATCCCCAGTTAGTGTGGGATAGTTTTTTCAATCCAAAAAGCTGCCAGGGTCGAACCAGCCTCTAACCAGAGCAAGTCTGGGAAGTAAAGGTGGCTGGTGTGATGCTAATCACATTAGCCCTAGTGTCGTGAGAAAATATGGGCCAACACCGTATTCCCAATATACCACACAGCATGTATATGGGCCAACACTGTATTCCCAATATACCACACAGCATGTATATGGGCCAACACTGTATTCCCAATATACCACACAGCATGTAAATAGATTCTGGACTTTTTTTCACTTAGATCAAAGTTGTGTGTCTGTGCCTGGAATGATATGCTATGAAGTAGCGCCCAGTATTGATACTTTAACATGTTTCTCGTATTGGTCTAACATTTGGACCCTTAGTCTTATGTGTGTTGGGTATTTTTTTTGTTGTAGCTTGATTCTGGATTTGGATTTTTTGTGAATTGAACACATTCTGCATAGAACATTTAGATGACTGATCTAGGTACTGCTGCCATTTTTTGGTTGTAATGTTTAGATCAGAACTTGTTTTATAAATTTATATATTTTTAACTGTGGTCTATTATATGTATTGTTCTTTCTTATTAGGGTGGCTTTATTTATCAGTTTATTTATTTGACCATCCGTGGTTTTTTTAATTATTTGTCTTACCTTCGGCCTCAAGTTGATAGTATCTCATGCTTCCGATAGTCTCTTATGACAATTAATGAAAATGGTTTTTTTTCAGAAATATCATTTTGAACATGTGACAATTATAGTCTACCTACAAAGTGGACACAGTCTAGTTAAATAAAAAAAAAAAGGCAATAAATTTCAAGTAAGCATTGGTCAGATGTAGAGCAAAGAATGGAGAAGTCCAGAAATTGGGCTTTCACATTTAAATGTACTCTGCACACAGGGTTAAAGAAATATGAATTGTTATGTCCTTAAAATATAATGTGGCTGGAATAACTGCAAATTATATTTCTGATATGTTCTATTTGACTCAGCACAGCCATGTTTTTAAGTCTTTGGCTCATCACAGCCATGTTTTGTTAGTCTTTAAACAGATTAACTGTATATGTACTTTGGCTCTCACTTGCATACATTCATGAGTTCTCCTGACATCATCTGAACGGAGAATTCTAGTTTTATTGCGCTAAAGACTCGCATCTTGCTCCTACTCATGTTAGCAGTACAATTTCACACCATGAGTTAAGAATGCCGCCTTGGAAGCATTTAGCAGAATTGAAAGCTCAGCCTTAATCTACTTCTGTCTGTGACAGAATTCAAGTCTATCAAACCTATCTATGACAGAATTCAAGTCTATCAAACCTTCCTGTGACAAAATTCAAGCCTATCAAATCTAAATGTATCCAATTCAAGAACTCGTGTGTAAATACTGATAACAATTTGATGATCTGTTATATATTTCCATGTGCAGAAACAGACCACCAGAAGGACCCCCCCCCCCCCCGTTGCTTTCATAGTACTGACAGCACAAGGCATGATTCAGTGTGTTTGTTCCATAGTACTGACAGCACAAGGCATGATTCAGTGTGTTTGTTTTATAGTGCTGACAGCACAAGGCATGATTCAGTCTGTTTGGTTTTTGACTTGCATGTTTCAAACCGGCATTATTTTTATCGTGCTCAAATTTGAATTTGTTGACTTTTCCCCCATGTTTTGAGCAAATAAAGTTTGACATTCCTGTTGAAAAAGCAAGGGCTTTTTAACACTCAAATTTTGAAAGCTGATGAATGATTGAGAAGTACTGCAGCAACCAATAAGATGTAGACTCATCAACCATCATAACCAGTCCATGTTGGAGTTGGATGCTCCATATCCTTAGAATAGACCCTGGTAATATCATCAGGTCTGCCATGCTATGGCAGGTAGGGAGGGAGATCTCAAATAACTTCCATGTTTACAGATGCTCTGTCCGTGGTTACAGCACTAAAAAGCCAGAAAAATACAGAACTTAATGATTTAAGAATAGTACTCTGTCAACTATGCCAGCAGTCCGCACCAAAAAGAGTAGTGGTACAGTGGGTTCCATCCCACTGTAACATCCAAGGCAACGAGAAGGCAGACAGACTGGCAAAAGAAGGTGCAAGACTACCACAACCAGATTCTAGTGTAACCTACAAAAAGTCCAAAAGGTTTATTAGGGACAGATACATGACCAAATGGGAAACAGAACATACTGGCTACACAAAAAATGATGCCTATTACCAGTTGAACAGAAGAGAGCAGGTCGTGGTCTTCACACTCAACACAGGCCACAGTAGACTGAGGTACCACCTATTCTTCTTCTTCTTCTTCGTTCGTTCTCAATCTCCCACTACCAAACCCTGAAATGGTTAGTAGCAGAATGTAGTTCAGAAAACGGAATGCGTTGTGTAGTTTACAGCTTGGCTGCGATATTTGCACCTTTCGGTCCAACACATCCGACTTCAGCACCCATTTTTTGAGTACCGGGTTAGCATTCCCTCTTCGATCCCTTCTCCTTAGCCAGTCTGCCCTGCTGCAGCCTGTTATCCAGGATCACCGCGTGGAGGTGTAGAAGGGTCTTGGTAGCTCTGGTTCGCTGGCCCTGACGCTAGCAGTCAGCTATGGGTCACTGACCACTGCAGCTCATGCGCTGCTCAGCATCTTGATCCCGTACCATCTATTCAATAAACTAAAGATAGGTGGCACTGACGAATGCACTTGTGGTACAGGGAAAATGACCGCTGAACATCTGCTGCAAAATTGCCCAACATACGAGGACCAGAGAAAGCACATGTGGCCATCACCAGTGTCAACACTAGACAAGCTCTATGGCAGTATCGCCCGCCTCAGGATGACAGCTGCTTTCTTCGAACAAACTCTCAAGTTGACGTCTGACAGCGTAAGAAGAAGAAGAAGAAATAACTTCCATCAGTCAAAACCAGTGTTCGTAAAGCGATCTCAGTCCCGCCAGGCGGAGCGATAGCGCGGGCTTGCGGAAAACGCTTGCTCGCCTTTCCCTGTAGAGCTATTGGGGTGCGGTTTTTTTTGGCGTCTCCTCCGCCGAGGTGCGCTGCTCTGGTCCGTATCAAGAAACGTTGTCAGTCAGTGGTGATTTATCTAAGGCTTATAGCAGAGCTCGACAGTTCGTCTCGCTGGTGGTCAGACTCTCGCAAAGAGCTTGTGACCGGCAAATGGAAAGCAGGAATCGTGCCTGAAGGCCCTGTGTTCTCCCGGGGACCAACCCTCGGGAGAAGGGCAGGCCCGCAGGCCAAATTGTCTCGTCCCAGTGAAATTCATCGCCGGGGTCGTTGGGATCCGTTCTGCACAGAGCGCTGCCATCCCTCCTCGAGCGAGCCCGGTCGGTCATTCGGTCGTCTGGTGTGTGTAGGGGCCCCTGTTGGGCGGTCCTAGGTCGACGGAGTGAGGGAACAACCGTCCATCAGTCGGTCCCTGCGGCCGTCCCAGTCAGGCTTTTTACACACCCGTCCTCCGCCGACCGGTGTGTGCGGTACGTACGTCTCCGACAGATATCTGGTTGATCCTGCCAGTAGTCATATGCTTGTCTCAAAGATTAAGCCATGCATGTCTAAGTTCACACTGTCTCACGGTGAAACCGCGAATGGCTCATTAAATCAGTCGAGGTTCCTTAGATGACACGATCCTACTTGGATAACTGGCAATTCTAGAGCTAATACATGCTTACCAAGCTCCGACCCTCGCGGAAAGAGCGCTTTTATTAGTTCAAAACCAATCGTCGTTTCCCCTCGCGGGGTTGCGGCGTCCCCACTGGTGACTCTGGATAACTTTGTGCTGATCGCATGGCCTCATGTGCCGGCGACGCATCTTTCAAATGTCTGCCCTATCAAATGTCGATGGTACGTGATATGCCTACCATGTTTGTAACGGGTAACGGGGAATCAGGGTTCGATTCCGGAGAGGGCCATGAGAAACGGCTACCACATCCAAGGAAGGCAGCAGGCGCGCAACTTTCCCACTCCCGGCATGGGGAGGTAGTGACGAAAAATAACAGTACGGGATTCTTTCGAGGCCCCGTAATTGGAATGAGTACACTTTAAACCCTTTAACGAGGATCTATTGGAGGGCAAGTCTGGTGCCAGCAGCCGAGGTAATTCCAGCTCCAATAGCGTATATTAAAGTTGTTGCAGTTAAAAAGCTTGTAGTTGGATCTCAGGCGCAGGCGGGCGGTCTGGCTCGCGCCGGTTCACTGCCCGTTGTCTCCTGCCCTACCGTCTGCCGGCTCTCTCCCACGGGTGCTCTTCGCTGAGCGCCCTGGGTGGCCGGCGCGTTTACTTTGAAAAAATTAGAGTGTTCAAAGCAGGCCTCGGCTGCCTGAATAATGGTGCATGGAATAATGGAATAGGACCTCGGTTCTATTTTGTTGGTTTTCGGAACTGGAGGTAATGATTAACAGGGACAAACGGGGGCATTCGTATTGCGGCGTTAGAGGTGAAATTCTTGGATCGCCGCAAGACGAGCTACTGCGAAAGCATTTGTCAAGAATGTTTTCATTAATCAAGAACGAAAGTCAGAGGCGCGAAGACGATCAGATACCGTCGTAGTTCTGACCATAAACGATGCCGACTAGCGATCCGCAGGAGTTGCTTCGATGACTCTGCGGGCAGCTTCCGGGAAACCGAAGTGTTTGGGTTCCGAGGGAAGTATGGTTGCAAAGCTGAAACTTAAAGGAATTGACGGAAGGGCACCACCAGGAGTGGAGCCTGCGGCTTAATTTGACTCAACACGGCCAACACTGAAATGACTGACATGCCGAGACCACTTTCCTTGGGTCTAATATGGAACGGGTGCTGGATTTAGACCCTCAGAAATCTGGGGTTATGCCCACTTTGGCTCGGTTGGTCTGCATTCAGTATTTGATAAAGGAATTGACGGAAGAGCACTACCAATTATGGAGCCTGCGGCTTAAATTGACTTAACACGCCAATACTGTAGAATGACTGTCAAATTGAGAGCACTTCCGTTGGGTCTAATAGTGAACGTGTGCTGGTATTAGACCCACGGAAGACAGGACAGTCTCTTAACCCCCTAATGAAAGAGCGTCTGCTATGGTAATCTGGTCTTAACCCTGCAGAAATCACAGGTTCCAGAAACTTGGCCATTGACAAAACTAAAAAGCCCTCTATTGATACGTCCGGTCTAATATTTAACGGGTGCTGGAAATAGACCCTCGGAAGACAGGTCAGTTTTACCCTACTAATGACAGGGCATTGCTACGGTAATCGAGCTCAACTCGAGAGGAGCCGCAGACATTTGGTTCACGTACTAGGATGATAAGCCAACGGCGCGAGGCTACAAGGTGAGGGATTACGGCCGAACGCCTCTAAGCCAAAATCCCGCCCAAAAGCTCAGCACGATTGCAAAGGGAGGCTTCGACATGGCGGGGACCTCGGGCTCCCGCTCCAGCCCTGCCCGGTCGAGCCGCAGAATGAGGTCTCTGCCGTCCGCCGATCAAAGCGGGCGGGAAGCTGCTCAATATTCATCCCATACGGCGATGAGGTATGAAACCATTTGTAGAAGACTTCTCGGTCGGGGTGCCCTAAGCAGTAGATCAGCTACCTCACTGCGAACTGCTGAGACTCAACCCTTGACCATGAGATATGTCCGCACCAGGCGAACAACATCTCCGTGCAATGACCAGGCTTGTCCCCTGGTCAAATGCACTATTTCGAGAGGAATCACAGGTCGCTGACATTTGGTCCACGTGCTCGGCTGATAAGCTACCATCTGAGGGGATAAGCTACCATCTGAGGGACTACGGCCGAACGCCTCTAAGCCAGAATCCCGCCCTAAATCTCAGCACCGCTGTGATGGGAGGCTACGACATGGCTGGGGCTTGCGTCTCAGCCCGGCCCGGTCGAGCCGCAGGAATGCACCTGGTAAAATGCACTCCTTCCTCGCTCTTTGCCTCTGTCTGCTATCAGTCATTCCAATGGACGCAGAAGAGATGCAGTCCAGCGGACATTTCACCTCCTGCCCTATTGTGACAACCTTCCAGGTGGCGGGGAATGCTAGGCGTACCATCACTGCAGATGAGCCGAGAAAATAAAGGGAGCAAAAAGATACCTCACTCACATGCATATGCTACGTTTCTGGCAGGACGTGACGATCCTGGGACAAAGTCACACTGGACTGCCTCTCTTCCGGGATAGTACAAACTAGTACATAGTCCATCATATCATTGCCAAACCCTATAGACACGAGTAGGGAAGACTCGATAGTCCTGCAAGACAACTTCCTAAGAGAGACAACTCTGACCAAAAACAACTGCTGCCTTGCAGTTAGGCTGGGGATAGCCAAAGGCCAAGGAGGGCAACCCTACAGAAACGCCTGTTGAAATCGGATGCACTGAGCCACAGGCTAACAAATTAAAACAGTGCAACGTAAATATCGCTGTAAACAGCGTACGATGAAGAAGAAGAAGAGTGCACAATGGAGCACAGATCTTCAACAAGTACATACCAAGCAATCAAATGTTGACCTGCTCGTTGAAGTTTCTACAGGATGGAGTATTAGCCCCATGTCAAACTCTCGTTAGTCACTTCTTGTGACATCCATGGCAGGTTTACAGTGTTACTATACTCTGACACATTATTTGGGATCCACCTAGAGAATGAGGAACAAAGGTGGTTTGGTCTTGCAGTCACCATGAGGTGGACAGGCTAGGTTTTTTATTTTGCTTCAATAGAAACAAACCTAGCATTTCGCCCTGTTTGAATAGGGAGCAAAGAATGGTAACACTGGAACCTGCCATGTGATTAAAGAGGGTTGGATGTAAGGCTGGCCATTTCCTCCTGTAGAAACGTCAATCCACAGAAACTTCAACAGATATAGACAGGTCAACATTTGATAATTAAATGGTCATGGTAGTCACATTGCCGTCTGAGATGAAGTGTTCGTTGTACAAGGCCACAGCTTGTTTATGAGGTGGAGGGGCCAGTTATTTTCCCTAGTTGCCCTTCCTTTAATAAAGGCATGTACCCATTTACAGCAAGGTTGACTGGAGCATGTCAGAAAAGGTAGTTAAAGCCTGTACCTTTGCTGTAGAAGCGTGAGTGCTCTACCACTAGACTAAATCAGGTGCCAAATAACTAGAAGCAGAAATGAAAATCAGCTGAAGCACCTACCATATAAGGAATGGCCTCTGACTGAGTGGGGTATCTTGCTGCTCTGAAAGGCACCATCAAGCCTAATGGTCACTGATTGCTTCCTCGGTCATCAGCCGAAGGATCAAAGGCTAAATGTTTGGAAAATATAGTTGTTGGATTCTTGGTCTATGGTGTTTTGGCAAGGTCACCAACAAATGGTTATGGCAGAGAACAAGACAAAGATGGGTGGAACAGAAAATCAAGAAGTCCACACACTGCAAAAGCTCAAAGCCAGTATCATCAGGTAACCTCCGTTGTACTCCCATAGAAAAAGAAAAAAAAAAGACATGGAGAGGAGACCTATAGGCTGGGACAATGAAAGTTGGAATGAACTGGAGAAAACAGAACAGCTCTGCCTGGAGAGGACTGTTTGATGGCATTTGTACAACATGGCACGTCAATCTGTAAGTAAGTTCATTCTGGACAGTCTAACAACATGGCACGTCAATCTGTAAGTAATGCCAGTCTGACAACATGGCACGTCAATCTGTAAGTAAGGCCAGTCTGACAACATGGCACGTCAATCTGTAAGAAAGGCCAGTCTGACAACATGGCACGTCAATCTGTAAGAAAGGCCAGTCTGACAACATGGCACGTCAATCTGTAAGAAAGGCCAGTCTGGACAGTCCAACAATATGGCACATCAATCTGTAAGTAAGTTCATTCTGGACAGTCTAACAACATGGCACGTCAATCTGTAAGTAATGCCAGTCTGGACAGTCCAACAACATGGCATGTCAATCTGTAAGTAAGGCCAGTCTGGACAGTCCAACAACATGGCACGTCAATCTGTAAGTAAGGACAGTCCAACAACATGGCACGTCAATCTGTAAGTAAGGCCAGTCTGACAACATGGCACGTCAATCTGTAAGAAAGGCCAGTCTGGACAGTCCAACAACATGGCACGTCAATCTGTAAGTAAGTTCATTCTGGACAGTCTAACAACATGGCATGTCAATCTGTAAGTAAGTTCATTCTGGACAGTCTAACAACATGGCATGTCAATCTGTAAGTAAGTTCATTCTGGACAGTCTAACAACATGGCATGTCAATCATATAAGAAGGGCAAAGATGATTCTTTTCGCTCTAACCTCGCTGCATAAGCCAGGCATGTGCAACGTATGGCTTGCAGATCGCATTCAGCCCCTGCCTTGAAATTATCTAGAACTTTTCCAAATTTACCTGAATCTGACCCTCCAGCTACCTAAGTACCTACATTTTTACTGTAATCAAGGAGAAAACTAAAATAACAGACACCTAATCAAATTCAAAAATTAAATGTATAACATAAATAATGATTTAAAAAAAATAATTTTAAAAAATAATAAAAAATGAAAAAATAGTGCACTCTCACAATTGTCAGTATTGTATTGAGCGTCTTATAAAGTTGTAATATGAGAGTTGATTTTATTTAACTATGTAAGCTGCAGCGGTCAGCGACCCATAGATGGCTGCTAGCATTGGGGCCAGCTAACCAGACCTGATAAGACCCTTCTACACCTCCATGCGATGATCCTGGATAACGGGCTGCAACATAGCAGACTGGCTAAGGAGAAGAGATCGAAGAGGGAAGCCCTTTTCGGGTCTTGGTAGCAGGAGATTGAGAACGAACGAAGAAGAATAATTGCCAAGAATCCCACCTCACGCCAATGCTGTGCTCCTGAAAACAGGCGGTGTTACAGCAGCCTGGCCAATGAGGTGGAAATTGACACTGTGATCTCTATAGTGTTTAGCCTAATGAGAAGCCTAGTATTGCGCTACATACTAATCAAGACTCCATCTTATATCCACGTCCTGTTCTTGATAACAGACTTTGTTACAGATGCACGGGCAACAAGGCGGAGATCAACACTATGATCCCCATAGTGGTGAGTCTAATGATAACTATGGCATTACGTGCGATATATACAAGCCTACACATAGGGATGTTAGAAGAGCCACTGTAACCTGCTACCAATGAAATGTCAAAGAATTCAGCACAAATGACCTCAAACAACAGCACATCTCTCAACTCAGATATGAACACAAGAACCTCGTGACAGATTTTCTTTGTTTATGACATGAGACAAGTTTATTTACAATCAACCTATATGTGAAAACATGAGGACAATCAATGAAAACATCTAGAATAAACACATGGATTACAACAGATCCACTCTAAGGTCCTGTCCTGTCAGTATCTGTGGCAGCTACATTGATCTGTAACAGCGCAAGTAGGACACGGTCAGGACAAAGTAGGACCTTTCTAACATATCCTAAATGGTGACTAAAGAAGGCTGTGTGTGGGGCTAGCAGTCTCATCTATCAACAACAACAAAACTATCATTATGATTCCCATTGCTGGAGCCCTGCACCCAAGTGGTTCCCAGACGACAAGAAAAGGACCACTGTCCCCCCGATGCATGCCTTAAAAGGAAACTAAAGAAGGTTGTGCTTGAGGCTAGCTAACTCATTATATAAAACAGCATTGCCATTATAACCATTCATTGCAAAATGCCAGATTCAGGCTTCCTGTAAAAGAACCAGTTGCAGTTAAAACGTCTGCTTCACACTGGAGTGCAAAGGTGAATGATTGAAACTGATGAGGAACAGATAGGGAATAAAGGCTGCTTGCCTCTCATATCTATATGGAAAAAATGATTAGAGTCTTACTGCGTTATGAACTCGTGCCCTCTTCGTCATGAAATCTATACCCTAACATTAATACCACCTGCTCAGTCACCTTCTCTTCTCAGCAGCCTCATTATGTCAAATATGGTTACTAAAAGAAGCACCAATGAAGAGTGTGGGGATACAGGATATCTCAGAGAGCTTATTTTAGTGGAGGCCCCCATCGGTTTTAAGAAATGAAGAATGGGCTTTGATAGAGCACTTCCTAGAAGAGGGGGATGTAGAACCATCTTCTTTAAATATGGGCTTTCTACAAGGGGTGGGGATGTAAAGCCATGGGCTTTGATACAGGGCTTCCTAGAAGAGGGGGGTGTAGAACCATGTTCTTTGAATATGGGCTGTCTCTCTCTCTCTCTCCACACACTCATATATAAATTAGATGTATATTGAAACAGCCAAATTCTAAGGAATATCTCCGAAGGCTACTCATACCAGAATCTGCTTGGTAACTTCAGTAACAACATATATTATTATTACTCAATAATAAATTATTCTATTTACATATATACTGCAGACACTAATATTGACACAATTATAACATTGAAATATAAACACTCAGTCACAATCGCAAATGAAGAGAGGTGAAGAAACACATAAAAGGTATATCTAGTTTGATCTGTTAAGCTGACTTACTTAGTACCTCCTCTTCTACCCTGGGGTATTTGAGCTTTGCCAAAGAGAACATCAGATTATTCGTTGTTCTCCTGCTGGCTTGATTACAGTCTAGTCCTAAGTTTCTCAGGGATTGCCATATGTTTGTGAGCTTAGGGTCATTCTCAGTCTGGATCCCTGGCTATTGGCTTCCAATGGTACCAACAGACATGGCTTCCAATGGTACCAACAGATATATCTTCCAATGGTACCAACAGACATGGCTTCTAATGGTACCAATAGACATGGCCTCCAATAATTTTTGTCGTACCAGCAGACATGGCTTCCAATAATTTTTGTCGAACAAGCAGACATGGTGAACTCACTGTCATTCAGACTGCTTCATTTGAATCTGGTGGAGCTTGGTTTCAAGATGGTGATGTATTGTATTATCTGGTTGTGGACTTTTTATTGTTGTGTGGGCCACCATTCTGAACTCTGTCATTACATTTTCTCTCACAAAAAGTTTCTATAAAAGTCTTGGTCTCACTTCTTCTTAGACCTTTGGTCAATACCACAAAGTGCTTAATGACCATCACACCTGAAGTTGTCTTTTAGGACAGCAACAAACTCCCTCAAAGTTCACCATTCGCACTGTGATCCAACTCTTGTTCATGATCTCCATTTCCACAATTCCTCATCAAATTGTCTTAATTCAGCCTCTCTTTCACCTTCCCTCTCTGTCATTCTTGTGCTCACATTTAGACATCAACCTTTCTGAAATCATCCTGTCCCATATCGCTACCAATATTGGCTGTTACATGCATGCTCCAGCTGTGCATATCCCAACATTGGTCCTGCCTATAGAAGTGCACTTCATTATTGCTGAGCCTTGAACAGAAGTTTTTATTGTGCTTGTCTGCTTGTATTCTAATCAAAATTGTTTGTCTGTTAGCTGCCTTTGAGAATTGGACTGCGTTTCTACAATGACACAGAAATCTTCTCTCAACACACATACACACACATATTTTGACTTGACAATTTTAGAGTCTTTCTATCCATCCCATAACCACATTTAAAAAAAAAACTGTTAATACGTTTCCCATTCCTGGGGTAGTCGAGGTTTTTATTTAGTTGAGACCTACAGACTGCTTCGCCGCCGCTGTCGCCACATATCCACCCCATAACCATACCATATTATCACATACATATTTTGACTTGATGTTTTTGACATCTGCCTATCCATTCTAAATGCAGCCACACACCAATGCATCCACCCATCCATCCACCACTCAATCCATTCACCCACTAATGTATTCACCAACTAATCCACCCACCCACCCATTATAAATATAAAAAAAGCCTTAACCATCCACCATAAAAAAGAAAACAATTAAGGGAATCAAATGTAACACCCCTTAATAAAACAGCCAGAAAAACACAGCCATATCTTTGCTATTACAAAAACCAACATTGACATATTTCCATCTTCTCTATGTACACTTACACATGTTGAACATCCATGCACCTCTGCAGAAATCCCAGATACGATGGATGGGACATGTTGAGAGCTCATCCCCAAGCAGCTGTTACTTTGTGAGCTCAGAAGAGGCAACTGCTCACTAGGAGGACAGAAGAAACGCAACAGGAACTCCTCGAAAGTGTCTCTGAAAAGCTTCAACATTGATGTCCCTTCCTGGGAGTTGCTTGCACAGAATCATTCCACCTAGCACATTAGCATCACCAAAAGTGCTCTGATCACAGAGTGAAACTCCATAGGGGAGGCTTAGAGTAGACATGCTGCCCGAAAGAGCAGAATGAACAATGACTCCACAGCTGACTTCTCACACGAGTGCCCCGAGTGTGACAAAGTCTGCCCTGCCAGGATTGGTCTTTACAGCCACATGAGAAAACATCTCGCAGCACATATCTGATGATGTCACCATCTTCACTTGCAATGGGCAGCTATTATTACTTAACGATAATCATACTGTTGACATGGACACATACGGACATGACATTTTTGATGTGATCAATCCATCCATCTATACTCGCATAATGACAAAATCCAGGACGACATATTCATAATCAATGACAACCATACATTTGGCACACAGAGATATCATTCTTGATTCACATTTCTCCTCCACGTTAACCACTGAGCCACCGCTACAGCTGGCCCATTTATGGGAAGCCTGTAGCCAAGCATTTGTAGTGATGATTTTAATGGCAATGGTTTGACATGATGAGACTGGTAGCCCAATGCACAACACTCTTTAGTGATCTCTCAGACGGTTATAGTGTTCTTATTCTTTTCAACCTAGGAATATCTCAGGTAGATATAGTTCTGACATGTCATAGACATCTTGTCCAATATGTCAGGTAGATATAGTTCTGACATGTCATAGACATCTTGTCCAATATCTCAGGTGGATATAGTTCTGACATGTCCCAGACATCTTGTCCAATATCTCAGGTGGATATAGTTCTGACATGTCCCAGACATCTTGTCCAATATCTCAGGTAGATATAGTTCTGACATGTCATAGACATCTTGTCCAATATCTCAGGTGGATATAGTTCTGACATGTCCCAGACATCTTGTCCAATATCTCAGGTAGATATAGTTCTGACATGTCACAAACACCTTGTCCAATATCTCAGGTAGATATAGTTCTGACATGTCCCAGACATCTTGTCCAATATCTCAGGTAGATATAGTTCTGACATGTCCCAGACATCTTGTCCAATATCTCAGGTAGATATAGTTCTGACATGTCCCAGACATCTTGTCCAATATCTCAGGTGGATATAGTTCTGACATGTCCCAGACATCTTGTCCAATATCTCAGGTAGATATAGTTCTGACATGTCCCAGACATCTTGTCCAATATCTCAGGTAGATATAGTTCTGACATGTCCCAGACATCTTGTCCAATATCTCAGGTAGATATAGTTCTGACATGTCCCAGACATCTTGTCCAATATCTCAGGTAGATATAGTTCTGACATGTCATAGACATCTTGTCCAATATCTCAGGTAGATATAGTTCTGACATGTCCCAGACACCTTGTCCAATATCTCAGGTAGATATAGTTCTGACATGTCCCAGACATCTTGTCCAATATCTCAGGTAGATATAGTTCTGACATGTCCCAGACATCTTGTCCAATATCTCAGGTAGATATAGTTCTGACATGTCCCAGACATCTTGTCCAATATCTCAGGTGGATATAGTTCTGACATATCCCAGACATCTTGTCCAATATCTCAGGTAGATATAGTTCTGACATGTCCCAGACATCTTGTCCAATATCTCAGGTAGATATAGTTCTGACATGTCCCAGACATCTTGTCCAATATCTCAGGTAGATATAGTTCTGACATGTCCCAGACATCTTGTCCAATATCTCAGGTAGATATAGTTCTGACATGTCCCAGACATCTTGTCCAATATCTCAGGTAGATATAGTTCTGACATGTCCCAGACATCTTGTCCAATATCTCAGGTAGATATAGTTCTGACATGTCCCAGACATCTTGTCCAATATCTCAGGTAGATATAGTTCTGACATGTCCCAGACATCTTGTCCAATATCTCAGGTAGATATAGTTCTGACATGTCCCAGACATCTTGTCCAATATCTCAGGTAGATATAGTTCTGACATGTCCCAGACATCTTGTCCAATATCTCAGGTAGATATAGTTCTGACATGTCCCAGATATCTTGTCCAATATCTCAGGTAGATATAGTTCTGACATGTCCCAGACATCTTGTCCAATATCTCAGGTAGATATAGTTCTGACATGTCATAGACATCTTGTCCAATATCTCAGGTAGATATAGTTCTGACATGTCATAGACATCTTGTCCAATATCTCAGGTAGATATAGTTCTGACATGTCCCAGACATATTGTCCATCATATTCTTCTCCTTTTCTACTTAATCCCATGGTACAAGAGAAGAGACTAAGTCAAGTCATCTACATCCCATGGTACAAGAGAAGAGACTAAGTCAAGTCATCTACATCCCATGGTACAAGAGAAGAGACTAAGTCAAGTCATCTACATCCCATGGTACAAGAGAAGAGACTAAGTCAAGTCATCTACATCCCATGGTACAAGAGGAGAGACTAAGTCAAGTCATCTACACCCCATGGTACAAGGGGAGAGACTAAGTCAAGTCATGGTACAAGAGACTAAGTCAAGTCATCTACACTCCATGGTACAAGAGACTAAGTCAAGTCATCTACACTCCATGGTACAAGAGACTAAGTCAGTCAATGTGCTATGTATGTTCAAAAAGATCCAGAACTCTTTTGTATAACTTTTTGGGGCTTACAAGGAAGTCAACGCCATTTCCACTACTGAAAGCAGTCCCGATAAGCATTATGGGGATCATGCAATGCGTAGATTTGTCTGTGAATTACCATTAATGTCTTCAATGGTCTGGAATTATTGTCCTTTCAAACTGGATTCTATTTTTAGAAACACATAAAATCCTGCTGTGGTCAGGTCAAGTGAATTGGGTGGCTTTGAAAGCACACACGTTTTTGTTTTTGCAAACAATTTCTAAACGAGTATTGATGTTTGGGCTGGCACATTGTCAGGATGGAGAAACTAGGAGTTGTTTCTCCACAACTTAGGTCATCAGGACATTTATCTGCAGAATATCATGGCACAATCCTATGGAGAAGGTGCATTCTTCTGCTATTTCTCGACCTGTCAGAAGATGATCTGAGTTCATCATTTCATGAGCCTGGTTAACATGAGGCTGGTCAACATGAGCCTGGTCAACATGAGGCTGGTCAACATGAGCCTGGTCAACACGAGCCTGGTCAACATGAGCCTGGTCAACACGAGCCTGGTCAACATGAGGCTGGTCAACATGAGCCTGGTCAACATGAGGCTGGTCAACACGAGCCTGGTCAACATGAGCCTGGTCAACATGAGCTTGGTCAACATGAGGCTGGTTAACATGAGCCTGGTTAACATGAGCCTGGTCAACATGAGGCTGGTCAACACAAGCCTGGTCAACATGAGCCTGGTCAACATAAGGCTGGTCAACATGAGCTTGGTCAACACGAGCCTGGTCAACATGAGGCTGGTCAACATGAGCCTGGTCAGATGATTGTCATAGGTCACCCAAAATGAGAGTCATCATCTGTTGACTGCCGAACATCCATAAATCGCTAAAACCAATTGTAAAACGCATGCAGCTCATTTGTTGATTCCCTCAATCTTGTATTAACATTTCATGAGTCTCGGTTAATGTCTTCCCCATGTTTGAAGCCAAACTTGATGTTGTCACTGTTCGAAAAATTCAGACATCTCAAGAAATGCATTAGACAATTTACATACATGAAAACAATCAACTACGGGACAATAAACAATGAGAACAGAGAAACGTGGGAAATGGGAGGTTACTTAAGAAAGTTATCTCTAGGCAACATCACTGACAAAGTTTTTATGACATCACAATGATATGCAATTTCAAAAGTTCTGAAACATTTTGAACAGAACCTTGAGATTCTTGATTTCTATCTCTCACACCATCTATGCAGATCTTATCTTACTTGTCAATATTTGTACCAAAAAAATGTTTATTTACATTCTATCTTACGGTAACGTGTCCGAGGTGGAGAGAAGATCCTATTGACCAACCCTACCTAATCCCCTCCACTAACCAACCCTACCTAATCCCCTCCACTAACCAACCCTACCTAATCCCCTCCCCTGACCAACCCCACTTAATCCCAACCACTAACCAACCCTACCTAATCCCCTCCACTAACCAACCCTACCTAATCCCATCCACTAACCAACCCTACCTAATCCCCTCCACTAACCAACCCTACCTAATCCCCTCCACCGAGCAACCCTACTTAATCCCAACCAACCCTACTTAATCCCAACCAACCCTACCTAATCCCCTCCACTGACCAATCCTACCTAATCCCCTCCACTAACCAACCCTACCTAATCCCAACCAACCCTACCTAATCCCCTCCACTAACCAACCCTACCTAATCCACTCCACCGACCAACCCTACTTAATCCCAACCAACCCTACTTAATCCCAACCAACCCTACCTAATCCCCTCCACCAACCAACCCTACTTAATCCCAACCAACCCTACTTAATCCCAACCAACCCTACTTAATCCCAACCAACCCTACCTAATCCCCTCCACTAACCAACCCTACCTAATCCCCTCCACCGACCAACCCTACTTAATCCCAACCAACCCTACTTAATCCCAACCAACCCTACCTAATCCCAACCACTGACCAACCAACCCTACCTAATCCCCTCCACTAACCAACCCTACCTAATCCCAACCAACCCTACCTAATCCCAACCACTGACCAACCAACCCTACCTAATCCCCTCCACTAACCAACCCTACTTAATCCCAACCAACCCTACCTAATCCCCTCCCCTAACCAACCCTACCTAATCCCCTCCACCGACCAACCCTACTTAATCCCAACCAACCCTACTTAATCCCAACCAACCCTACCTAATCCCAACCACTGACCAACCAACCCTATCTAATCCTCTCCCCTGACCAACCCTACCTAATTCTCACTACCAACCAACCTTACCTAATCCCAACCACTGACCAACCAACCCTATCTAATCCTCTCCCCTGACCAACCCTACCTAATTCTCACTACCAACCAACCTTACCTAATCCCAACCACTGACCAACCAACCCTAACTAATCCCCTCCCCTAACCAACCCTACCTAATCCCCTCTTTGGTATGTTCCAGTTGCCCATCACCTTTAACCTTTTCTACCATTGGCTGAAATCTCTAATGCTATTATATAGCTTCAACATCTCAATGCGAGACTTTGCTGCCCCAAAAGATGAACTGAACTGACCATCTGCGGACATTCATAGCGGGTGCCCATAGCTTCTTCAATGAACTGTTTTGGGCAATGAAATACACAACGAATATCAGAATACTGTCCATCAATCAGATTATATCTGTCTCTAGCTCCTCCTCCCTGCCACCCTATTTCTATTATGTCATGTCCATGGACATTATCAGCCGCAGTTTCTCTGTTACCCTTTTTCTATTACGTCACGTCCATGGACATTATCAGCCCGAGATAAACATGGGTACACCAGATAAGCTCTGCTCATCTCACATGGTCTGTAGACCTCATCAGTTTTTTTTTAGATCTGATAAAATGTACAGGTCTGATTCCTTATACAGATTCAATATGATCTGCAGGTCAGCTAAGATCTGCAGGTCAGCTAAAATCTGCAGATTGATATGATATGCAGGCCACATGTTCTGCAAGTCCAATGCACTCTGCAAGGCTGATAAACTCTGTAGTTCAGCTAAGCTCTGCCGGAGGTCCGATATACTGTACAGACCTGACAAGCTCTGCAGGTCTAATAAGCTCTGCAGGCCAGAGCCAAACACACTGATATGTTCAACATCAAATTTATCCACACCGCAAATGTTCACGAAACGGCATCTCCTCGACGCAGAAAGAACACATGCTCACAACCGACCACTAAAGTTTCCAGAACTATTACCAGAACTACTTCTACTACTACTATCCACAATACGAGGAGAGAGTTTCTCCATTTTCTCAGCATGGTTGCCGCTGGTGGATTTGAGCATGCTGTATAAGTTTTTCTTGACTCGAAGAATTGTGAGGCGATTTTTTGGATTATGAGCCCAGCACTCGCATATAAGCCTGGCTACCCCACACATCACCTGAAATGAGGGAGTGAAAGTTGTGAGTTGAGTGGTGAAACGAGGGAGGGAAAGTTGTGAGTTAAGTGGTGAAACGAGGGAGGGAAAGTTGTGAGTTAAGTGGTGAAACGAGGGAGGGAAAGTTGTGAGTTAAGTGGTGAAACGAGGGAGGGAAAGTTGTGAGTTGAGTGGTGAAACGAGGGAGGGAAAGTTGTGAGTTAAGTGGTGAAACGAGGGAGGGAAAGTTGTGAGTTAAGTGGTGAAACGAGGGAGGGAAAGTTGTGAGTTAAGTGGTGAAACGAGGGAGGGAAAGTTGTGAGTTGAGTGGTGAAACGAGGGAGGGAAAGTTGTGAGTTAAGTGGTGAAACGAGGGAGGGAAAGTTGTGAGTTAAGTGGTGAAACGAGGGAGGGAAAGTTGTGAGTTAAGTGGTTAAACGAGGGATAAAGTTGTGAGTTAAGTGGTGAAACGAGGGAGGGAAAGTTGTGAGTTAAGTGGTGAAACGAGGGATAAAGTTGTGAGTTAAGTGGTGAAACGAGGGAGGGAAAGTTGTGAGTTAAGTGGTGAAACGAGGGAGGGAAAGTTGTGAGTTAAGTGGTGAAACGAGGGATAAAGTTGTGAGTTAAGTGGTGAAACGAGGGAGGGAAAGTTGTGAGTTAAGTGGTGAAACGAGGGATAAAGTTGTGAGTTAAGTGGTGAAACGAGGGAGGGAAAGTTGTGAGTTAAGTGGTGAAACGAGGGAGGGAAAGTTGTGAGTTAAGTGGTGAAACGAGGGAGGGAAAGTTGTGAGTTAAGTGGTGAAACGAGGGAGGGAAAGTTGTGAGTTGAGTGGTGAAACGAGGGAGGGAAAGTTGTGAGTTAAGTGGTGAAACGAGGGAGGGAAAGTTGTGAGTTGAGTGGTGAAACGAGGGAGGGAAAGTTGTGAGTTAAGTGGTGAAACGAGGGAGGGAAAGTTGTGAGTTGAGTGGTGAAACGAGGGAGGGAAAGTTGTGAGTTGAGTGGTGAAACGAGGGAGGGAAAGTTGTGAGTTAAGTGGTGAAACGAGGGAGGGAAAGTTGTGAGTTAAGTGGTGAAACGAGGGAGGGAAAGTTGTGAGTTAAGTGGTGAAACGAGGGATAAAGTTGTGAGTTAAGTGGTGAAACGAGGGAGGGAAAGTTGTGAGTTAAGTGGTGAAACGAGGGATAAAGTTGTGAGTTAAGTGGTGAAACGAGGGAGGGAAAGTTGTGAGTTAAGTGGTGAAACGAGGGAGGGAAAGTTGTGAGTTAAGTGGTGAAACGAGGGAGGGAAAGTTGTGAGTTAAGTGGTGAAACGAGGGAGGGAAAGTTGTGAGTTAAGTGGTGAAACGAGGGATAAAGTTGTGAGTTAAGTGGTGAAACGAGGGAGGGAAAGTTGTGAGTTAAGTGGTGAAACGAGGGAGGGAAAGTTGTGAGTTAAGTGGTGAAACGAGGGATAAAGTTGTGAGTTAAGTGGTGAAACGAGGGAGGGAAAGTTGTGAGTTAAGTGGTGAAACGAGGGAGGGAAAGTTGTGAGTTAAGTGGTGAAACGAGGGAGGGAAAGTTGTGAGTTAAGTGGTGAAACGAGGGAGGGAAAGTTGTGAGTTGAGTGGTGAAACGAGGGAGGGAAAGTTGTGAGTTAAGTGGTGAAACGAGGGAGGGAAAGTTGTGAGTTAAGTGGTGAAACGAGGGAGGGAAAGTTGTGAGTTAAGTGGTGAAACGAGGGAGGGAAAGTTGTGAGTTAAGTGGTGAAACGAGGGAGGGAAAGTTGTGAGTTAAGTGGTGAAACGAGGGAGGGAAAGTTGTGAGTTAAGTGGTGAAACGAGGGATAAAGTTGTGAGTTAAGTGGTGAAACGAGGGAGGGAAAGTTGTGAGTTAAGTGGTGAAACGAGGGAGGGAAAGTTGTGAGTTGAGTGGTGAAACGAGGGATAAAGTTGTGAGTTAAGTGGTGAAACGAGGGAGGGAAAGTTGTGAGTTAAGTGGTGAAACGAGGGAGGGAAAGTTGTGAGTTAAGTGGTGAAACGAGGGAGGGAAAGTTGTGAGTTAAGTGGTGAAACGAGGGATAAAGTTGTGAGTTAAGTGGTGAAACGAGGGAGGGAAAGTTGTGAGTTAAGTGGTGAAACGAGGGAGGGAAAGTTGTGAGTTAAGTGGTGAAACGAGGGAGGGAAAGTTGTGAGTTAAGTGGTGAAACGAGGGAGGGAAAGTTGTGAGTTAAGTGGTGAAACGAGGGAGGGAAAGTTGTGAGTTAAGTGGTGATGGACATACATTTATATGCACAAGACAGATAGACAGACAGATAGTTAAACTGACAGAATTAGAAGATGCTAACTGGTATGAAAGCTAACGGCATGGTCAGTGAAACATACTGACCAAGGCTCAGCTCCACTTTCACGCTATGTAACTACCTAGAAACAGGCTGCTACAGCAGCCTGAACAACAAGGTGGGGATCCTCACTATGATCCCCAAAGTGGTGAACCTTCTTAGACCTTTAATAGGGACGGTGTGGCCTAGTGGTTAAGTGGCACGGCTCACGACTCGAAGGTGCTGGGTTCGATCCCCACCACAGCACCGGCCGTTACCCCGGGAAAGCAAACCCTTAGAAAATGCAGGAGGAAGCAGACCCTTACATAAAATGCGTGCTGAAGTCGGATGTACTGGGCCGACAGGCGCAAAATAAAAACCACAGTGCAACGCACACCACCTTGGAGAATAGAGAAATAAGGCGAACGCAAAAAAAAAAAAAAAAAAAAAAAAAGACCTTTAATACACTAAAGCAAGTGTTATGCCATGTCCCACAGTTTGCGCCGCTTACGACATGCTCTCTGTGGGGCAGTGGTGCTATTTTTGCCCTTGTCATACACAAAGATCCCGGCAAACCACTCGGATGTAATAAGTGTCTATCAAACCACTCGGATGTAATAAGTGTCTATCAAACCACTCGGATGTAATAAGTGTCTATCAAACCACTCGGATGTAATAAGTGTCTATCAAACCACTCGGATGTAATAAGTATCTATCAAACCACTCGGATGTAATAAGTGTCTATCAAGCCACTCGGATGTAATAAGTGTCTATCAAGCCACTCGGATGTAATGTCTTTCAAATAAAATTGTCAAGGGCTGCTCATCTCTCAATAAAATAAACAAATGAAAGCGCTAAACAGTGGTTAAATTCTGCTAGGTTCAAGGTCTCAAGAGAAGTGAGATCGAGGCAAAGTCTTATCGGAGACAGAAAATGAACTTGGAGGTCCTGTGTACATGTTGTACATGTAAAAAAAAGCATTGGCAGTTGAAATATCGATGTGATAGCAGGCCGTTAGCTGCTGTTCTGGAAACATTCTAATGGTACAGGTTCCTTCCCAATGGTAGTCTGAAGGCCATAAGGAGGCAGCCACCCTTATGTGCAAGTATAGACTAAATGACCTTTACATCCGCAGGAGGTAGAAGAGGAGCGACTAAGAGAAGAGAGATAAATATGTCTAGATCAGCCTAAGTCTATATTCCCTAGTTGCAACTGACTCTTGCGAGATTAGCTAGACTGATAATCCCATCTTTCTAGTTAACCCTTTACACCCTAAGCCTTAAAACAGGAAATACAAATTCATAAGAGCAAGGAGATACTTCTTTGCCTCATTCATATAATATTTGTTTACTTATGAGATGTAAATGCTATCCCAGAACAGAACAAGAAATGAACAATTGCATTGAACAGGGTAGTAGTGTGTTCGGTTTCCAAACAACATACACTGGGCAGGTTAGGGTGTAAAGGGTTTAAACAAATCCCTTCAACATTTTTATTTTCAGCGAGGCTTATCTATCATCTTGAAGTCGGTGGTTCGAATCTGAACTTTCTATTACTTGACTTTCTTTTCTGTTGTTTGGTGTATATGTTTTCAAGGGTGCTTTTAACTTTTACATAACCACTAGTGAAAAAATATGTCTGGGTCTTTGCCTGTTGCTTTTGTCCAACTGAATAAGGGAACTGAGACGCTAGTCCAGTCAGGTACAAAATACTGACCAGGACGTCGTGTCAGGGTTAATACACTGACCAAGACTACAATCTCTCTTCCATGTAGCGTTCCCTGGAAACAGGCTGTTTTCAGGCAGCCTGGCTGACGAGATGTGGATTGATGTGAGCCACGCAGATGAAGCCAAGCATAGCACAACCGCCTAGAGTACCGTGGTCCACCTTCATCTGGATGTGAGGAAAGCTACAACTCACAACTTAATATCCTTTTTAGGGCGCACAAAAGAGTAAACTTACTCATTGTGGGCATTAAACAACAAACATCTTCTTCTTCTTCTTTCGTTCGCTTTAAAATATTGTCTATATCTGCAATGTTGTCTCTTGTATAAACTTCACTGTCTTTTGTAGTTCACACACAGGTCCATAAAGTTTCTCTTCCAGTGTTGTTTCTATGGGCCAGTGATATTTTCTCTGTATATCATATTTGGGGCAGTTTTGCAGTATGTGCTCTGCTGTCTGAGGTGCCTGTCCACATGTACACATGGCTGAGTTGCCAATCTTCATTTTTGTGTACATGTGGCTGCGGAGTCGGTTGTGTCCTGTTCTAAGGCGCAACACAACAGTTTGCTCTTGTCTGTTCATGTTATGGTAATCGTCTGGTGTTACTGTTGGTGGCTTTCTGATTGATTTGATAATCCTTATCTTCTGTTGGTATGTAACTGGCACATCTGGTTGCTCGTCTGCAGCACCCTCCTTTGCCAGTCGATCTGCTCTTTCGTTTCCTGGTATTCCACAATGAGAAGGTATCCACTGCATGACAATCTTGCGCTGGTCGCTCAGTTCAGACAGTAGAGCCTGTAGATCTGGCAGTTTCTCAAATTTAAGTGCTTGGAGTGCTGATTGTGCATCTGTAAGAAATACTACAGGTTGTGGACCGACATTGGTGTTCAACAGTTTCTCAGTTGCCACCTTGATTGCCTGTATTTCTGCATCATATATATGACAGAATTTCGCAGTTGGTACTCTGACTGTATCCCTAATGTTGTTTGGGTATTCTATGTACACTCCCGCTCCACCATTCTTTACTGCATTCTGTGCTGACCCATCTGTGAGGTCCTGTGTGTATTCTTCATCCAGGAAATTGAGGATCACTATCCTACGTTGCACACTGTTCTGTTCATCCTTGTCTAATAATCTAACTGAATTGACGTTTCATGGCCGATGTTTTTTCAAAGCGTTTTAATCATAAATAGGTAACCGGGCTGCCATAGAAATCAGCTTAAAATACTGCTCTTTCAATTGTAGAGTTTCACTTTTGTCCTGTCAAGTTAAAAACAATTGCGATTTTAAAATGTGTTTTAGACATTTGGTTTTTCATTTGAAGATTCATCCATTATTGAGAATGGAGAAGTTTTTGCAACTGATTTGTCAGAGATAGATCTATTTAGTTTGTTTATGTAGATGTAATAAATACATTTTTAGTGAAAACTAACAGATAAGCTGATCTTGTAAACATTGATTATCCATCCTCTGTTGGACTTTTTTTGGAGGATTCCGTGGTTAAGCCGCCGTCTTCGTGATCAGGTGGTGTGGGTTCGACTCCGAACTCCTCCGGATTTTTCACGGGTGCTTGATGCGGAGTCCCCTGCATCTCATAGTCGTCTTGTCCTTGACTTGCCACTAGGGTCGGGCGGCTCGAGACGAGAGAGTGAGGATAAAAAGTAGTGCAGTTAATCCTTACTAAAAATAGCGCTAGCAAATAAAATTATTACATCATCGTCGATGGATGGCGGCTTTTGCTTTTTTTTTTGTTGACTTTAAAAAAATTTACAACACACCAGGGAAGGCGAAAACGGGTAAGTCTTTATGTTTGTGCTGTTTTTCAACACTATCACCTTCATTTTCTTGTCTCTCAGAACCTAACACACACACAACAAAAACATCAACAAGTTCTTTATTAACTTATGTCTCTACAAACAACAAAATAATATCTATAAACAAGCAAATAAAAAAGGTTACAAGCTCTCAAAGTCAACAACCATAGTAAAATGTGGCACGGTGAAGGTTACATACATTTTATGCTGAAGTTGTGACTACTGTATTTAAGTAAACTCTTAACAATCACATTCGATGGGGATTGATGGGGGACAAAAACATAAATTGAAGTCCAATTCAACCGAAATCAATATCCAACACATGTGTTTCACATTACAAAGTTCCTGGTTTGGGATTAGATTTAAGAATGGTGGAATTTCCGATGCATGCACAGTTTCATTTAATGAAGTCTTTTCCATTTTGTCTGTGTCTATGTTTTTGAAATGTAACTTTTTATATGATGGAACTATAACTTCAATAGCTGAGAAATTACTTTTATATTTCTTTTATCAGACCAATGATCATACATCTGTTTAAACATGTACATTTAATACAAATTCGATTCAGACTATGAGTGGGACACACAGAGAAAAGTGACTGGTAATACTATTCATGGATAAAAATACAAAAACATGTGCGGAGTAGAAAAATGTGTTAATTAAAGTGGTATTTCGTGATCCAGATTTATAACAGTTAACGCTTCATTCGATTTTTATTATAAATAATTCATGCCATAAAAAATGGAATTGTATTTAGATGTTTTGATCATAATTTTAACTCAACTTGTTTAATATTAATTATCTTTTTGAGAGGAAAAAATATATGACATTCGGAATTGTGGCACTTACCTTGGACTGTGAGACACAAATCTACCAAATTATGCCAGATTGTAAATGGTTCTGACATACAGAATTGTGGCACTTACCTTGAACTGTGAGACACAAATTTATCAAATTATGCCAGATTGTAAATGGTTAAATTAACCAGCTTTAGCTAATCTTTTCATTTGAGTGAACAAACCTTAAAAATGGACGAATTAATCAACGAAAAACAAAATGTATGCTTACAGGCTCCTTTGACCACTTGTTGGGTATGGGTGGTCTGTGTCCGTCTATGGCCACCACCCTCTTCATGTCATCGAAACTGGGGTCTGCGGGCACAACATCCCAGAATGGGATCCTGTACTCTTCTGCAAATGCTGGAATATATAATATATTGATTTAGATTTAGTGATGATTCATCTTTTGGATCCAAATGAAGCATAGGACCACCACTACAACTGGCACCCTCATAGAAAGCCTGTATCCGAGTATTTGTAGTGGTCATTTCAATAAAAATGTTTTTAAATGATAGATTGCTATCACCATGCACAATTATCTTTAGTTTTTATAACATGCTTGGTGGGCTACATTGATATTATTCTTGTGAACCTCGCAACACTCTGGTGATATAACATATTGTGTAGCAATAACAAGGGGTGGGGAGCAATAGCAAGGGGTGAGGAGCAATAGCAAGGGTGGGGAGCATGTGGAAGGGTGGGGAGCAATAGCAAGGGGTGGGGAGCAATAGCAAGGGGTGGGGAGCAATAGCAAGGGGTAGGGAGCATGTGGAAGCGTTGGGAGCAATAGCAAGGGGTGGGGAGCAATAGCAAGGGGTGGGGAGCAATAGCAAGGGGTGGGGAGCAATAGCAAGGGGTGGGGAGCAATAGCAAGGGGTGGGGAGCTATAGCAAGGGGTGGGGAGCAATAGCAAGGGGTAGGGAGCATGTGGAAGGGTTGGGAGCAATAGCAAGGGGTGGGGAGCAATAGCAAGGGGTGGGGAGCAATAGCAAGGGGTGGGGAGCAATAGCAAGGGGTGGGGAGCAATAGCAAGGGGTAGGGAGCATGTGGAAGGGTTGGGAGCAATAGCAAGGGGTGGGGAGCAATAGCAAGGGGTGGGGAGCAATAGCAAGGGGTGGGGAGCAATAGCAAGGGGTGGGGAGCAATAGCAAGGGGTAGGGAGCATGTGGAAGCGTTGGGAGCAATAGCAAGGGGTGGGGAGCAATAGCAAGGGGTGGGGAGCAATAGCAAGGGGTGGGGAGCAATAGCAAGGGGTGGGGAGCAATAGCAAGGGGTAGGGAGCATGTGGAAGGGTTGGGAGCAATAGCAAGGGGTGGGGAGCAATAGCAAGGGGTGGGGAGCAATAGCAAGGGGTGGGGAGCAATAGCAAGGGGTAGGGAGCATGTGGAAGCGTTGGGAGCAATAGCAAGGGGTGGGGAGCAATAGCAAGGGGTGGGGAGCAATAGCAAGGGGTGGGGAGCAATAGCAAGGGGTGGGGAGCAATAGCAAGGGGTAGGGAGCATGTGGAAGGGTTGGGAGCAATAGCAAGGGGTGGGGAGCAATAGCAAGGGGTGGGGAGCAATAGCAAGGGGTGGGGAGCAATAGCAAGGGGTGGGGAGCAATAGCAAGGGTGGGGAGCAATAGCAAGGGTGGGGAGCAATAGCAAGGGGTGGGGAGCAATAGCAAGGGTGGGGAGCAATAGCAAGGGGTGGGGAGCAATAGCAAGGGGTAGGGAGCATGTGGAAGAGTTGGGGAGCAATAGCAAGGGGTGGGGAGCAATAGCAAGGGGTGGGGAGCAATAGCAAGGGGTGGGGAGCAATAGCAAGGGGTGGGGAGCAATAGCAAGGGGTGGGGAGCAATAGCAAGGGGTAGGGAGCATGTGGAAGGGTTGGGAGCAATAGCAAGGGGTGGGGAGCAATAGCAAGGGGTGGGGAGCAATAGCAAGGGGTGGGGAGCAATAGCAAGGGGTGGGGAGCAATAGCAAGGGGTAGGGAGCATGTGGAAGGGTTGGGAGCAATAGCAAGGGGTGGGGAGCAATAGCAAGGGGTGGGGAGCAATAGCAAGGGGTGGGGAGCAATAGCAAGGGGTAGGGAGCATGTGGAAGAGTTGGGGAGCAATAGCAAGGGGTGGGGAGCAATAGCAAGGGGTAGGGAGCATGTGGAAGGGTTGGGGAGCATTGGAAGGGTGGGGAGCAATAGCAAGGGTGGGGAGCAATAGCAAGGGTGGGGAGCATTGGAAGGGTGGGGAGCAATAGCAAGGGTGGGGAGCAATAGCAAGGGTGGGGAGCATTGGAAGGGTGGGGAGCAATAGCAAGGGTGGGTAGCAATAGCAAGGGTGGGGAGCATTGGAAGGGTGGGGAGCAATAGCAAGGGGTGGGGAGCAATAGCAAGGGTGGGGAGCAATAGCAAGGGTGGGGAGCAATAGCAAGGGGTGGGGAGCAATAGCAAGGGGTGGGGAGCAATAGCAAGGGGTAGGGAGCATGTGGAAGCGTTGGGAGCAATAGCAAGGGGTGGGGAGCAATAGCAAGGGGTGGGGAGCAATAGCAAGGGGTGGGGAGCAATAGCAAGGGGTGGGGAGCAATAGCAAGGGGTAGGGAGCATGTGGAAGGGTTGGGAGCAATAGCAAGGGGTGGGGAGCAATAGCAAGGGGTGGGGAGCAATAGCAAGGGGTGGGGAGCAATAGCAAGGGGTAGGGAGCATGTGGAAGCGTTGGGAGCAATAGCAAGGGGTGGGGAGCAATAGCAAGGGGTGGGGAGCAATAGCAAGGGGTGGGGAGCAATAGCAAGGGGTGGGGAGCAATAGCAAGGGGTAGGGAGCATGTGGAAGGGTTGGGAGCAATAGCAAGGGGTGGGGAGCAATAGCAAGGGGTGGGGAGCAATAGCAAGGGGTGGGGAGCAATAGCAAGGGGTGGGGAGCAATAGCAAGGGTGGGGAGCAATAGCAAGGGTGGGGAGCAATAGCAAGGGGTGGGGAGCAATAGCAAGGGTGGGGAGCAATAGCAAGGGGTGGGGAGCAATAGCAAGGGGTAGGGAGCATGTGGAAGAGTTGGGGAGCAATAGCAAGGGGTGGGGAGCAATAGCAAGGGGTGGGGAGCAATAGCAAGGGGTGGGGAGCAATAGCAAGGGGTGGGGAGCAATAGCAAGGGGTGGGGAGCAATAGCAAGGGGTAGGGAGCATGTGGAAGGGTTGGGAGCAATAGCAAGGGGTGGGGAGCAATAGCAAGGGGTGGGGAGCAATAGCAAGGGGTGGGGAGCAATAGCAAGGGGTGGGGAGCAATAGCAAGGGGTAGGGAGCATGTGGAAGGGTTGGGAGCAATAGCAAGGGGTGGGGAGCAATAGCAAGGGGTGGGGAGCAATAGCAAGGGGTGGGGAGCAATAGCAAGGGGTAGGGAGCATGTGGAAGAGTTGGGGAGCAATAGCAAGGGGTGGGGAGCAATAGCAAGGGGTAGGGAGCATGTGGAAGGGTTGGGGAGCATTGGAAGGGTGGGGAGCAATAGCAAGGGTGGGGAGCAATAGCAAGGGTGGGGAGCATTGGAAGGGTGGGGAGCAATAGCAAGGGTGGGGAGCAATAGCAAGGGTGGGGAGCATTGGAAGGGTGGGGAGCAATAGCAAGGGTGGGTAGCAATAGCAAGGGTGGGGAGCATTGGAAGGGTGGGGAGCAATAGCAAGGGGTGGGGAGCAATAGCAAGGGTGGGGAGCAATAGCAAGGGTGGGGAGCAATAGCAAGGGGTGGGGAGCAATAGCAAGGGTGGGGAGCAATAGCAAGGGGTGGGGAGCAATAGCAAAGGGTGGGGAGCAATAGCAAGGGGTGGGGAGCATGTGGAAGGGTTGGGAGCAATAGCAAGGGGTGGGGAGCAATAGCAAGGGGTGGGGAGCATGTGGAAGGGTTGGGAGCAATAGCAAGGGGTGGGGAGCAATAGCAAGGGGTGGGGAGCAATAGCAAGGGTTGGGGAGCAATAGCAAGGGGTGGGGAGCAATAGCAAGGGGTAGGGAGCATGTGGAAGGGTTGGGAGCAATAGCAAGGGGTGGGCAGCAT
This sequence comes from Ariolimax columbianus, assembly GCA_036924085.1. NCBI lineage: Eukaryota > Metazoa > Mollusca > Gastropoda > Stylommatophora > Arionidae > Ariolimax > Ariolimax columbianus. The sequence goes on along the minus strand of JAVGWX010000012.1, from coordinate 4,722,485 downwards.
GTGGAAGGGTTGGGAGCAATAGCAAGGGGTGGGGAGCATGTGGAAGGGTTGGGAGCAATAGCAAGGGGTGGGGAGCAATAGCAAGGGGTGGGGAGCAATAGCAAGGGGTGGGGAGCAATAGCAAGGGTTGGGGAGCAATAGCAAGGGTGGGGAGCATTGGAAGGGTGGGGAGCAATAGCAAGGGGTGGGGAGCAATAGCAAGGGGTAGGGAGCATGTGGAAGGGTTGGGAGCAATAGCAAGGGGTGGGGAGCAATAGCAAGGGGTGGGGAGCAATAGCAAGGGGTGGGGAGCAATAGCAAGGGTGGGGAGCAATAGCAAGGGTTGGGGAGCAATAGCAAGGGTTGGGGAGCAATAGCAAGGGTTGGGGAGCAATAGCAAGGGGTGGGGAGCATTAGCAAGGGTTGGGGAGCAATAGCAAGGGGTGGGAGCAATAGCAAGGGTTGGGGAGCAATCGCAAGGGTTGGGGAGCAATAGCAAGGGGTGGGAGCAATAGCAAGGGTGGGGAGCAATAGCAAGGGGTAGGGAGCATGTGGAAGGGTTGGGGAGCATTGGAAGGGTGGGGAGCAATAGCAAGCGTGGGGAGCAATAACAAGGGGTGGGGAGCAATAGCAAGGGGTGGGAGCAATAGCAAGGGGTGGGGAGCAATAGCAAGGGTGGGGAGCAATAGCAAGGGGTAGGGAGCATGTGGAAGGGTTGGGGAGCATTGGAAGGGTGGGGAGCAATAGCAAGGGTGGGGAGCAATAACAAGGGTCGGGAGCATGTGGAAGGGTTGGGGAGCATGTGGAAGGGTTGGGGAGCATGTGGAAGGGTTGGGGAGCATGTGGAAGGGTTGGGGAGCATGTGGAAGGGTTGGGGAGCATGTGGAAGGGTTGGGGAGCAATATCAAGGGTTTGGGAGCAATAGCAAGGGTTTGGGAGCATGTGGAAGTAAAAATATCAGACCCAAAGTGTGCTCATGTTCTAGACAGAGCTAAAATATTCTTTTTTGTAAGTGTTCAATAAGCCATCATTTCCTATTGAAGCAAAATTGGAAACTCACGGTGTGCTCGTCTCGCAATCTCCCACAAGACCAGCCCAAATGCGTAGACATCCACAAACTTGAACGATTCAAATATATCTGGATTTAATGTTTCTGTGAGGACTTCTGGTGCCATGTAACGCTTCGTACCAACCAGCTGAAACAGAACACAGTCAAGAGAACATTACTACATCAGACAATTTAAAAAAAATGTGTTTACCTTGTTTGCTGGTTTCTAATGTGGTGCGTATTGTACTGTGTTTTGCCCCTAATGACTGACGTCACATTTTTAAAATGGGATTACTTCCTATAGGGAAACGGTTTTGCTGACTCATGATTTGAACACATGTAAGTTTGGGTTGTAAGCCATACCACTAACCAACATACATCGGACAATGATACTATCCTTACGACTGACCTATATTGTAGGTCACTTGAGTGATACCTGGGTTGACAAGAACATGACCACTGTAGCTTTCCAAACACAGCGCAAAAGTTGATTAATGATAGTTAAACATGAGACTAGCAATCTCATGTAGTCATTGCTATCAAATTGTCATTGCAAAGACCAGAAGAAGAACCTACCAACAGAATCCCCTCAAGGACAAGATGAAGGCTTGACCTACCAACAAAATCCCCTCAAGGACAAGATGAAGGTTTGACCTACCAACACAATCCCCTCAAGGACAAGATGAAGGTTTGACCTACCAACACACTCCCCTCAAGGACAAGATGAAGGCTTGATCTACCAACACACTCCCCCCAAGGACAAGATGAAGGCTTGATCTACCAACACACTCCCCCCAAGGACAAGATGAAGGCTTGACCTACCAACACACTCCCCTCAAGGACAAGATGAAGGCTTGACCTACCAACACAATTCTCTCAAGGACAAGATGAAGGTTTGACCTACCAACACACTCCCCTCAAGGACAAGATGAAGGCTTGATCTACCAACACACTCCCCCCAAGGACAAGATGAAGGCTTGACCTACCAACACAATTCTCTCAAGGACAAGATGAAGGTTTGACCTACCAACACACTCCCCTCAAGGACAAGATGAAGGCTTGATCTACCAACACACTCCCCCCAAGGACAAGATGAAGGCTTGACCTACCAACACACTCCCCTCAAGGACAAGATGAAGGCTTGACCTACCAACACAATTCTCTCAAGGACAAGATGAAGGTTTGACCTACCAACACACTCCCCTCAAGGACAAGATGAAGGCTTGACCTACCAACACACTCCCCTCAAGGACAAGATGAAGGCTTGACCTACCAATTTGTCCGGACCTGCATCTGTCTTGACATTGTTGCTTCGGACTGCATGACCCAGATCCCCGATACAACACTGGCCGTTATCTTTGACAAGAATGTTTTTTGACTTGATATCCCTGAGGAGACAAAGATATGGAGAAACATGTGATCACTGCCATCCGTTCGTCTGGGATTGGTCACAAAATGAATAGCACACTCATTCTCACCACACCTCAACACTCCCACACACCTCTCCCTTCTCACACACCTCAACACTCCAACCACTCATCTCTCCCACACACCTCACCACTCCCCTCTCCAAGACACCTCACCACTCCCATCTCCCACACACCCTGCCACTCCCCTCTCCCACATACCTCACCACTCCGCTCTCCCACACACCCTGCCACTCCCATCTCCCACACACATCACCACTCCCCTCTCCCACACACCTCACCACTCCCCTCTCCCACACACATCACCACTCCCCTCTCCCACACACATCACCACTCCCCTCTCCCACACACCTCCACACTCCCCTCTCCCACACACATCACCACTCCCCTCTCCCACACACATCCCCACTCCCCTCTCCCACACACCTCCACACTCCCATACACCTCACCACTCCCCTCTCCCACACACATCACCACTCCCCTCTCCCACACACCTCCACACTCCCACAATTCCCCTCTCCCACACACCTCTCCCAAACACCTCATCCCTCCCCTCTCCCATACACCCCACCACTCCCCCACACACCTCAACACTCCACTCTCCCACACACCCCTCTCCCACACACCTCAACACTCCACTCTCCCCCACCATTCCCCTCTCCCCCACCATTCCCCTCTCCCCCACACCTCAACACTCCCTCTCCCACACACCTCACCACTTCCCTCTCCCACACACTTCACCACTCCCACACACCTCAACACTCCCTCTCCCACACACCTCACCACTTCCCTCTCCCACACACCTCACTACTCCCTCTCCCACACACCTCACCACTTCCCTCTCCCACACACCTCACTACTCCCTCTCCCACACACCTCACCACTTCCCTCTCCCACACACCTCACCACTTCCTCTCCCACACACCTCACCACTTCCCTCTCCCACACACCTCACCACTCCCTCTCCCACACACCTCACCACTTCCCTCTCCCACACACCTCAGCACTGACTTACCTATGTGCTATTGCAGGTTTGTCATGCTTGCCTGTCCCCTCCTTGATCTCAGTGTGCAAGTGAGCAAGTCCAGCCGCAGCCGAGTGTGCCAGCAGCAGCATTTCTTCTATGTCTATTTGACTGCGCTGGAATGTAGTATTGGTATAACAGTCAAATCTCCAGGTGATAAGTCAAATCTCCAGGTGATGTCAAATGTGCAGGTGATAAGTCAAATCTCCAGGTGATAAGTCAAATGTGCAGGTGATAGGTCAAATCTCCAGGTGATAAGTCAAATCTCCAGGTGATAAGTCAAATCTCCAGGTGATAAGTCAAATGTGCAGGTGATAAGTCAAATGTGCAGGTGATAAGTCAAATGTGCAGGTGATATGATTTGATCATATCAACAGTATGAGAAACATTGCGGTGCTACCTGGATTCCAAATGATAACTGTTAATGTTCAAGTGGCTGATTGGTGCAGTGATAGATTGCTCGATTTTCACTACAAAGGTACCAGGTTTGACTCCTGTTTTGGCATGATCAAGTTAACCCAGCTGTAAATGGGTAGCAGGCTTAGTGTTTGAGAATGCAGTGAGGAAGATAACTGGCACCCCATCTCATAAGATGTGGTCTTGTACAACGAAGATTGATGATTGCCCTTGCATTTGTGGTCAATGATGGCCCTTGCATTTGTGGACAATGATGGCCCTTACATTTGTGGACAATGATGGCCCTTACATTTGTGGACAATGATGGCCCTTACATTTGTGGACAATGATGGCCCTTGCATTTGTGGACAATGATGGCCCTTACATTTGTGGACAATGATGGCCCTTGCATTTGTGGACAATGATGGCATCTTTCAGTTTCTGTGCTATTAGTCCTCCATCCAAAATTGAGAGAAATATGTCTGTTATTCGTGCAGAGATAGTCCGATGGTGCTCTACAAGCTAACAGGCATATTTCTCTCAATTTTGGAATCTCTTCTTTGTCATTTATCTTGAAAGGGATGTTTACAGTAGTAGTTAGCGAGGCTGTGATATCTACACCTTTTGGCCCAACATATCGGATTGCTGTCAGCTCATTGACTGTCTTAGGCCCTGAACAGCATCTGATCCAGGGACTTTGCTGCTGCTTTGTTGACCTCATCTTAACTTAACATCTATATACTGGTTTAGAAGACTATGCAGAGTCTGTATACAACCAGTTTCATTTACATTACTTTACTCTAAAAGCTATGCGCATCCAATTTATTCTTAAATGCATTAACTGTCCCTGCCTCCACTACCTCCTGTGGCAATGTATTCCAAGCATTCATCACTCTCTGACTAAAAAAATATTTCCTAACATTTAATCTGGACTTCTGAGTTAATTTGTAGCTATGCCCTCTTGTTCTTATGGGTGGCTGTATTTTGAAAAACTTTTACTGTCTAATTTATCTGTTCCTCTGATCATCTTATAAACATGCATTAAATCACCTCGAATTCTTCTCTTTTCTAGACACTGTAGGCCGGTTTTTCTGAATCTTTTCTCATAATTGTAATTCTGGAATACCACTATCAGCTTTGTCACTCTATTTTTGTATTCTTTCCAGCATATCACCTCTATAATAAGGACTCCACACCTGTACACAGTACTCCAATCTAGGTCTAACTAATGCTTTATACAGTTTGACTATCACTTCCTTGCTCCTATGTTTAATATTTCTTTTTATCATACCTAACATTGCATTTGCCTTTTTCACTGCTACCTTAACTTGCTCACTCACCTTTACCTGTATGATCTATTATAACCCCTAGGTCTCTTTCCTATCCATCTTTCTAATATTGTTCTCGCCCATTCTGTAATTATGTTCCATATTGGATCTACCCATGTGGATGACTGTACATTTATCTACATTAAACTCCATTTGCCAGCTTACAGACCTTTGACACAATGAGCCATGAGATAAACAAAAACCGTAGATTTAGCAAGGTCAATGAACCACAAAACCTGACGCTGAAAGACACAAGCAGGACCAAAACCTGACGCTGAAAGGCACAAGCAGGACCAAAACCTGATGCTGAAAGGCACAAGCAGGACCAAAACCTGACGCTGAAAGACTCAAGCAGGACCAAAACCTGATGCTGAAAGACTCAAGCAGGACCAAAACCTGATGCTGAAAGACTCAAGCAGGACCAAAACCTGACGCTGAAAGGCACAAGCAGGACCAAAACCTGATGCTGAAAGGTACAAACAGGACCAAAACCTGACGCTGAAAGGTACAAACAGGACACAAGTGACAAGAAGAATGAACCACAAGAGAAACAGAAGAAGTAAATGCTTCACAGTCAGTTACTATTTTTTAGAACTTCCTTTGACCAAACTCCACTCAGATAAAACGATTTAGTTAATACAATTCAAAAATGTGCTTAAAAAAGTGGCAAATTGAATGATTACAGTATATAATACCTTCCATTCGGCTAATATGTGAGCGCTTCATTGCATGGAACACATTCATGTGCAACATACTGAGCCACCTCACATCATGCTACTCGCTCAGGTTGTTTTACAGCAACCTGGCTAAACGAAGTGGGGATCGACACTGTAGTCCTCATAGTGGTCAGTCTACTGAGAAGCCTAGCATTGCACCACATCCAGGAGCACCCAGCCCCATCTTCTTCAGTACCCTCTTGGATATAAGAAGAGCCAGTGTAACCAGCCAGCACTGAAACATTGTCAAGAGTGACAACATTACCACTAGTAGCTTTGAACATCAACAACAACAGCATCCAAAGGCAGGAGGTAGAAGAGGAGTGACAAAGTACAAACCTGTATATAATCATACAAAGATCCATTGCGATGATACTGCAGGATAAGCCAGTTCTGAGTGCATGATAAGATCCCCACAGTGTCCGATGCATAGTATCCTAGGATGTTTTCATGGTGTAACATCCCTGTGTTGTAAATTTCTGTTTCTTGGTTCCAGCTGATCTCTTCCAGGGATGAAAACGTCTTCACTGCAACATCTTCATCCAGCCACTTGCCGCGCCAGACCTCGCCAAACCTGCCTTTACCTAGAGGAGTCACGGTTTAGATAATATTTGTTAAATATGTTGCACAACTTTTACATTTTGTTGATAATAACATAAACGAATGAAGCCCAAGTTACCACTAGGGATGCACCAAAAGGTTTGTATGTTATTCAGCTGAATACAAATGTAGCCTGTAACTGTTTGGCAGGACATAAATACAGCTGAGAGGTAAGGTGTTCATCTCTCAAGAAACGAATGAACAAAAGCAAGAAACTGTGAGTAGTTTGAACTCCACAAGTTTGAGAGGTAAGGTGTTCATCTATCAAGAAATGAATGAACAAAAGCAAGAAACTGTGAGTAGAACTCCACAAGTTTCAAGCGTTCCTTGGTCTCCAAGTAGGTGAGATCGGCACCTAGTCCTATTGGAGATGAACGATAAAACTCGAGGCCGTTTGCATGTTGTGCATATAAAAAAAACAGACTAGCAGGTGCTCTCTGGGGGAAAATTCTAAAGGTTACGAAATTCCTACCCAATAGTGGCAGGCATGAAGACCAAAATGGAGTGAATATTCATCATTTAGAGACAACTATTTGTATAAACATTTGATTGCATAATATACCTCTACACCTCCACAAGGGTAGAAGTGGAGTGATATGTCAAGTGAGTAGTGAGTGGGCATTTGCCATACAAATTTGTGGTCAGTATATCTACCAACTTTTCCTGTAATTATAATCATCATCAAAAGTGCCATCTCCGCAACAGAGGTTGACGGTTTGTAATCCTTTCAGCTTGTTTCCTTAACGAATGTCCTATCCAAAGTCAGAACCATCTCTTCATCTCATGCTCCATTGATATCTCTCTGGCTCTTTCCAACAGATTCACATTAGTGATCTTATCTTACCATTCCTGTGTAAGAACCCATTTAAGAAAGTTTGTACCTTTCCGTCGTTATTGTTCTCCATGTATCAGAGCCATACAATAGAATAGACTTGACATTGGCGTTAAAGACTGTTTATTTTGTGTTGGACATAATTTCTGTTGATTTCCATAAATTCCATCTTGCAATGAGTGGTGACTCAATGAATAACTGAGTCAGCTGGTGTTTCTTCTTCTTCTTCTTCTTCTTCTTCTTCTTCTTCGTACGCAGTCAGACAGTAACCATTATTTTTTCGAAAAAAGCGGCGGTCATCCTGAGGCTGTCGCCACTGCCATAGAGCTTTTCTTGCAGTTCCACTGGTGATGGCCACATCTGCTCTCTCTGATCCTCGTATGTCGGGCAGTTCTGCAGCAGATGTAGCTGGTGTTTGATCTTAACACTGGCCTAATCTATCATCTTTCTATACACTTTAAAAACATAGAGCCATCTCTATATGTCTAGTTTGGGTGTCTGGTTGGCAGAGTTTTTTATCTCATGTCTTTCATGCAGCTAGGCACAAACATTACTCTAGGGTCCATGGCCCGAATCTGGATTACATCACTTTTTCACATAACAAAATTTGAGAAAATTACATGGTACCATTGTTTCTGGGGTTCCATGGGTGCTGGTAGACCTCCTGGCCTTGTACCATTGTTTCTGGGGTACCATGGATGCTGGTAGACCTCCTGGACCATGGTTGCTGGAGTTCCATGGATGCTGGTGGACCTCCTGGCCTTGTACCATGGGTGTTGGTGCCCCTCCTGGCCTTGCACCATGGTTGCTGGGGTTCCATGGGTGCTGGTGGACCTCCTGGCCTTGTACCATGGTTGCTGGGGTTCCATGGGTGCTGGTGGACCTCCTGGCCTTGTACCATGATTGCTGGAGTTCCATGGGTGCTGGTGGACCTCCTGGCCTTGTACAATGGTTGCTGGAGTTCCATGGGTGCTGGTGGACCTCCTGGCCTTGTACCATGGTTGCTGGGGTTCCATGGGTGCTGGTGGACCTCCTGGCCTTGTACCATGGTTGCTGGAGTTCCATGGGTGCTGGTGGACCTCCTGGCCTTGTACCATGATTGCTGGAGTTCCATGGGTGCTGGTGGACCTCCTGGCCTTGTACCATGGGTGTTGGTGCCCCTCCTGGCCTTGCACCATGGTTGCTGGGGTTCCATGGGTGCTGGTGGACCTCCTGACCTTGTTTCATGGTTGCTGGTGCCCCTTCTGGCCTTAAATCTTGATTACTGGTGAATAGCCACTTATGGTGCAGGTCATGCAGTAGTGAATAAACTGACAGCAGCCAGTGACTCATCAGAGTCACCGATTCATAGCTGACCAAAACCCTATTTCCCCTCCAAGTGGCTGCCCTGAAAACAGATTGCAAGCATGCAGCCTGGCTTAAAGAATAGGGATCAAAGAGGGAAGGCAAACCCGGTTCCAAAAATGACATGTTGAAACCGGACGTGTCAGGCTGAAAAGGCGCAAATATCGCAGCCTTTCTGTGAACTGTTACACAATGTCCTTTTCAGGACGAATGTGAAGGAAGAATAGCCACTAACAGACTCAAACTGGCCTTATCACCCATATGTACAAGCGAACAAGCAGCACAATCATCCAAACATATCCTATAAGCACCGGGCCCACAGAGATGAACCTCCACACAAAACTATTTATGAGCCTTGAAGACGTCTCCACCACAGCAACGTTTTTCCAGAGAACTGGACTGCATGTGTAGACATAATAACAAACATGACTAACGAGAATTGGAAGAAAATTAAGAATACCTGACTTTTCTTTACTGTTGTCAGGTGTGTGTGTATGTGAGGAGGCTGTGTGGCCTAGGGGTGAAACTCGCTCAGTTTTCATAATCCCAACGTTCCGGGTTCGATTCCCACTTGTGTCCAGTTTGGCAGACACTGGGTTTTTTTCTCGGGCTAATGCTCCACCAAGTACGGAAAGTAATGGCTACCATACTGCACACTTGCCAAGAAACTTATAACAGCCAAATAGGTGGCGGTTGTAAGAATCTACGTTCTGTAAAAGGACATGCTACTTACTACTGTCTGGTGTGTATATGTTTTCTCAAGTTTTTTGCCAATTATTGTCGTCACTATGTTATTATTAACATTGGAGTTTCTCTCTGTTTTATTACTTCTCACTTTATCGAAGAAGTGTCCTATTCAATCATTTACAGACTTACCTATCCTCTCGATAAGAGTGACCTGTTTGCCGACTGTCCTAGGCACCAATGTTGGCTGACCTGATCCACTGCCAGATGACCACTGATCCTAAGATGTCACAAAACATATGGAAGAACTAGTAGTGTTATGTCATAAACTAGTCATTTGTCACGACAATGACACATCACAAACATCTGGAAAAGCCAGTACCATAATATCCTGTATCCTTCTGGTCTATATTAAGTGTTGGAGCTCAGCAGAGCAGTAGTGTTCTTGCTTGTCATTTTAAACGTGCTCAGATAAATCCCTAGTTTAGAAAAGGCCCCAGTCTATCCAGCTGTAAAGGGGTACCTGACCTACTGTTAATGTAAGAAAGGTATTGAGAAAGGGAAGAACATACCACTAGCCTACAAAAAGATGAACCAACTTCAGTTATCAGTACACTACAACAACCTCATCTACCACTACAATAACCTCATCTACCACTACAACAACCTCATCTACCACTACAACAACCTCATCTACCACTACAACAACCTCATCTACCACTACAATAACTACATCTACCACTACAACAACCTCATCTACCACTAAAACAACCTCATCTACAACTACAACAACCTCATCTACCACTACAATAACTACATCTACCACTACAACAACCTCATCTACCACTACAATAACTACATCTACCACTACAACAACCTCATCTACCACTACAACTTCCTCATCTACAGCTTCAACAACCTCATCTACCACTACAATAACTACATCTACCACTACAACAACATCATCTACCACTACAATAACCTCATCTACAACTTCAACAACCTCATCTACCACTATAATAACCTCATCTACCACTACAACAACCTCATCTACCACTACAACAACCTCATCTACCACTTCAATAACTACATCTACCACTACAACAACCTTATCTACCATACAACTTATCTATCATTACAACAACATTATCTACCATTACAACTTAAATGCTACTACAACAACCTCCTTTACCACTAAATCAAATTCATTTACCACAACAACTTCATCTACCACTACAACAACCTCCTTTACCACTAAATCAAATTCATTTACCACAACAACTTCACCTAACACTACAACAACTCCATCTACCACTACAACAACCTCCTTTACCACTAAATCAAATTCATTTACCACAACAACTTCACCTAACACTACAACAACTCCATCTACCACTACAACAACCTCCTTTACCACTAAATCAAATTCATTTACCACAACAACAACTTCATCTAACACAACAACTTCATCTACTACTACAAAAACAATGTCAGACCCCACTAGTCCTACCTGCTTGGACCCTCCGTGAAAACCTCTGCACAAGCTATCATCTTCTAAAAGTCTGACCTCAGGTGGCAGAAGAAGACTTTCCGCTCGGCGCTTGTGAACATGTCTCCTGACTAGGTATACAGCTCCCACAATCAGTATACACACTGAGAGAGCAATGGTTCCAGTGATGACCAGTGTCAGAGTGAAGCCTGGGTCGTCCTTGTCTGAAAGACAGCAAGACGTTTTAGCATGCGTCTCACAAGATCAATTATGATGTGTGTTATATGTTATCTGTGACAAGATATTGTATGTGACAGACATGTGTGGCAAGGTGATGTGTGTGACATGATGTGCGTGACAAGATGAATTATGATGCCTGTGGTAAAATGGTTTATGTGTGTGACAAGGTGATGTGGGTGACATGGTGAATTATGATGCCTGTGGTAAAATGGTTTATGTGTGTGACAAGGTGATGTGGGTGACATGGTGAATTATGATGCCTGTGGTAAGATGTTTATGATGTGTGTGTAACAAGATGAATTTTGTTGTTGTTGTTGTGTTTGCCTTATTTTTCGAATTCCCAAGGCGGTGTGAGTTGCACTGTGTTTTTATTTTGCGCCTGTCGACCTAGTGCATCCGACTTCAGCATGCATTTTATGTAAGGGTCTGCTTCCTCCTGGATTTTCTAAGGGTTTGCTTCACCGGGGTAACGGCCGGTGCTGTAATGGGGATCGAGCCCAGCACCTTTGGGTTGTGAGCCGTGCCACTTAACCACTAGGCCACGCCGTCCCCTTAACAAGATGAATAAAATATATAGAAAGATGGTGTCTATGATGAGATGTTTTATTATTTGCGTGTGTGACAAGATGCATTATGATGTTGATGGTCACCCGAGATTAATTGTGATGTGTGTTGTGACATGAATTATTTTGTCTGTGACAAAGAATAATTATGATTGTGTCTGAGAATATTAATTGTGATGTGTGTGACAAGATGGATTATGGTGTCTGTGACAAGCTTAATTATAACGCCAGTGACAAGATGAGTTATAGTGCATGTTAAAAGATGGATTACGATGTATATGACAAGATGGATAGTAGTATCTGTGACCAGATGGATTGTAGTGTCTGTGACCAGATTGATTGTAGTGTCTGTGACCAGATGGATCGTAGTGTCTGTGACCAGATGGATTGTAGTGTATGTGACCAGATGGATTGTAGTGTCTGTGACCAGATGGATTGTAGTGTATGTGACCAGATGGATTGTAGTGTCTGTGACCAGATGGATTGTAGTGTCTGTGACCAGATGGATTGTAGTGTCTGTAACAGATGCATTGTAGTGTATGTGACCAGATGGATTGTAGTGTCTGTGACAGATGGATTGTAGTGTCTGTGACAGATGGATAGTAGTGTCTGTGACCAGATGGATTGTAGTGTCTGTGACCAGATGGATTGTAGTGTATGTGACCAGATGGATTGTAGTGTCTGTGACATATGGATTGTAGTGTCTGTGACCAGATGGATAGTAGTGTCTGTGACCAGATGGATTGTAGTGTCTGTGACCAGATGGATTGCAGTATCTATGACAGCATCAATTATGGTCCTGTGAAAATATGAAATGTGACGTCTGTATACTTGGAATCCTGGTATTCAAACAAGCATGTTAATGTCTGTTGTAGCCGAAGGCGGTCAGCTACCCGTAGTAAATATTTTAAACCACCATGAAGTTGTAGTGTCTGTGATTAGATGAAACATAGTGTCCGTGATTAGATGAAACATAGTGTCTGTGATCAAATGAAATATGGTGTCTGTGACCTGATGAAATATGTCTGTGCCAAGATAAATTATGGTGTAGGTGACATCTGTGACAAGACAAATTGTAATATCTGTGATAAGATAGTGATGTCTGTGATAAGATATATTGTGATATCTGTGATAAGACATTGTGATGTTGCTAACAAGATAAATTGTGATGTCTGTGACAAGATAGAATGTGATGTCTCTAACAAGATAGATCCTGATGTATGTGACAATATAGATTGTGATGTCTGTGGCAAGATAGATTGTGATGTCTGTGACAAGATAGATTGTTATGTCTTTGACAAGATAGATTGTGATGTCTGTGGCAAGATAGATTGTTATGTCTGTGACAAGATAGATTGTTATGTCTGTGACAAGATAGATTGTTATGTCTGTGGCAAGATAGATTGTTATGTCTGTGACAAGATAGATTGTTATGTCTGTGACAAGATATATTGTTATATGTGATGTCTGTGACAAGATAGATTGTTATGTCTGTGACAAGGTAGATTGTTATGTCTGTGACAAGGTAGATTGTTATGTCTGTGACAAGATAGATTGTTGTGTCTGTGACAAGATAGATTGTTATGTCTGTGACAAGATAGATTGTTATGTCTGTGACAAGATAGATTGTTATGTCTGTGACAAGGTAGATTGTGATGTATGTGGCAAGGTAGATTGTTATGTCTGTGACAAGGTAGATTGTTATGTCTGTGACAAGATAGATTGTTATGTCTGTGACAAGATAGATTGTTATGTCTGTGACAAGATAGATTGTTATGTCTGTGACAAGATAGATTGTTATGTCTGTGACAAGATAGATTGTTATGTCTGTGACAAGGTAGATTGTTATGTCTGTGACAAGATAGATTGTTATGTCTGTGACAAGATAGATTGTTATGTCTGTGACAAGATAGATTGTTATGTCTGTGACAAGATAGATTGTTATGTCTGTGACAAGATAGATTGTTATGTCTGTGACAAGATAGATTGTTATGTCTGTGACAAGATAGATTGTTATGTCGGTGACAAGATAGATTGTTATGTCTGTGACAATATAGATTGTTATGTCTGTGACAATATAGATTGTGATGTCTGTGACAAGATAGATTGTTATGTCTGTGACAAGATAGATTGTTATGTCTGTGACAAGATAGATTGTTATGTCTGTGACAAGATAGATTGTTATGTCTGTGACAAGATAGATTGTTATGTCTGTGACAAGATAGATTGTTATGTCTGTGACAAGATAGATTGTTATGTCTGTGACAAGATAGATTGTTATGTCTGTGACAAGGTAGATTGTTTTGTCTGTGACAAGGTAGATTGTTATGTCTGTGACAAGATAGATTGTTATGTCTGTGACAAGATAGATTGTTATGTCTGTGACAAGATAGATTGTTATGTCTGTGACAAGATAGATTGTGATGACTGTGACAAGATAGATTGTTATGTCTGTGACAAGATAGATTGTGATGTCTGTGACAAGATAGATTGTTATGTCTGTGACAAGGTAGATTGTTATGTCTGTGACAAGATAGATTGTTATGTCTGTGACAAGATAGATTGTGATGTCTGTGACAAGATAGATCGTGATTGCTGTAAGATAATTATATGACTTCTGCTCCATCTTCTTCTATCTGCCATATTTATGGATGTCTGCCATTCGGGTTTTCATAGCCTACTATGTCAACTGTGTCTTACCAACTGTCCTGTGGTCTTATTAAACTGTCTTGTGGTCTTATTAAACTATCTTGTGGTCTTGCCAGCTGTCTTGTGGTCTTATTAAACTGTCTTGTGGTCTTATTAAACTGCCCTGTGGTCTTATTAAACTATCTTGTGGTCTTACCAAATATTCTGTGGTCCTATAAATGTCCAGTAGTTTTGCTTTACCAAATGTCGTTTGACTTTACCAGCTGTCTTGAAATATTACCAACTGTCTAGTGGTCCTGACATCTGTGTAATGATATTACCAGCTGTCTAGTGGTTCTGACAGCTGTATAGTAACCTCACCAGCTGTCTTGTAGACTTACCAACTGTTCTGGTGGGTAGAGGATCGACTGTCATATTCAGATTGCACATGTTTCCTAGGCAACACTTGAAGAAGCCGTACTCTGCCTTGGAGTGGCAATTGAGCAAGGACTGCTCCATGGATGTGAAGCAGTTGCGACTCAGAAACCCAGTCTGCTTGTGTTTGTGGACGTAACACTGAAAGGAGATCAAATTATGCTCGTAGTTAATGATGTACCCTAGGATGAGATGAAACCAAAAGCCACACAAGTTTTAAATATCTCAGCTCCAGTTTAAACAGCGGAGAGTGCCAAAAGGAAGTCAGAAGGCAAATGGTTATGGCAATGTAGAGGTTAAATAAAATTAAGATTGTATGGCAGAACACCAACAAAAACAAACAAACATAACTAAAAATCCTGAGAACTTGTATCTTCCATGTGGCAAGATATGGATGCAAAACATGGACAATTACTAAATAAGAAAATAGAATCTTTCAAGCTGTTGTTGTTGTTTAATGCCCACAATGAGTAAGTTTACTCATTTGTGCGCCCTGAAAAGGGCATTAAGTGGTGGGTTGTCGTAGCTTTTCTCACATTCCGAGCATGCTGATGAAGGTGGGCCGTGGTCCACCAGACGGTTGTGCTATGCTTGGTTTCATCTGCATGAAACAACTGACCCAGGACAACTGGGCTTAATGACAATAGGAAGGTCAAGAAAAAGATGGACTGATGGTATTAAATACACTACAGAGTCATGGATTAAAAATAACAACCCCCACATATCACATAAAGATGGACGATGTCCCATGAAAGATGGATGAGGAAACATGAAAGATGGATGAGGGCACATGAAAGATGGATGAGGGCACATGAAAGATGGATGATGTCACATAAAGATGGATGATGTCCCGTGAAAGATGGATGAGGGAACATGAAAGATGGATGATGTCACATGAAGATGGATGATGTCCCATAAAGATGGATGATGTCCCATGAAAATGGATGATGTCCCATGAAAGATGGATGAAGGGACATGAAGATGGGTAAGGTATATGATGCCTTCCCCATCATGCAGAGGCTTCCCAAATGTGCATAGATAAATTCAGATAAACTAGTTCGGAGATCTCTGAAGGAACCATCTCGTCCTGCACACATAAATTTGCAACTCTCCCACCCAGCAACCTCCAACCCAGCCATCTCCCAACTCTCCCACTAATTCACCTCCCAACTCTCCCACTAATTCACCTCCCAACTCTCACACCCGGCCACCTCCCCAAATCTCCCACCCATTCACCTCCCAACTCTCCCACCCATTCACCTCCCCAAATCTCCCACCTATTCACCTCCCAAATCTCCAACCCAGCCACCTCCCAACTTTCCCACTCAGCAACCTCCCACCCCTTCACCTCCAAACTCTCCCACCCATTCACCTCCAAACTCTCCCACCCATTCACCTCCCCAAATCTCCCACCCATTCACCTCCCCAAATCTCCCACCCATTCACCTCCCCAAATCTCCCACCCATTCACCTCCTAACTCTCCCACCCATTCACCTCCCCAAATCTCCCACCTATTCACCTCCCAAATCTCTAACCCAGCCACCTCCCAAATCTCCAACCCAGCAACCTCCAACCCAGCCACCTCCCAACTTTCCCACTCAGCAACCTCCCACCCATTCATATCCAAACTCTCCCACCTATTCACCTCCCAAATCTCCCACCTATTCACCTCCCAACTATCCCACCTATTCACCTCCCCAAATCTCTCACCCATTCACCTCCCAACTCTCCCACCCATTCACCTCCCAACTCACCCACCCATTCACCTCCCCAAATCTCCCACCCATTCACCTACCAACTCTCCCACCCATTCACCTCACCTAATCTCCCACCTATTCACCTCCCAACTCTCCCACCCATTCACCTCCCCAAATCTCCCACCCATTCACCTCCCACCCATTCACCTCCCCAACTCTCCCACCCATTCACCTCCCCAACTCTCCCACCCAGCCACCTCCCCAAATCTCCCACCTATTCACCTCCCCAAATCTCCCACCCATTCACCTCCTAACTCTCCCACCCAGCCACCTCCCAACTCTCCCACCTATTCACCTCTCCAAATCTCCCACCTATGCCCCTCCCAATTCACCCACCTATTCACCTCCCCAAATCTCCCACCTATTCACCTCCAAACTCTCCCACCCATTCACCTCCCAACTCACCCACCCATTCACCTCCCCAAATCTTCCACCCATTCACCTCCCAACTCTCCCACCCATTCACCTCCCCAAATCTCCCACCCATTCACCTCCCAACTCTCCCACCCAGCCACCTCGCCAAATCTCCCACCTATTCACCTCCCCAAATCTCCCACCCATTCACCTCCTAACTCTCCCACCTATTCACCTCCCCAAATCTCCCACCTATTCCCCTCCCAACTCTCCCACCTATTCACCTCCCCAAATCTCCCACCCATTCACCTCCCCAACTCTCCCACCTATTCACCTCCCCAACTCTCCCACCTATTCACCTCCCCAAATCTCCCACCTATTCACCTCCCCAACTCTCCCACCCAGCAACCTCCCAACTCTCCCACCTATTCACCTCCCCAACTCTCCCACATATTCACCTCCCCAAATCTCCCACCCATTCACCTCCCCAAATCTCCCACCCAGTCACCTCCCAACTCTCCCACCTATTCACCTCCCCAACTCTCCCACCTATTCACCTCCCCAAATCTCCAACCCAGCAACCTCCCAACTCTCGCACCCAGCAACCTCCCACCCATTCACCTCCCCAAATCTCCCACCCAGCCACCTCCCAACTTTCCCACTCAGCAACCTCCCACCCATTCATATCCAAACTCTCCCACCTATTCACCTCCCAAATCTCCCACCTATTCACCTCCCAACTATCCCACCTATTCACCTCCCCAAATCTCTCACCCATTCACCTCCCAACTCTCCCACCCATTCACCTCCCAACTCACCCACCCATTCACCTCCCCAAATCTCCCACCCATTCACCTACCAACTCTCCCACCCATTCACCTCACCTAATCTCCCACCTATTCACCTCCCAACTCTCCCACCCATTCACCTCCCCAAATCTCCCACCCATTCACCTCCCACCCATTCACCTCCCCAACTCTCCCACCCATTCACCTCCCCAACTCTCCCACCCAGCCACCTCCCCAAATCTCCCACCTATTCACCTCCCCAAATCTCCCACCCATTCACCTCCTAACTCTCCCACCCAGCCACCTCCCAACTCTCCCACCTATTCACCTCTCCAAATCTCCCACCTATGCCCCTCCCAATTCACCCACCTATTCACCTCCCCAAATCTCCCACCTATTCACCTCCAAACTCTCCCACCCATTCACCTCCCAACTCACCCACCCATTCACCTCCCCAAATCTTCCACCCATTCACCTCCCAACTCTCCCACCCATTCACCTCCCCAAATCTCCCACCCATTCACCTCCCAACTCTCCCACCCAGCCACCTCGCCAAATCTCCCACCTATTCACCTCCCCAAATCTCCCACCCATTCACCTCCTAACTCTCCCACCTATTCACCTCCCCAAATCTCCCACCTATTCCCCTCCCAACTCTCCCACCTATTCACCTCCCCAAATCTCCCACCCATTCACCTCCCCAACTCTCCCACCTATTCACCTCCCCAACTCTCCTACCTATTCACCTCCCCAAATCTCCCACCTATTCACCTCCCCAACTCTCCCACCCAGCAACCTCCCAACTCTCCCACCTATTCACCTCCCCAACTCTCCCACATATTCACCTCCCCAAATCTCCCACCCATTCACCTCCCCAAATCTCCCACCCAGTCACCTCCCAACTCTCCCACCTATTCACCTCCCCAACTCTCCCACCTATTCACCTCCCCAAATCTCCAACCCAGCAACCTCCCAACTCTCGCACCCAGCAACCTCCCACCCATTCACCTCCCCAAATCTCCCACCCAGCCACCTCCCAAATCTCCCACCCATTCACCTCCCCAAATCTCCCACCCAGCAACCTTCCACCTCCAAACTCTCCCACCTATTCACCTCCTAACTCTCCAACCCAACCACCTCCCAACTCCCCCACTCAGCAACCTCCAACCCAGCCACCTCCCAACTCCCCCACTCAGCAACCTCCAACCCAGCCATCTCCCAACTCTCCCACCCAGCAACCTCCAACCCAGCAACCTCCCACCCATTCACCTCCAAACTCTCCCACCTATTCACCTCCTATCTCTCCCACCCTGCAACCTCCCACCTATTCACCTCCTAACTCTCCCACCCTGCAACCTCCCACCTATTCACCTCCAAACTCTCCCACCTATTCACCTCCCAACTCTCCCACCCAGCAACCTCCCAACTCTCCCACATTCACCTCCAAACTCTCCCACCTATTCACCTCCTAACTCTCCCACCCAGCCACCTCCCAACTCTCCCACCTATTCACCTCCTATCTCTCCCACCCTGCAACCTCCCACCCAGCCACCTCCCTACTCTCCCAACCTGCAACCTCCAACCCAGCAACCTCCCACCCAGCCACCTCCCAACTCTCCCACCCATTCACCTCCAAACTCTCCCACCTATTCACCTCCCAACTCTTTCCCCTATTCACCTCCCAACTCTTTCCCCTATTCACCTCCCAACTCTCCCACCCAGCCACCTCCCAACTCTCCCACCTATTCACCTCCCAACTCTCCCACCCAGCAACCTCCCAACTCTCCCACCCTGCAACCTCCAACCCAGCAACCTCCCACCTATTCACCTCCTATCTCTCCCACCCAGCAACCTCCCACCCATTCACCTCCAAACTCTCCCACCTATTCACCTCCCATCTCTCCCACCCAGCCACCTCCCAACTCTCCCACCTATTCACCTCCCATCTCTCCCACCTCTCCCACCCATTCACCTCCTATCTCTCCCACCCTGCAACTTCCCAGCTCTCTGGCCCAAACACCTTCAAATTATCCCATCGATCCACCTCTCATCTCTCCCCCACATCCATCTAACCGTAGTCGCTCCCTGAAGTACCTAACCGTGGCGTTTGGTTTAAGGTTCATATTGTTACCTCACAATTAAATGTGAAAACTTGAGTTATAATTCCAGTACTAGAAGATTGCACAGTTCCAGGATGTGCCCCATGGAGATACTTCAGGGTCTTGGTGGATGCCTTACCATGGGACTCTTCAGTGTCCAATGTTATGAAATAGACTGGCTGGTCAGTCACCAGTTTTCTTCTTCTTGCTCACTGTGTTTTTTTTTATGTCTACAAGTGAAGGCCAGTTCTCTGGATTCAGTTTTCTGTGGTGGAGAGGTCTTCGAGGCTCATACATAACTAAGTGGAGGTGTGTCCCCATGGATCAGTGGACTCAGTGGGTAGTTACCTAATCATATATGGAGGTGTGTCCCCATGGATCAGTGGGCTCAGTGGGTAGTTACCTAATCATATATGGAGGTGTGTCCCCATGGATCAGTAGGTAGTTACCTCATCATATATGGAGGTGTGCCCACATGGATCAGTGGGCTCAGTAGGTAGTTACCTCATCATATATGGAGGTGTGTCCCCATGGATCAGTGGACTCAGTAAGTAGTTACCTAATCATATATGGAGGTGTGTCCCCATGGATCAGTGGACTGAGTAGGTAGTTACCTCATCATATATGGAGGTGTGTCCCCATGGATCAGTGGACTCAGTAGGCAGTTACCTCATCATATAACAGTCTTGTAGGACATGTTGGGCTGTCTGTGCTGATTGTCTGTATGTGCACATAGGTGATGAGACCAGTTTTAGCCACTTATGTGCACATGGGTGATGAGACCAGTTTTAGCCACTTACGTGCACATGAGTGATGGGACCAGTTTTAGCCACTTACGTGCACATGAGTGATGGGACCAGTTTTAGCCACTTACGTGCACATGGGTGATGGGACCAGTTTTAGCCACTTACGTGCACATGGGTGATGGGACCAGTTTTAGCCACTTACGTGCACATGGGTGATGGGACCAGTTTTAGCCACTTACGTGCACATGGGTGATGGGACCAGTTTTAGCCTAAGTGGCTATTCAATTTGTTATGTCGTGTGCCCCTGCAGAACAGGATCATCCTCTCCGCTCGATTAAGATATCTGACAGGTCTCATAAGCAATAAGGGACTTACTTTTCCATAGGTGTTGCAGGTGGCCTTCTCCTGACATGGTGGATCACATGCACAGCTGTATAATATCTCTTGCTGGTCTGCAGTGAGGTTCTTTGTGGAATCTGCGGGTCTCTCTGTAGAGAACATGTAATGACAGAAGCAATGAATATCAAGATGGTGTATTGATTTGATTGATTGGTCTTTCCGCTGCAAGTGAAGTTTAGGGTAACAGTCTTTGTATACTGGAACCTGTTTCCAAATATTTGTAACCACAGTCTCAACAACAATGATTTTACATGATAAATTTGCTAACCCGCTTTAGCTGCATTCTACGGCATGCCTGGAAGGTCACAGTGGCCCTATTCTTGCTAACCCGGGCACCACTTCGGATCCATGAGCCAATCCCTCCCAGGGCCCATTAATGGTAGGAAAGAATATGGCCATTACACTTCCATGCATGCCATACAAGGCAAATAAAGAGAGGTGTGCATGGCTCTAGCAACCTTATTGTGTAAAACAAATTACTGCAGAAACTACCGCTGCGGAAGCATGCAAAGTATTTTTGGTGCAGATTCCTAAAGGTGGCCAGCTGGTGTGAAAAGGGACCAGAAGAAGTAGTGGTAGAGGTGGTAGTTGTGGTAGTAGTATGGGTAGTAGTAGTAGTAGTAGTGGTGGTGGTATTAGAAGTGGTAGTAGTGGTAACAGTAATAGTGGCAGTAGTAGTAGTAATGTTGGTACGTAAAGCAGTTGTAGTATTGGTAAGTAATGTAGTTTTATATTATACAGGGATGTAAAAACTGCCAAGGCCCTGCCATATGTAAGAAACAAGACGTGTATATTGACATGTCACGCTAAAGGTCAAGGTAGATGTAATGGTAGGACGGTTTAATTCATACCAGGGTCAACTTCCGTTCTGCCCTAGTGACAAGCTGAGTCTGCGTGTCGGCTGTCATCTAGACGACCCGCTTTGTGTGACACTCTAACCTCCAAAAGGGTTACTTAGTTGCGTGTACACATACCAGTTTCAGATTTCAAAGCAATATCTGGCTCAGCCTCGATATAGAGAATGAAAATCATTATTTTAATCCTAGAGCAGTGCTTCCCATACTCTTCAGTGTGACAGGCGGCCATGACTGTAGCAGTGTGACAGGCGGCCATGACTGTAGCAGTGTGACAGGCGGGCATGACCGTAGCAGTGACAAGTCGATTAATTGTTATAGTTTGTTAACCATCTTCAGTATGTATTAAAATGTGTTTAAATGTCTAATTTTAACCAATTCTACGACTCCATTATCAACTAATTCTTCTTCTTCGTTCGTTCTCAATCTACCGCTACCAAGCCCTTAAAAAGATTTTGCAAGTAGCAGGATGTAGTCCAGAGAATTGAATGCGTTGTGTCCTAGTTTACAGCTTGACTGCGATATTTGCACCTTTCGGTCAGACACATCTGTCTTCATCAGGCATTTTTGAATACCGCGTTGCCTTACCTCTTCGATCCCTTCTACTTAGCCAGTCTGCTCAGTTGCAGCCTGTTCTCCAGGATCACCGCGTGGGGATATATAATGGTATTGACAGCTCTGGGCGCTAGCAGTCAGCTATGGGTCGCTGACCGCTGCAGATCATGCGCTGCTCGGCATCTTGATCCCTTATCATATAATAATAGCAGTTATAAACGGAGGAAGGGGGGAGGGAGAGAGGAGAAGGAGAGAGGATGGTCAAGCTATTTTTAAAATAGAAAAGGTCAAGTTATTTTTTCAATGTTAATGATACTTAATAAAGGAGAATGTGAAAGCAAATCTTGGATCTTGATATCTTCTTCTTCTGGATCTTGATATCTTCTTCTTCTGGATCTTGATTTCTTCTTCTGGATCTTGATATCTTGATATCTTCTTCTTCTGGATCTTGATTTCTTCTTCTAGATCTTGATATCTTCTTCTGGATCTTGATATCTTCTTCTGGATCTTGATATCTTCTTCTTCTGGATCTTGATATCTTGATATCTTCTTCTTCTAGATCTTGATATCTTCTTCTTCTGGATCTTGATATCTTGATATCTTCTTCTTCTGGATCTTGATTTCTTCTTCTGGATTTTGATATCTTGATATCTTCTTCTTCTGGATCTTGATTTCTTCTTCTAGATCTTGATATCTTCTTCTGGATCTTGATATCTTCTTCTGGATCTTGATATCTTCTTCTTCTGGATCTTGATATCTTGATATCTTCTTCTTCTAGATCTTGATATCTTCTTCTTCTGGATCTTGATATCTTGATATCTTCTTCTTCTGGATCTTGATTTCTTCTTCTGGATCTTGATATCTTCTTCTTCTAGATCTTGATATCTTCTTCTTCTAGATCTTGATATCTTCTTCTTCTGGATCTTGATATCTTCTTCTTCTGGATCTTGATTTCTTCTTCTGGATCTTGATATCTTGATATCTTCTTCTTCTGGATCTTGATTTCTTCTTCTGGATCTTGATATCTTCTTCTGGATCTTGATATCTTCTTCTGGATCTTGATATCTTCTTCTTCTGGATCTTGATACAAAATTATATAGTTAGATTAGAAGGAGTGGATATTTGTTAGAAACATCAGAAATGTAACTACAATAATTCTAACTATAAACGCATTTGAAAACTTGTTCATGTTTATTCATTTTTAATTATCGCTATTTTTGTCGTTTCTTGATCCCCTGAGAGGACCGGGGCATGCCTAGGGACCACCACTTTGGAAAGCATTGCTCTAGATCAGGCATGTGCAACATACGGTGCGCGGATCTGATTTTATCCGGTCTGCCAGGAACTTTCCAGATGTCACTGAAGCTGGCCCGCCATACCTTGAGTGGGAGAAACTAAATGTTGTATCAACCGACGGGGCTCCAGCAATGATTGGGTCAAACTTAGACGTTGTTGGTAACATGTGATCAGAGTTATCTGACATGAACATCGATACAGAATGTGTGTGTGTGTGTGTGTGTGTTTGATTCACTGCATTTGACACCAACAAAACGTGTGTGCCGAACCAATCAGATTCGTCCATATCAAGACTATGGTAGTCTCGTGCATACAAGTGGAGAGCACTGAACCATCACCAGTTGGAAGAGTTTCGTGAAGACGTAAAATCAGAGCCTGAAGATTTCGCCATTTTTAAGTGAAGTGTGTTTGCTAAGTAAGTGAAAAATGCTCAACCGATTTTATGATTTCAAAGATTGTTTTCATGTAGATGAAAGTGGGCCGATGATGCTGCACAGCGAATGATCGAACAGCCGTTAGCGACTCACAGCTGTCTGCTTGCATCAAGGTCAGCGAACCCTAGCCAATCGAGGCCCTATTATGTCTCCAAGCCTTGGAAACAGCCGGCACTAGTGTTGTCTGGATAAGAGAAATCAGGATTGCAGTGGGAAGGCAAAAAGGATAAACGCCAAGAAGAATAAGAATATGTAGTTGAGAGGAAAACTTCTGCGGTAGTTAGAAAACAAAAGCTAGTTGTGTTCATGTTTCAGTTTCTAAGAATTGACGTCACTGTGCAACGGGCATACCCATAGGTGCTCAGTCTCTCTCAGCAAATGGTGCGGGGCTTTGATGCTGATGATCCCTGTATCTGGATGGTTGTACACTCTCTTGCTCCGTCCTCTCATGCGCCCTACTCCGCTCGAACCTCGTTTAATGTCGACATTTTCAGCCTGCGGATTGCTGCTTCATCTATTGCGATGTCCTAATCCAGCAGGCGGTCATTGATTGATTTAAAAGTGTCATTCCTATCCATCATTAATATGTCCGTCCATGATGGGCGTTTATAAAGCCATGATGTCAGCTCTTTCATTGCCCTAAACACCAGCATGAGCAGGAGGTTTGAGACCTCAACAGCTGCTATCCACTCGTACCTAAGCCATACCTTCTGTACCTTCTGAAGTACGGCTTGCGCGTCTGTCACGGTGACTGTCCTTATTATAGAAGTCTCAGATATCCATCTCCGTTCTGGGATCACTGATTACATCTCATTTTCAAACTGGAGTTTGTTGACATGTATGCATGTATGCCCTACTGTGTTCAGCAACAATCTGTCCTCTCATTCTAGCCGAGAAGACCCAGCCTGATGTCCCACTGCGCACGACTGATCCGTCGGTGTATATGATGGCATCACTATCCTGCGTGTTCACAGTTAATAGCCGATTCACCTCGTGCTCTGCTCTCCAGTTGCTCCATTGTCTGCATTCCTATCCTAAGGTTATGATGACTATCTGGTACTCTATTATTCTATCACCAGTGTGGACCCATTCTTACCTCTTGGCTATCGTCTCAGCTGGAGTGGCCAGTTTGATTATTTTCTATGCCTGTGTCACCCATGACGCGCCTCTCTTGATTCTTAATCCCTTGATGTATGAGATACTCCTGTACAGAGGGTGCCACGTGTCTATGTGGTGGCACACATACAGGCTTTGCAAAAGCTTGCGGTGTGATCTAGTATTCACTGTAGACGCTACAACTTCTTCTACTTTATCGATCTACTGATGCCATGCTTCTAGTCCGGTGATGTTCACGATCTACTGATGCCATGCCTCTAGTCCGGTGAGGCTCAGGATCTACTGATGCTATGCCTCTAGTCCGGTGAGGCTCAGGATCTACTGATGCTATGCCTCTAGTCCGGTGAGGTTCAGGATCTACTGATGCTATGCCTCTAGTCCGGCGAGGCTCAGGATCCACTGATGCTATGCCACTAGTCCGGCGAGGCTCAGGATCTACTGATGCTATGCCTCTAGTCCGGTGATGTTCACGATCTAATGATGCTATGCCTCTAGTCCGGTGAGGCTCAGGATCTAATGATGCTATGCCTCTAGTCCGGTGAGGCTCAGGATCTACTGATGCTATGCCTCTAGTCCGGTGAGGCTCAGGATCTACTGATGCTATGCCTCTAGTCCGGTGAGGCTCAGGATCTACTGATTCTATGCCTCTAGTCTGGTGAGGCTCAGGATCTACTGATGCTATGTCTCTAGTCCGGTGATGTTCACGATCTACTGATGCTATGCCTCTAGTCCGGTGAGGCTCAGGATCTACTGATGCTATGCCTCTATTTCGGTGAGGCCCAGGATCTACTGATGTTATGCCTCTAGTCCGGTGATGTTCACGATCTAATGATGCTATGCCTCTAGTCCGGTGAGGCTCAGGATCTACTGATGCTATGCCTCTAGTCCGGTGAGGCTCAGGATCTACTGATGCTATGTCTCTAGTCCGGTGATGTTCACGATCTACTGATGCTATGCCTCTAGTACGGTGAGGCTCAGGATCTACTGATGCTATGCCTCTATTCCGGTGAGGCCCAGGATCTACTGATGCTATGCCTCTATTCCGGTGAGGTCCAGGATCTAGCGATGCTATGCCTCTATTCCGGTGAGGCCCAGGATCTAGTGATGCTATGCCTCTATTCCGGTGAGGACCAGGATCTACTGATGCTATGCCTCTATTCCGGTGAGGTTCACGTTCTACTGATGCTATGCCTCTAGTTCGGTCAGGTTCACGATCTACTGATGCTATGCCTCTAGTTCGGTCAGGTTCACGATCTACTGATGCTATGCCTCTAGTTCGGTCAGGTTCACGATCTACTGATGCTATGCCTCTAGTTCGGTCAGGTTCACGATCTACTGATGCTATGCCTCTAGTTCGGTCAGGTTCACGATCTACTGATGCTATGCCTCTAGTCAGGTTAGGTTCACGATCTACTGATGCTATGTCTCTAGTTCTGTGAGGTTCACGAAGGAGACTGTGCATTTCAGGTCTTCACCGGTCTCCACAGCTTCTCGAACATGGTCGCTCCCCCAGGCCAGACTGGACGCTACAACTAATCTAATGAACTCAATACTAAGTTACAAACTCAAAGACAGTTGCTCCATTGACTGTAAAGACACACAGGTCATCTCAGAAAAACCTCCACTCTAGGAAAGTCAATTAATTAAGGATAGGCAATACTTATCGTCCAACACCCTCGAACAGCAACTATTATTTTGATTGCGAATCATTTGCAGACGAGTTAGGTCTTTGAATGAAGAATTCAACACCAGGTTTCTTGAATTTCGAGCACAATAATCAAATTTTAAAATCATCTCTTTTTTGTTTGATGTTGCCATGAAACGAGTTCCACCTTCTTTGCCCCGCGGAACGAATTAAACTACAAGAGAACTCAGATCTGAAGACAAGAATCCAGGATGTTTCACTAACTGACTAATATGAGAAATATGTACGTATTTATGTCTGCTCAGAAAAGAGTAACACCATTTGGTAGCATTTACAGCTGCCAGTAAATGTAAAGAGAAAAACTAGATTGAAGCTTGTTGAATCTAAGACCAGTACGGGAATAACGTATGAATGCAACATTTTCTGTGGTCCAACTTCACTTATTTCCGACAACATTGACGGTCGTGTGAGAGACGTGCAGTCCCAACCGCCATATTGAATGCATCGGATCTGTGTTAAGCTAATCTAATGTTAATTAAGAGCCAGCTACCTTTAATAAATGATATTAAAATAAACATGACATTCTAAACAATAGGCGAAATAAGCTCTATATGTAATGTGTTTTACTGTAAATCTACTGGTACACTGTGTATACTAATTATATAACTTGACAGAAGTGAATATCTGTAACCTGAAAAAACACCTGAAATTTGAAAGTGGCCCCATATAGATCAGTACCGTCTGGGATGAAGTGTCATCCACTTAATTATACACGGTCTCGGGGTTTTGTGAGATGGGTGAGAGGAGGGGGCGGGGGTGCCCATTCTTTCTTTCCTGTCTTGCCTTCCCCATAAGAAAGTCAGGCATCCATTTACATTAGAGTAAACTGGATCGTGCCTGGACAATAACCCACGACCTTTATTGTGATATGCAAGTAACCCAGGACCTTTATCGTGATATGCAAGTGCCGCTTAAGCCCTAGTGCATATCGGGGAACAACGAAGAGCACCACTGTAAACATTCAAGGATGTCAGAAACGGCGAAAAAAAATCAGGTTTCACATTGGACTAGCAACCTGATTTGTTAATATAATAGGTTTTGTTAACAATTACTGCAAGCGGGCACGAAATGAACAAGACGTGAGCGAGTACACTGACATTATCAACACTTCGTCCCCGACAGCAGTGTCCTGTGGAACTACGTTTGTGCTTAGAAATCTGCTCACGTAATACGAGGCGCCACACCTGCAAATGTAATCATGTAGGTATATTTAACCAATGACACTATAACATGCCCGCATCCTCCATCGAGAATAAGATGAGGTTGTTCAACACGAATGTAAAGTCAGCCCTGCTTTATGACTTGGAGACACGGCGTGTGACTAAGAGTATCACTTACACGCTGCAGACCTTCAATGACATCATTTGTATTAGATGACCAAAGATAATGGCAGCGCAGATATGTGGACAACAACACGACAACAACGAATAGAGCAGGACATTGGGGACAGAAAGCGGGGATAGATAGGACACAATCTCAGAAAGAATCTGACAGTATAATCAGATATGCACTAGATTGGAACCCACAAGGAAGGAGATAAGTGGGAACGTCAAGAAACACCAGGCGACGATGGGGAAACAGTTCAACCATGGTCCCTTGGGCGGAACAAGAAGACAGCACATAACAAGAACGGATTGAGAGCGCGAGAGGAATCAGGCAGATTAACGATGACCCCGAACATAACCAATATATGGCGCCAAGAACCCGTCACTTTTATAGTCTGTTCAATACAATCTGACATTTGATTGGACACCACAATAGTATGTGGTCTCAATTATGGTCTTGTTTGTCCATCGTTTCCGAAGAGGACCATATTGTCATCTGTCAATCCTGGGTTCCTAAGTGGCTGATCAAACCATTCCTAACCTGAAAATGTCGGTCACACCGAGGGCAGAGAAACACTGTCTGACCGAAAGGTGGAGGCAACTCGTCTCTTGCCTTTTGTGTCGCGAGTCTACATGCAGCTTCCGTGATTCTTGTCTGCTCCATATGTGTCGTGCCAGAAGAGATTTGACTACGCCAGGCAGAGCGGTCAGCAGCAATGTTCTCCTAGTTATCAGGGTCAATGTCGCAGTACTTGTAAACAAACAGTATAAGGGTAGTGTACCTATTTATCTGCCTGCACTTATGATTTGACGAGAGGGAGAGAGAGCAGGTGGGAGGCTCCAACAGCTAACTCAGTTGATCATCTTCTACCCTGGGGTGTGGAGGTTTGCCACAACGAGCGCCACACTATTATGTCCGATGTCTTCCTTTTGTCCTGCTTCTAGTCTAATCCTCGGTCTCTTATAGACTGGCCTATGTTGTCATCTCAGCATTATGTGTGTCGTCTTCTGGGTCTGACTCCTTGACTCATATCGTCCCATGTCTGTGTGGAAGCGTAAGTCGTTTAGCAGTTGTGTAGTACTTATCATATCACAGACAGCCTGGTCACTCGGGCCAAAATAATATATGTGGTGGTAGAGTAAACATTCGGCAAGAGTTGATCATAGAGGAGAACTGGTTCGTCAATTCCATTATGGCCAGACAATGTAAATACTTTGGTCACATTAAGAGGCACAACGGTCTTGACAGAACAGTGATGGAAAGTTTGGTGCCAGGCAAAAGAGGCAGGGGTAGACCAAGAAGACGATGGCACCAAAATATCCAGGAATTTCTATGTATGAATGTGGCGGAGGCTAGAGTTTTGGCAAAGGACAGAGTTTCTTTCAGACAGACTGTGATGGGAGCGACGTTCTATAAAGGACTTGCTACATGATGATTATATATATATATATATATATATTGAACTACTTATTTTTTAAGCACTAGGTTTTGATGTTCCCCCAAAACTACATATCCCAGGCTTTTGCTGCTGCGCTCATCTTCTCTGCACACTCAACACACAATCACAAACTCGTCCTCACGATCGGATTACGTTCTCAGTCGCTCTGTGCACATATAATCACATCACCTTCAATCAGGTGATCTGTACATCCACATATAATCGGTTCACGTATGCTCAGGCAATCTGTGCATTCATATGTAATTAGATCACGTCACTTATAGTCGAATCACGTACTCACTTGTGGTAACATACTCAGTCGATCCGTGCATACACATATAATAAGAACACATGTCGTTCCCAAAGTGTCTTGCACAGACCACACACATTCAGATCTCGTCCTTAGGCGATCTGTGCATTCACATACAATCAGATCACCTACAATCAGGCGATCTGTGCATTCACAATTACTTAAATTACTTCACATATTCCCACGAATCTGTACATTCATATGTAATTAGATCACGCATCGTTCACTAGGTGTCCTGCACGTACGACACACATTCAGGTCTTTTACTATTCCCAGGTTGTCCAACACAAACAGCAATGGAGCGACTGGCCAAAACTCGAGGTGTATGCTAGTTCAGTTACCCTGCAAACTCACAGACTCCTGACAGTCTCTCAGGCACTCTCCTAGTCAGTCTCCTTGAGTTAATCTTTGCAGAGTATTTTATAGTCTTAAGCTTAGGCTGGCCAATGGTCTTCTGTTGGTTGTCTGACTCATCCATTACTTTAATGTGGAACTACCCCCAACTAATTGGTACTGGATGATTATCCTCGAATCCCTGTCACTTTAAATGTCGTAGTCGGTCGTGGTGACATCTGATTATCACCAACCAACTCCACCCCGCCCTCCAACTACGCTAACTCGGAACGCCAGAGTGGTCAGCTCCAAACACCCCCCCCCCTTTTTGTACCATACTAATTCTTTCACCTAAACCCCTCGTTTCCTTTGTCGAACTAGTGTCGAGACAGTGATTTGCCTTGGCACGCATTCAGGCAACCTTTGTTCCCAGAGTCGCCAGCCCAATCTCCCCTACCCTAAACGCCCATGCCCCAGCTGGACCGGTCACACCTGCCACGGTACCCGACCTTCTTTCATTCTGCAGACATGACCAAAGCACCGTAGTTGTGATTCTTCCACTCGAGTCTGCAAGGACTGGGCTTGAAGATCGTGTTGCATTGTCTGATTGTGGAGCTTGCCTCTACTTGGGCCACACGGCTTTGAAAACTTATTTGTAGAAGCCTGTAGCCGGCTTTTCTGGGTTGTGGCTACTGCCCATGGCGGCAATCAAACCGACATTTGTATTATGACCAGAATATATGTTTTATGTACATAATATGCCACATATTTGATGTACAGAATATGACATATTTGATGTACACAATATGCCATGTTCTATTTACAGATTATGCCATGTTTTATGTACATAATATGTCATGTTATATGCACAGAATATGTCATGTTTTATGCACAGAATATGCCATGTTTTATGCACAGAATATGCCATGTTTAATGCACAGAATATGCCATGTTTTATGCACAGAATATGCCATGTTTTATGCACAGAATATGCCATGTTTTATGCACAGAATATGCCTGCCACACGAAGGTGATTATGAGGGTATATTGCAGGTAAAGTGTTAACTAATGTTATAGTCTTCCTGAAAGGTGGTGAAGTGCAGTGATCTTCCTATACTTTAAAGAGAACGAAAAGGAGACCAAAAACGAAAGGATTACTGGTATGTCAAATGTACCCTTATCTAATCTGAAACAGTCACTGGTGCCGGTAACCGTTGCGAGGAGCTAGGTGTGTTTCCTTCATTAGTTTGATATGGGCAAATGTCAAACGTATGACAGACCAAAACTGTCTGACAGAATCAGATGAAACTGCATTAAACATACACAACCCTGTCAATCTCTCTCAAAAGCACATTTCCATGCACACATTCTGCATTCAAATCTTCCTTCATAAATAAAGGAAATGCTAGGGAAGGTCACACAAATAAATGAAGCATACAGACAGACCAGCACACGCAGACACCGAGTCTACAAAGACATTTTCTGTCTCACCGCTTTTCTTTCGCCAATTTCTTGGCGTTTCGGGGCGCATTCTTACGCTTTTTTACAGTCCACGAGTAGCAGTCTCCCCTTTGAGGCGCCTATGATCAGCTAGCTATAGAAATATGTACAAAGGGCGACAGATTCTCTTCGCGGCGCTGGTTAAATACTGTGGACAAACAAACGCGCTAAGGGTGCGAAGAATCAGACAGTGCTTGCTACTTTTACACCGTAGGTGCAGTTAAAGGCGACACTGATAAAATCAGCGGGGTATCCAATCTGAGGTGACACCGGGCTTCCATTCTAACATGGCTGAAGCTGACGCGAGAGCTGACAGGCATATTGGGGGACTTCACACAAACACACCCACACACAAAATCCAAACACAGCAAACCAACAGATCAGTTATAGATTTATTATAGCCAGCTCAGGATTAACCGGGATAATAACGAGCGGGTGGGCTAAATAATAGAAAACTACGGGTTAAATATAACATGGCAATAAAGCGTCATAGAATTGTTGTAATGTGCAATTATTCAGTTTAAACTTGAGAATGTTTGTCAATCCCGCAAAATGAACGAGGTTCGATCCAGGGTCTCGACATACGCCAGTTCACCCAACTGTAGAGGTGTACGGTTTTATAGTTAAGTGGCTAGAAATGGAACTGGTTACCCGACTTCACAAACAAAAAGGCCTAGTCACTAATCAGGAACCCCCACGGCAGTCACTGATGATTAGCGTAATGGTAGAATACTTTCTTATCACGACAAAGTACCAGCACGCTCCAGTTGACACCTCTGTGAATGCACCTGGATTACTGTTATGAAAGAACAAAAGGCGGCGCGGAAAAGGATTAGTCACACCCCCCCCCCCCCCCAACCCCCTATAAAAACAAAATGTAACCTTATGCAATGAAGTCTGGAGGAGCAGAGTGTTGATCCTACCTGAACATCTCTCCCAACCACCCCAATCCCTCAAATCTGGAGGACCACAGTGTCGATCAAATCCGAACTTCTCTGTAGCGCCCCCCCCCCTCCCCCAACCTGGAGGACCAGTGTCGACCAAATCCTAACTTCTCTCTACCCCCCCCCCCAACTTGGAAGACCAGAATATCGATCAAATCCCCCCCCCCCACACCAGAATGCCGATCATATCTTAACTCCACTCCCCCTACCCACAACAGAGGACTAGAAGTCGGTCCTATCCTAAATAACCCACCATTCTTGCAACATGGGAAATCTAGTTAGCCCCCCCCCCCGCCCCGCCCCCCCCCCCCATGTTGGATGAGGGTGTCGGTCCTGCCTTAAAATCCTGAACCTGAAGGACTGGGTTGCCTTCTTTAGACTGACCCCTACCCGTAAAAACCGCACGGGTTGGTAGAACATGCCAAGAGTGAAGCAGCCCCGTTGGCATAGCTCCGGGATCTCGTCACGGCCCAGTCAAATCAACAAACAACCGCAAGTTAAAGCCACCATTGGCCTCACACACGAATAAGAAAAGGAGCTCTGGTTAAACAGTAACCCGGATAATTGGCACCCGGATAAGGGATAGTTAACTGTAAATGTATGTCAGTTGGACACCTGCGGGCTGAACAGTTGACACATAAAGAATCAGTCAGGCTTCCCACAA
Source organism: Ariolimax columbianus (assembly GCA_036924085.1). NCBI lineage: Eukaryota > Metazoa > Mollusca > Gastropoda > Stylommatophora > Arionidae > Ariolimax > Ariolimax columbianus. Next base: position 4,689,133 of record JAVGWX010000012.1, on the reverse strand, counting down.
CTTAATCCAAGACTGGCAACCTTTATACCAGCGTGGCTAGGGAAGCGACAAAGGAGAATACGACACGCGAATCGTTTTCTGTGTTTGACGTCTTGCTCCAAGGTTGGCGCTCAGATCCAAATGACACAAACCATATTTAACAAATACTACCGTTAACTACTTCAATAATAAATATTTAAAATAATATTTGTTTAAATATTTGTGTTTCTAAACATAGAAACCGATCGTATCTTGGAAGAGATGGAAGGTGACTTGGGCTATTAGACGTGAGTCTACACAACAGATACATGAGATGGAAGATGAGTTGGGCTATTAGACGCGTGGGTCTACACATCAGATGGAAGATGAGTTGGGCTATTCGACTCGTGAGTCTACACATCAGATACGTGAGATGGAAGATGAGTTGGGCTATTAGACGTGTGGGTCTACACAACAGATACGTGAGATGGAAGATGAGTTGGGTTATTAGACGTGTGGGTCTACACAACATACGTGAGATGGAAGATGAGTTGGGTTATTAGACGTGTGCGTCTACACAACAGATACGTGAGATGGAATATGAGTTGGGCTATTAGACGCGTGGGTCTACACATCAGATGGAAGATGAGTTGGGCTATTAGACGCGTGGGTCTACACATCAGATACATGAAATGGAAGATGAGTTGGGCTATTAGACGCGTGGGTCTACACATCAGATGGAAGATGAGTTGGGCTATTAGACGCGTGGGTCTACACATCAGATACGTGAGATGGAAGATGAGCTGGGTTATTAGACTCGTGGGTCTACACATCAGATACATGAGATGGAAGATGAGTTGGGCTATTAGACTCGTGAGTCTACACATCAGATACATGAGATGGAAGATGAGTTGGGCTATTAGACTCGTGAGTCTACATATCAGATACATGAGATGGAAAATGAGTTGGCTTATTGGACTCGTGAGTCTACATATCAGATACATGAGATGGAAGATGAGTTGGGCTATTAGACTCGTGAGTCTACACATCAGATACATGAGATGGAAGATGAGTTGGGCTATTAGACTCGTGAGTCTGCACATCAGATACATGAGATGGAAGATGAGTTGGGCTATTAGACTCGTGAGTTTGCACATCAGATACATGAGATTGAAGATGAGTTGGGTTATTAGACTCGTGAGTCTACATATCAGATACATGAGATGGAAAATGAGTTGGCTTATTGGACTCGTGAGTCTACACATCAGATACATGAGATGGAAGATGAGTTGGGTTATTAGACTCGTGAGTCTACACAACAGATACATGAGATGGAAGATGGGTTATTAGACTCGTGAGTCTACACAGCAGATACATGAGATGGAAGATGAGTTGGGTTATTAGACTCTCCAAATGTAGGCCTATCTTGACGGGGTTGGAGAGCTTGCGTGTCCCAGTGATCCAGGGGGCTATGCCGGCGGGAGTTTTACTCCTGTTAGGGTCACCCAAGCCGGACAGGTCCTTGGAGAGGGGCCAGACTAAGAGGCGGAGGAGCAGGTGGAGCCCTTTAGGTAGAGCTGCAGAACCCACCGGCGAGTGGTACACGCTCTGGGCTAAACCAATCCACCCCCACTTCATGGGTTAAATGCATTCTTGCCTCGTTCTTTACTTTTGTCTTCTATCAGTCATCCCAATGGACGCAGAAGAGATGCAGGCCAGAGGACATTGCACCTCTGCCCCTTTGTGACAACCTCCCAGGTGGCGGGGAATGCCAGGCGTACCATCACTGCAGAGGAGCCAAGAATACTAAAGGGGAGTAAGGAGATACCCCACTCACATGTACATGCTACGTTTCTGGCAGGACGTGACGATCCTGGGACACAGACACACTGGACTGCCTCTCTTCAGGGATACTTGAAAATGGGTCCATAAGTTCATATCATCATCATCACACATCCTTTCGAGCAAGACCACAGTCTGCCCAAGCAACGTTAAGGTGCTGAAGACGGAGGCAACCAGCCAAAAGGCACCACAGAAATCAGGATGCCACGCAAATACGCAACATGAGAGTATGCCTATATCTGCAAAACGTTATGGCGCTCGGCCTATGGTGGACAACCAGGCAGGTACAGTGCCGGGTCCCCCGTCTCGAAAGGGCCCAAACTTTATTACTGGAGGTCCTTCTGGGATGCCTAGTGGAGTCAGGAGGCACGATAATAGAGCTACTGGCCAAACAAAACCTAAAACAAAGGAAAGAACACTTAAAATAATGCACTGGAATGCCGAAGGAGTTAAAAGCAAAAGAGATGGCTATAGTTAAAAATTAGAGCTTGAGAATATTCTATATGAAGAGCAAGTAAATGTATGTTGCTTGCAAGAAACGCATCTCAATAAAGATATAGCCTTCAAAATTAGAGGATACCAGTGCTATAGGTCTGACCGACAAGACAGGAAGAAGGGTGGAATTCTGACACTTGTGAGAAATAGCATCAATGCTTATCAGCAGGAAGTATATATGGAGGGGGCAGATACCAGATGATGCATCTCAAGACAGAAAGTACAGAATTCCACCTTCTAAATTATTACTGTCCGAGTGATCGTCCACTGGCACTGAATACGATTGCAACAAAGGAAAGACTGATTATGTGTGGAGACTTCAATAGCCACTCGCAGAGCTGGGGCTATGATCAAATGGATAGGAGGGGTGAGGAGCTAGAAAACTGGCAGGATGACAATGGACTTATCCTGATTAACCAGCCAACAGACCCACCGACCTTCTACTCGAGATCATGGCACACCACTTCTAAACCAGATTTGGCATTCCACTCACCATGCATGGAATGGAACATTACACGCATTGTTGGGAAACAACTTGGAGGTAGTGACCACAGACCAGTATTTCTAACTATTGAAAATGAATATGTCAAGGAAAGTAGTGCCCTGCCTCAGTGGAATTACAGGAAGGCAGACTGGTCAATGTACCAGCATCGGTCTAGTGTGCTGACTAGAAATCTAACAACAGATGAAGACATAAATAAGGTAGTCGATAATTTCAGCAGATGCATACTACAGGCTGCCCATGAAACAATACCTAGAGGGGCCCGCAAACAATATAGGCCATACTGGAATAGGGAATTAGAACAACTGCAAAACGAGGTAGAAACATCTAGAAAGCAAGCAGAGATTATTCCATGTCAAGAACACCAAAAAAAATATCAACATGCTAAGGCCAAATTTCAAAGGGAAAAGTTGCAGGCTAGAAGAAGAAGTTGGAGGGAGAAAACAGAGTCTCTGAACTTTGAAAGGATACCAGGAAACTGTGGAAGTTGGTTAAACAACTTAATGATGAGGGTGCACAGAGAAACACAAAAATTACATTAAACAAAGATGGAAACATCCTCACAGGCAAACAAGCCGCTGATTACTTTGCTGACTCTTTTGCAAAATATAGCAGCATTGAAGTAGACAGAGAGAAACAACAAAGTGTTCGTGAGGAACGACAAAATACAGAGCGAGATGGTGCCATGCCCGAAGTTATGGAGACACCAATCACATACAAAGAACTGGAGTTTGCAATATCCAAACTGAAAATGAGAAAGTCGCCAGGAACAGACGGAGTGTCCAATGAGATGATCAAGAACTTGGGAACAGCGGCAAAAACAAAGCTGCTTCAGATCTTCAACATTTGTTGGACATCAGGTACAGTCCCACAGACCTGGAGAGAAGCAATCATGATACCACTCTCAAAACCAGGGAAAGACAGTTCCATGGCATCCAGCTATAGACCAATCAGCCTCACAAGCTGCATATGTAAAACAATGGAACGTATCATCAACCTAAGGCTTCAGTGGTATCTTGAGAGCCAAAACCTTCTTGTGCCACAACAGGCAGGATTTAGGAAATGCAACTCCACTGAAGACCAGGCAACATACCTCTCACAAGAGATCGAGGACGCATTCCAGGACAAGAAATTAGTATTAGCAGCATGGATAGACTTAAGGAAAGCTTTTGATAAGGTTTGGAAAGAAGGACTTTTAAAGAAATTGAGAAATAATGGAGTGATGGGTAGGATGTACAAATGGATAAAAGCATACTTACATAACAGAAGAGCCAGAGTCCAACTACATAGTCTCAAAAGTAAGAAAATTCTACTGCGTCATGGTGTGCCTCAGGGAGGAGTTCTTTCCCCTACACTTTTCATAGTCTTCATCAATGACTTGATTGCTGAGCTACCACAAGGAACAAAAGTTGCAATGTATGCAGATGACTTGGTAATATGGTGTGTAAATGAGCAAGCAACAGTGGCCACCAGAATGCTGCAAAGAGCTATTGATGCCTTGACCTCATGGACAAACAGATAGCGTGTAAACATTAACACCGAAAAATGTAGCACTACGCTTTTCACCCTCTCCCCAAAACAAAAAGCTGGAGTTATCAAGATAAATGGAGAAAACCTCAAAGAAGATAAACAACTCACCTATCTTGGAGTTACATTTGATGATAGGTTGACATGAAGGAACACGTCAACAAGGCAGCCAAAAAAGCCAGGAGGAAGTTAGCCATCCTGAGAAAATTAAGTGGAACCACATGGGGTGCTAGTGGAAAATACTTAACAAAGTTTACCAACAAGGTATACGGCCACATCTGGAATATGGGTCAGCAGCGTGGTGCCCCGCAGCAAACACTACCCTAAAAGAGGTGGATAAGGTGCAAAATCAGGCACTTGGGGTCATTACAGGAGCAATGAAATCAACACCTATTGCGGAGATGGAGAAAATGGGAAGGATACAAGAGCGCAGAGACACAAAGGTATTAACACAGGCAGAAAAGTTCCACTGCATGCCGAGCCATCCAATGAAAGACAGATTTCAAAATTTAGCAATGGGAAGACTGAAAAGAAGTAGTTTTATGCATCAGGCGAAACGACTTCGCATACAAATTATGGACCTACCTGAAGTTGACATCCCCCTAAAGTCTGTGCCAGAACAAACCCCTTGGAGAGAGGAGCACGGACTATCAGTATGCATTCAAACAAAAGTGAAAGGAATATTAGACAAGGATGAACAGAACAGTGTACAACGTAGGATAGTGATTATCAATTTCCTGGATGAAGAATACCCACAAGACCAGTGGATCAGAGTATGCACAGATGGGTCAGAACAGAATGCAGTAAAGAATAGTGGAGCGGGAGTGTACATAGAATACCCAAACAACATTAGGGATACAGTCAAAGTACCAACTGGGAAATTCTGTCATATATATGATGCAGAAATACAGGCAATCAAGGTGGCAACTGAGAAACTGTTGAACACCAATGTCGGTCCACAACCTGTAGTATTTCTTACAGATGCACAATCAGCACCCCAAGCACTTACATTTGAGAAACTGCCAGATCTACAGGCTCTACTGTCTGAACTGAGCAACCAGCGCAAGATTGTCATGCAGTGGATACCTTCTCATTGTGGAATACCAGGAAACGAGAGAGCAGATCGACTGGCAAAGGAGGGTGCTGCAGACGAGCAACCAGATGTGCCAGTTACATACCAACAGAAGATAAGGATTATCAAATCAATCAGAAAGCCACCAACAGTAACACCAGACGATTACCATAACATGAACAGACAAGAGCAAACTGTTGTGTTGCGCCTTAGAACAGGACACAACCGACTCCGCAGCCACATGTACACAAAATTGAATATTGGCAACTCAGCCATGTGTACATGCGGACAGGCGCCCCAGACAGCAGAGCACATACTGCAAAACTGCCCCGAATATGATATACAGAGAAAATCTCACTGGCCCATAGAAACAACACTGGAAGAGAAACTTTATGCACCTGTGTGTGAACTACAAAAGACAGTGAAGTTTATACAAGAGACAACATTGCAGATATAGACAATATTTTAAAGCGAACGAAAGAAGAAGAAGAAGATGAGTTGGGTTATTAGACTCGTGGGTCTACACATCAGATAAGTGAGATGGAAGGTGAGATGGGTTATTAGACTCGTGAGTCTACACATCAGATACATGAGATGGAAGATGAGTTGGGCTATTAGACGCGTGGGTTTACACAACAGATACATAAGATGGAAGATGGGCTATTAGACGCGTGAGTTTACACGACAGATACAATAATTGATCGCTGCACTCACAAAACTATTGGTTGCAAACTAAAAACAAGGGCTCCGTGTGGAGAAGTAAAGACGAGGATAAAAAACACTCAAAGACAAATGGATAGAGAACACACAGTCTGATACGACCGGCGTATGCTACTTCCTACAAATGGCAGATAAAGTGGCGAAATTCAAACTGCGGACAGGCCAGTCTAGACTCTTATCTGTTCAATCAATTATAAATTGGGCACACGGACATCTGCCCCAGTGGTGATAACAGATAAGCCGTGGACAACGAGAGGGACTGAGTGACAGCATATCCCCACTTCATCCCTGATGAACGATCGACCGTACGGTCACGACAGATACACGAGGCTGGTCAGCAGGTTAATGAGTGAAATGTATGTCAGTAGAATGTCCTTTAAAGACCGTCACCTCTTACAGCCGCCAACCTATTTGGTTGTTATACGTTTCTTGGCAGATGTGCAATACGGCAGGTGTGCAGTGCGGCAGGTGTGCAGTACGGCAGGTGTGCAGTACGGCAGGTGTGCAGTACGGCAGGTGTGCCGTACGGTAGGTGTGTCATTTAAGAACAAACGACGAATAAAAAGACGGAAGCTGAACGTAACACTTCATCGCGGGCATACGTTCATTTGGGGACTGCTCCAACCTTGGTGGAGTGTGCAGACCTACTGTCCAAGTCCTGCTGGGCCTATGTTCTTGTGGACTGCTCCAGTCTTCAGTGGAGTGTGCAGACCTACTGTCGAAGTCCTGCTGGGCCTACGTTCTTGTGGACTGCTCCAACCTTCAGTGGAGTGTGCAGACCTACTGTCGAAGTCCTGCTGGGCATACGTTCATTGGGGACTGCTCACGGCATTTTGAAACTTCCTACTTCACTCATACATACTCCACTTTCATTCGTCGAAAGAGTTCTGTGACAGACTATTCAAAACCGGACCAGGCACACCAAGTAGTGACCCCAGAGTCGAGTGTAGCCGTTGACCGCCTCGGAAAGGGAAATCGCCGATAGACTTATAAATTAAATTGCTGCACATCTGGACGTCAGTTAAAGTTCAGCCCACTACAATATCCATGATGTGCTACAGTACCACAATGTGAGTACCAAGGCAGCTTACTCCTGAATTGAAACAGCGACTCCTTGATGACTGTCAGGAACTTTTGTGGAAAGTGATGGTTTCATAGTATGAATTGTTGATGGAGATAAAACCTGGGTGCACTACCACGAGCCGGAAACGAAGAGAGCGAGCAAGGAATGGCGCCATTTCTACTCATCGAAAAAGTTTCGCACGCAGCAATCTGCAGGGGAGGTTATGCCGACTCTCTTTTGTGATGAACGCGACGTTGAGAGCACTACATGCCCAGGGGAACACTGTCACCAGTGCCATGTCTACAGATCTTCTCAGGATTCTTATTCGACCCGCAATAAAATCCAAACGACGTGTACTTTGAGTAAATGAGTACTTTGCAACATGACAATGCTTGACCCCATTTTGCCCGTTCAACGGCCGCAACCATCGGGGATCTCCGCTTTCAGTGTCTACCAGATCCATTGTACTGACCAGCCTTGTCACAAGTGATTTCCACGTCTTTGGACGACTGGAAGAGGCAATGGGAGAAAAGACTTTCAGGTCCGATGAAGAGGTCCAGCAGGTGATGCATGAGTGGCTACACACGTGACCATGACAATTTGTCTCTTCAGGAGTCCATGCACTTTATAGGCGCTGGGGGGACTTGTATCGAACGCAATGGTGACTACGTCAAAAAAAGATAGTTGTGTTTCACTTTCCAAAAAATATAATTAATGAGGGGTTTTATTCGTGGGCTTGTGGGTTTGGGTATCACAAGATGTGGGGTGTTACTCGTGTTTTCATTTGCAAACTCCTCGTAGATACATATATACATTCATACACACATACATACACCACAATACATACATACACCACAATACATACACACCATAATACATACATACACACATCATAATACATACATACATCATAATACATACATACATACATACATACACACAACAAAATGCGTACACACCATATAACACACACACACACTTACATATATACATATACAAAACTACGCTCAATTCCCAGCCTTGAATCATTTGTAATATTGTGGAAATAGCAATATGGCCAAAGCATTGTCTGCCCAAATGAGAAGTTCTGCAGCTTACAACAACATGAGCAGACGATGGGTATACTCAGGCACCAAATAGCACGTGTCAAACTTCTGTTAGAGTGTTTACTGTCTGTGGCGCAGTGAACTCCATCTCTCTCCCTCTATCTCTCTCGCTTTCCCTCATGGGCTAACTCAAACTGGTTTGATGGTGAGAGCAAGCGAGAGGAATAGGTAGTCTGAGGGAGATAGATACTCGTGGGTTTAATAAGGGTTTGAGTATCACAAGATGAGGGGTGTTGTTAGTGGGCTTAAGAGTATCACAAGATGAGGGGTATTATTCGTGGGCTTAAGGGTATCACAAGATGAGGGGTATTATTCGTGGGCTTAAGGGTATCACAAGATGAGGGGTATTGTTAGTGGGCTTAAGGGTATCACAAGATGAGGGGTATTGTTAGTGGGCTTAAGGGTATCACAAGATGAGGGGTGTTGTTAGTGGGCTTAAGGGTATCACAAGATGAGGGGTGTTGTTAGTGGGCTTAAGGGTATCACAAGATGAGGGATATTATTAGTGAGCTTAAGGGTATTACAAGATGAGGGGTATTATTTGTGGGCTTAAGGGTATCACAGGATGAGGGGTGTTGTTAGTGGGCTTAAGGGTATCACAAGATGAGGGGTATTATTAGTGAGCTTAAGGGTATTACAAGATGAGGGGTATTATTTGTGGGCTTAAGGGTATCACAGGATGAGGGGTGTTGTTAGTGGGCTTAAGGGTATCACAAGATGAGGGGTGTTGTTAGTGGGCTTAAGGGTATCACAAGATGAGGGGTATTATTCGTGGGATTACGGGTATCACAAGATGAGGGGTGTTGTTAGTGGGCTTAAGGGTATCACAAGATGAGGGGTATTATTCGTGGGATTACGGGTATCACAAGATGAGGGGTGTTGTTAGTGGGCTTAAGGGTATCACAAGATGAGGGGTATTATTAGTGAGCTTAAGGGTATTACAAGATGAGGGGTATTATTAGTAGGCTTAAGGGTATCACAAGATGAGGGGTGTTGTTATTGGGCTTAAGGGTATCACAGGATGAGGGGTGTCATTCGTGGACTTATGGGTATCACAAGATGAGGGTTGTTACTGGTGGTCTTGGTCGTCAATAAGCTCCTATAATGTAGCCAAACGTGAGTTTACTTCCAAACAAAAGCAAAGGTTCAACACCTTTCACCTACGGCGCCTGAGATACATCCTTGACGTCTCATGGAGAGACAGTATGACCAACGTAGAGGTGTATTCTCGTACCGGTCTTCCAAGTCTGTTCACTTTTCTTAGCGACATCCCCAAAGCTATTCTCTATGGACAGCTGGTGTGTGGTCAAAGAACAGTTTGCTGACCACATGTGAGGTTCAAAGACGCGTATGAGTGGGATATGAAAGGACATGATGTGAATCTGGCATCTTGGTAAGACACACCTACAGACCGATTCAAATGGAGATGCAACCTGGAGAGCCACCTCAGGCTGGGCGAAAATAAGCTTTTGCAACAGTGAAAAGACAACACCGCAAGAAAAATAAAACCAAAACCTAGAGAGCTGCTACTATAAGACCGTATCATTCTAGTCAGTCATGATTGAAAAACGGATAATACTCATGAATTTAATGATGTTATTGGTATCACAAGGTGCTCATACCCAAAGGCAAACGAGTGGAACTGGTGGGGGCGGGGCGATGTTCGGGAGAACGTCTCGGGAAGAGAAACAGGGTAATGGGAGAGTTGTGTTCTGCTTGGGGTGGGGCTTAGGGACACAGTGGAAGGATTGAGAAGATATTAAAATAAATGGGATAGAAGAATATTAATGGATGTGGAGAAAAAAGATCAACAGGCTAAGAGAATAATACAGAGAGAGAGAGAGAGAGAGAGAGAGAGAGAGAGAGAGAGAGAAGCATACATGCAGGTTAGATATATTGACAGACAGCCAGGCAGACAGACAGATAGAAGAGACTGGGAGACCCAGGTCAAACATCTCAAAACAAGTGTTGCTGTGCAGATACCCGTTTGAGAAATGGCACAGGGAAAGACCGTTGCCAACTGGAGACTGCAGTCTCAACACTGAGGTCTGTCTACCATGAACCGACGGACGTCAACATATGGCACACAGCAAAATCTCAGCAAGGGGACAAGTCAATGTACATAAGTCGCGCATGTGCAGGCTATGGCTGTGCGCTGTGCCAGGGTGAGAAATGGCGGCGTCTGAAAGTGGAAATAAATCAGATAGAAGGGATATAATCACACACATGATTACAGGTAGCAATTGATGGATGCGGGCGGGTAAGGAGGGGGGGGGGGGGGGGGGTTTAAAAGTTGTGTGTGTGGGAGAGAGCGCGCGATTGGGGGGGGGGGGGGGAGAGTAAATGTGACTCCATGTGCGAACGAGAGAGATCTGATACGAAGCGTAACAATTGAACAGATTTGCTGATATCTCGATGGGCAAGTAATGGACGGTGTTATCTAGTGACCGGGTGAGGTCTAGGCGAACTACACCATGGCAAGAGCACGCGGAGACGGTCAAGACGATGTTAAGTCAAGATACACCATGTCAAGAACACGAGATGGTCAAGGGGATGTTAAGTCAAGATTAACTAGGATGTTAAGTCAAGATTAACTATGTCAATAGCACGAGACGTTCAATGCGATGTTAAGTCAAGATACACTATGTCAAGAGCACGATACGGTCAATGGGATGTTAATTCATGATACACCATGTCAAGAACACGAGATGGTCAAGGAGATGTTAAGTCAAGATACACCATGTCAAGAACACGAGATGGTCAAGGGGATGTTAAGTCAAGATACACCATGTCAAGAACACGAGATGGTCAAGGGGATGTTAAGTCAAGATTAACTATGTCAAAAGCACGAGACGGTCAAGGCGATGTTAAGTCAAGATTAACTACACTATGTCAAGAACACGAGACGGTCAATGCGATGTTAAGTCAAGATACACCATGTCAAGAGCACGAGACGGTCAAGACTATGTTAAGTCAAGATACACTATGTCAAGAGCACAAGACGATCATGGGGATGTTAAGTCAAGATACACTATGTCAAGAGCACGAGACGGTCAAGGGGATGTTAAATCAAGATTAACTACACCATGTCAAGAACACATCCTTATCAGAGTTAATGCCAAGCTGGACCCAACACTATCAAGATAACCATTAATGTCAAGCTGGACCCAACACTATCAAGATAACCAGTGTTTCTAAAACATGCCAGTGTGGCAGTGATCCACCCTTGTAGTGATCGCTGTCCGCCTCACTGAATATTGTCCTTCTTCTGTATTAAATGTGCATTAAAATGTGTTGAGATGCGTGTTCATTCAATGATATGCTAGAGACAAATGTCAAATATAACAAATTGTTACATTTTTTCTGATGTTCTGATTTGAAGTTGATTCATTTATATACCGAAAGAGTTTCGCCCGTTTTTGTATGAAAAATGATGGCGGATACCTTGTTTTCATCGAGAGACAATCTGGTTTTCACCGAGAAGCAATCAGGTTTTCATCGAGAGACAATCAGGTTTTTTAAAGATCGCTCGAAGCCGAAATCCAGCTAATAAAACAACTGCCCGGTTTCTTGACGTCATTTGCGAACTATCAACAGCGAACTCGCGGACCACAATTTTGGGAAGCAGTGCCTTAACGTACAATCAAACGGACTTCGTCTTTGGTTGAAAACTACGTGCCTCGCCAAAAATGATGTAGCTAACAAGAAAGAAATTCAAACGCAACATTGAAACAACAGCCACAAGAACTGGTTAGTTCGGAACATAACACCAAGGGGTTGAGTTGCTGACACGAGAAAGATAGCTGAACATAACACCAAGGGGTTGAGTTGCTGACACGAGAAAGATAGCTGAACATAACACCAAGGGGTTGAGTTGCTGACACGAGAAAGATAGCTGAACATAACACCAAGGGGTTGAGTTGCTGACACGAGAAAGATAGCTGAACATAACACCAAGGGGTTGATTTGCTGACACGAGAAAGATAGCTGAACATAACACCAAGGGGTTGAGTTGCTGACACGAGAAAGATAGCTGAACATAACACCAAGGGGTTGAGTTGCTGACACGAGAAAGATAGCTGAACATAACACCAAGGGGTTGAGTTGCTGACACGAGAAAGATAGCTGAACATAACACCAAGGGGTTGAGTTGCTGACACGAGAAAGATAGCTGAACATAACACCAAGGGGTTGAGTTGCTGACACGAGAAAGATAGCTGAACATAACACCAAGGGGTTGAGTTGCTGACACGAGAAAGATAGCTGAACATAACACCAAGGGGTTGAGTTGCTGACACGAGAAAGATAGCTGAACATAACACCAAGGGGTTGAGTTGCTGACACGAGAAAGATAGCTGAACATAACACCAAGGGGTTGAGTTGCTGACACGAGAAAGATAGCTGAACATAACACCAAGGGGTTGAGTTGCTGACACGAGAAAGATAGCTGAACATAACACCAAGGGGTTGAGTTGCTGACACGAGAAAGATAGCTGAACATAACACCAAGGGGTTGAGTTGCTGACACGAGAAAGATAGCTGAACATAACACCAAGGGGTTGAGTTGCTGACACGAGAAAGATAGCTGAACATAACACCAAGGGGTTGAGTTGCTGACACGAGAAAGATAGCTGAACATAACACCAAGGGGTTGAGTTGCTGACACGAGAAAGATAGCTGAACATAACACCAAGGGGTTGAGTTGCTGACACGAGAAAGATAGCTGAACATAACACCAAGGGGTTGAGTTGCTGACACGAGAAAGATAGCTGAACATAACACCAAGGGGTTGAGTTGCTGACACGAGAAAGATAGCTGAACATAACACCAAGGGGTTGAGTTGCTGACACGAGAAAGATAGCTGAACATAACACCAAGGGGTTGAGTTGCTGACACGAGAAAGATAGCTGAACATAACACCAAGGGGTTGAGTTGCTGACACGAGAAAGATAGCTGAACATAACACCAAGGGGTTGAGTTGCTGACACGAGAAAGATAGCTGAACATAACACCAAGGGGTTGAGTTGCTGACACGAGAAAGATAGCTGATCGACTCAGATGGGTAAACCATGCCTTTGATCAGGTACAAATCATCTGCTTTTTTCGGCCGAGAAGAGCTGACAACGTGTTTAGCACTGATCTTGGCAGCACTAGGCGGCTATAATGCACCTGTGTGTGTGTGTGTACGCGCGCGTGCACAAAGACCAGACTTCGTAACATTCGCTGTGGACGTCGTTATCAAACATCTGCATCCTGGCCCAGTGTGTATGTGTGTGCGTGTCTGGCACATATGTTCTGTACCTTGTGTATAGAAGACAATAATAATAAGGCGAGGCTGCAGCGGTACGAAGAGCAATATAATAAGATAAAACAAGTATTTCTCAGATATCGCATACGAACAACACATGAACGGTCAAAACACCTTTCTCAGAGAAAAATGACAGCCACAACAAAAAGCAATCATGTGGGTAACATGTTCTCATGTGCTCTGATCATGTCTCTGGGATGAAAGCCTTGCTGGTTACGGTCAGGTGTTGTGTTCGAGCACTATCTGAGCATTATATTGACAATGTTATTATACTCTGCATTGGATGAGCCAGCGAACCAGAGCTGCCAAGACCCTTCTACACCTCCACGCGGTGATCCTGGATAACAGGCTGCAGCATGACAGACTGGCTAAGGAGAAGAGATCGAAAAGGGAATGCTAACCCGAAACTAAAAAAAATGCTTGCTGAAGTAGGATGTGTTGAAAGAAAGGTGTAAATATAGCAGTCAAGCTGTAAACTACGACACAACGCATTCCGTTCTCTGGACTACATTCTGCTACTTAAGCCCTTTTCAGGGTTTGGCAGCGTAAGATTGAGAACGAACGAAGCCAAGCCAAACTCTGTATTGGGAAAATGAAATGATACAAAAGAGTTTGCGGACATTACGTGAACTCGCATGTGTCTTATGTCACGCTCCAGGGTGGTGGGCATCGGGTCCAGGGTGGTGGGCATCGGATCCAGGGTGGTGGGCATCGGGTCCAGGGTGGTGGGCATCGTCTTTCAGTTTTTCTATTGTTGCCTTGACCAACGCAATGGTAGGGGCGTTAGCGTCAGGAGTTAGTGTGAGAGACTCACGGAGTAGATCTAGGGAGGGGGTGATTCAAGGCTGCCTTGTAATGTTCGACCCACCTGCTATCTATTACCTCTACTGAAGTGCACGGGGATCATGCGGACTTATTATTCAGACGTTGGGGGTGGGGGGTGCCAGAGGATTGTTAAGAGCGACCGGAGCTAAGAGCCTTTATCGCGCGGATGTCGCTCTCATGTCGTTGTACACTAGACCTTCCTCGGTGCTGTCGGCTATGGTGTGTTTTGTAGGCGTCGCCGTAACGTGCGGTGGCCCCTGACCCTCTACGATTGCTAGGTTAGACACTGTCAGCCAGGGTTTCCTCTAGGATAGACACTGTCAGCCAAGGTTTCCTCTAGGTTAGACACTGTCAGCCAAGGTTTCCTCTAGGTTAGACACTGTCAGCCAAGGTTTCCTCTAGGTTAGACACTGTCAGCCAAGGTTTCCTCTAGGTTAGACACTGTCAGCCAGGGTTTCCTCTAGGATAGACACTGTCAGCCAAGGTTTCCTCTAGGTTAGACACTGTCAGCCAAGGTTTCCTCTAGGTTAGACACTGTCAGCCAAGGTTTCCTCTAGGATAGACACTGTCAGCCAGGGTTTCCTCTAGGATAGACACTGTCAGCCAGGGTTTCCTCTAGGATAGACACTGTCAGCCAGGGTTTCCTCTAGGATAGACACTGTCAGCCAGGGTTTCCTCTAGGATAGACACTGTCAGCCAGGGTTTCCTCTAGGATAGACACTGTCAGCCAGGGTTTCCTCTAGGATAGACACTGTCAGCCAGGGTTTCCTCTAGGATAGACACTGTCAGCCAGGGTTTCCTCTAGGATAGACACTGTCAGCCAGGGTTTCCTCTAGGGTAGACACTGTCAGCCAGGGTTTCCTCTAGGATAGACACTGTCAGCCAGGGTTTCCTCTAGGATAGACACTGTCAGCCAGGGTTTCCTCTAGGATAGACACTGTCAGCCAGGGTTTCCTCTAGGGTAGACACTGTCAGCCAGGGTTTCCTCTAGGATAGACACTGTCAGCCAGGGTTTCCTCTAGGATAGACACTGTCAGCCAGGGTTTCCTCTAGGATAGACACTGTCAGCCAGGGTTTCCTCTAGGATAGACACTGTCAGCCAGGGTTTCCTCTAGGGTAGACACTGTCAGCCAGGGTTTCCTCTAGGGTAGACACTGTCCGCCGAGGTTTCCTCTAGGGTAGACACTGTCAGCCAGGGTTTCCTCTAGGGTAGACACTGTCAGCCAGGTTTTCCTCTAGGGTGGACACTGTCCGCCGAGGTTTCCTGATGTTCTTCCTATGACACAAAATTGCATCAGCAACTTCATGGATGGCCTGGGCGACGATGGTCCAGGCAGGTTTATGGCCATCAGGAAGGGCACCCATATCGGCCAATTTGCTGTTTGTGGATGCGGCATATTGGGCTGCCAGACTAAGGTTGGTGAACTGATGTGGTATATTTGTGCTATCTTGTCAAGACAGCCACACTAACAAACCAACCGTACCTGGTTCAGATAAGGTCGTGCTCGGATATATGTCACACGGGAGGTCGTTGGTGTTTCGTGGTTTCAAGGTTTCTCCCAGGCGATAATTGGTACCTGACGAAGCTCAGAGGAAAATGCGGAACCGCCGCGAAAGCTCCGAAGATCGTGCTGTTTCGTTGGCAATTCAAGGAATGAAAGCGACATCACACATAGAGGCGTCCAGGTTTGTATCCTTATGTGATCACCGTTACTGTCAGAATGAGTTAACTGTTTTTGTTTTGTTCCTTGTCCCCAATGAAGGTCTTTTGGTAGTACGTTCACGTCCTATTTCCAAGCTATATTTGTCCATGTTTATACAATCTATATTAGTCTCCCTTTCACTCCATCTCCGACGGTAATGTGTCTGCTACTGGACCACCTGACGAAGACCTTTTTATCGTGACGTTCGTTTCTTTCATGTTTGTTGTTCAGACGCGTTAAGTGGACTGTAATGTCCCGTTATGAAAACCTTTATTTGGAATTTCAGTGCCATCGCCGCCCTGCTTTAACGTGATATTGTACGACCAATACCTTTTACGGTGTTTAGATCGCAGTCTTTGTACTCCGGCACACCCTCTTTGTCTGGATTACCGTAAACCATCAACGATGTTAGATATGAGTATTGACCGTGCCCACTAAACACCGCCAGAAATGCTGACCTAACGGCCACCTGGGCTACATAATAGCACCACCTGGACTGGTGCTGGGCCGTACAACGGTTGGTTAGTTGTTCGTCGCTAGTGGTGTTGAGGTGTTCAGTAGCTAACCCTTATTTGGTAGCTTGTTCGTTCGTTTCTTCCTCTCAGTAACTCCTATTCTAGCCATGTGGTGCAGAGGTCCGCTTTTGGTACATACTTGCAATCGAGTGTACAGGCAAACAGATGATTACCTCAATGACAAGTTTAGGAAGCAGTATTATTAGGGGGAAGCGTTGTAATATTATCACATGGGAGGTGGTGTCATATCAGATGGGATGTGGTGTCATATCAGGTGGGATGTGGTGTCATATCAAATGGGATGTGGTGTCATATCAAATGGGATGTGGCGTCATATCAAATAAGATGTGGTGTCATATCAGGTGGGATGTGGTGTCATATGAGATGGGATGTGGTGTCATATCAGGTGGGATGTGGTGTCATTGCACATGGGAAGTGGGGTAATATCAGATGGGAAGTGGTGTCATATCAGATGGGAGGCGGGGTAATATAAGATGGAAAGTTGTGTTATATCAGATTACAGGCGGGGTAAATATCAGATGGGAAGTTGTGTTATATCAGATTACAGGCGGGGTAAATATCTGATGGGAAGTTGTGTTATATCAGATTACAGGCGGGGTAAATATCTGATGGGAAGTTGTGTTATATCAGATGGGAGGCAGATAAGACTCGTCAGATAGGGAGGAATGCTGCAGCAGAGTGATACAGAAATCACATACAATGAGACTAAAGCATTCATCAGGGCAACGTACAGTGCAAAATGGAAAAAAGACCACCCTGGCCACATAGAAAACGATGCCTACCATCAACTCTCCGGGCGAGACCAGGTGATAATTCTCCCGGGCGAGACCAGGTGATAATTCTCCTGCTACGCACAGGACACACCAGACTTAGATGCCATCTGTACAACAAGTTCAAGATTGGCACTATAGACCTTTGTGCCTGCGGCACAGTCCCCATGAAGGCAGAACATATTTTGCAGACCTGTCCACTGTATGCCGACAAAAGAAGTAGCATTTGGCAACAGCCAGTGTCCTTCCACGAGAAGCTGTATGGAAGGGTACAGAGCCTTGAGTTGACTGCTGCCTTTAACTGTTACAGTCATTGAAGTTGACGTCTGAAGACGAACAAGGAAGAAGAAGATGGGAAGTGGTGTAATATCAGATGGGAAGTGGTGTAATATCAGATGGGAAGTGGTGTAATATCAGATGGGAAGTGGTGTAATATCAGATGGGAAGTGGTGTAATATCAGATGGGAAGTGGTGTAATATCAGATGGGAAGTGGTGTAATATCAGATGGGAAGTGGTGTAATATCAGATGGGAAGTGGTGTAATATCAGATGGGAAGTGGTGTAATATCAGATGGGAAGTGGTGTAATATCAGATGGGAAGTGGTGTAATATCAGATGGGAAGTAGTGTCATCAAAAATAGTCAGCATGAATTTACTAGAGGGAGATTGTGCTTAACAAATCTATTAGAATTCATGGAGGAGGTTATCAAAATGATAAAGGGGAGCCCGTGGATGTTATTTATCTAGATTTTGCAAAGACCTTTGATAGAGTACCTCATCAAAGATTATTTAGGAAGTTAACATCACATAAAATAGGTGGGGAAGTTGCCAGATTGAAAATTGGTTAACGGGAAGAAGGTATACATTAGGAGCACTCTGAGTGGTGTGAGGTCAAAAGTGGAGTGCCACAGGGCTGGTTTTTTTTTTAAGACCAATTTTTTTCTTGATATATATTGATGATCTTGACATTGGTACCGAATCCATGATTGCACAATTCGCGGATGACACAAAACTCACAAGACCCGAAGGTTCGATCCCCATTATAGCACCGGCCTTTACCCCGGGGAAGCAAACCCTTAGAAAATGCAGGAGGGAGCAGACCCTTGCACAAAATGCATGCTGAAATCGGATGCACTGAGCAGACAAGCGCAAAACAAAAACCACAGTGCAACGCACACCGCATTGTGGGATAAAAAAATTAATTCGAACACCAAAAAGAATAAATTATATATATATCTAAACAATTTGGACATTGGTATTGAATCCATGATTGCAAAATTCGTGGATAACACAACACTATGCAGGAGTGTATCATCTAGAGCAGAAGTGGATATATTGAGGTCAGATTCAGATAAAATTCGAGAATGGTCTGTGAGCTTGTAAATGGAGTTTAGATAAATGTAGTCATCCATGTGGGTAGATCCAATCGGAACAAAATTACAGAATGGGCGATAACAATATTAGAAAGATAGAAAAGGAAAGGGACCTAGGGATTATAATAGATCGTACAGGTAAGGTGAGTGAGCAAGTCGAACAGGGGTCATATCAGTTGGGAGGCGGAGCCATATCAACTGGAAGACAGGGTCATATCAGTTGGGGAGTGGTGTAATATCAGTTGGGGAGTAGTGTAATATCAGATTGGAGGTGAGGTCATATCAGTTGGGAGAGTGGGCCATATCAGATGGGAGGCGGAGCCACATCAACTGGAAGACAGGGTCATATCAGTTGGGGAGTCGTGTAATATCAGATGGGAGGTGAGGTCATATCAGTTGGGGAGTGGTGTAATATCAGATGGGAGGTGAGGTCATATCATTTGGGGAGTGGTGTAATATCAGATGGGAGGTGAGGTCATATCAGTTGGGGAGTGGTGTAATATAATATGGGAGGTGAGGTCATATCAGATGGGAAGTGGTGTAATATCAGATGGGAGACGGGATCATATCAGATGAGATAGCTGGGGTCTTATCAGACGGGAGGTGATGTAATATCAGATGAGAGGCGTAGTCATGTCAGATGGGAGACGGGTTTATATCACATGGAAGACGGGGTCGTATCACATGGGAGGGATCAAGATGCCGAGCAGCACACGAGCTGCAGTTGTCAGCGACCCACGGCGAACCAGAGCTGCCAAGACCCTTCTACGCCCACACGCGGTGATCCTGGATAACAGTCTGCAGCAGGGCAGACTGGCTAAGGAGAAGGGATCGAAGAGGGAATGCTAACCCGGTACTCAAAACATGCTTGCTGAAGTCGGATGTGTTGGACCGAAATGTGGAAATATCGCAGTCAAACTGTAAACTACGACACAAAGCATTCCGTTCTCTGGACTACATTCTGCTATTTAAGCCCCTTCAGGGTTTGGTAGCGGGAGATTGAGAACGAACGAAGCCAAGCCATATCACATGGGAGACGGGGGTCATATCAGATGGGAGACGTGATACTATGAGACATTCCTGTCTGGGATGAAGTGTTAGTCTTCACTGGACTAGGCTTCAGTTGTGTATGTTTTCTAGCAGTTTCCTTCCTCGCTACTTTTTCTTCCCTAATTTCAAGCCTGAAATCCGTTTACAGCTAGGTCGATTGGAACTTGTCGATAGCGGGGACCGAATACGGTATCTTTACTGTGAGAGGCATTAGTTCTACCAACATGAGTAGCATATAAGCTACTTCAAACGCTTGAGGTCTTTGGCTAACGTCGACATAGCGTGCATGCATCGACATCCAGAATTGCACCCTAATACATTAACCAGGTGGGCTGTGCACGTGCGAAGCATAACGCGTACGCTACTCAACTACACAGTGAAGGACCGAAAAACTGTGGTAATCCACCAACATTTTGGGAAGACCATAGAGCATCTGTGAAGTGCGGCTTGGGACAATCGCCAAACCGTTCAGTTTTGAGCAGCCATTTCAAACATCGGTTTCCTCAGCACGTTATCGCTGGCGAGGACAATTATTATACGCAACAGATGTAGAGCTACGCTTGAATAACGTCAAGCCACGGAATTCAAGATTTATTGAGGATAAACGCTACTTTCTCTGGCAGTCCCCACGCTGTGTGCAGCTATGTTTACTATTTGCATTGAACTTCTAATGTGAGGAAGGTTTTTTAACTTTCCTGTACATCTATCGGCGTTATCCTGACACTTATAACATTCTATTCATGTTCAACGCCTGCCATATACTGTTCTTACCACTACGGGTTTTAGCAATGTCTTTTTGTAAAACCAAAATATGTCGCAAAGTGTTACAACAGGAAAATGGCTCTAGGAACCGACTTTATTGCACTATGGTGCTCCCAATGGCTCATAGAACCGACTTTATTGCACTTTGGTGCTCCCAATGGCTCTAGGAACCGACTTTATTGCACTATGGTGCTCCCAATGGCTCATAGAACCGACTCTATTGCACTTTGGTGCTCCCAATGGCTCTAGGGACCGACTTTATTGCAATATGGTGCTCCCAATGGCTCTAGGAACCGACTCTATTGCACTATGGTGCTCCCAATGGCTCATAGAACCGACTGTATTGCACTATGGTGCTCCCAATGGCTCTAGGAACCTACTTTTTTGCACTATGGTGCTCCCAATGGCTCTAGGAACCGACTTTATTGCACTATGGTGCTCCCAGTGGCTCTAGGAACCGACTTTATTGAGATATGGTGCTCCCAATGGCTCTAGGAACCGACTCTATTGCACTGGTGCTCCCAATGGCTCTAGGAACCGACTCTATTGCACTATGGTGCTCCCAATGGCTCTAGGAACCGACTTTATTGCACTATGGTGCTCCCAATGGCTCATAGAACCGACGACTCTATTGCACTTTGGTGCTCCCAATGGCTCATAGAACCGACTCTATTGCACTTTGGTGCTCCCAGTGGCTCATAGAACTGATTGTATTGCACTTTGGTGCTCCCAATGACCCATAGAACAACCCACTTTATGGCGCACCTATGTGTGTTCGCTCGCTTTCATTACAAAAAGGACCGACGACATAGCAGGAACTCTGCAGCTCTCGATGCCCCCTTACGTCAGGTGCACATTTACAGCTGGGTCGACTGGGAGAGAAAAACACACGACATGTCCGGTCATGGATAACCTCCAGCATGTGGTGTGGCTAAATATCAAACAAACATTGGGATAGCCAGCATCCTAGTCTCACGCCCCGAGGTAACACTCAATAATGATACTTTGTTCGTTCGTTTCGCGCCTTACAACCTAATGCGTCCGACCAATCCCGCATTTAAAAAATAATTCCACGTTGCATATTGGACGATATTGCCAGTCCGTGAAACTAAACATATGCAAGTTTATAAGCTACGTCACTAACCACTTCCGTATGCCACCGCCATCACCCCACCCCACCCCCTTTTTACAACTATATCATCATCATGATACGTGCCTTGTCGCACGGTGCATAAGACTAATTCCTTCCACAACCATATATTCGTCGAGCGCAACATTAACAAGACGTTTAGTGTTTTTTGTTTTCTCCAGCAAAAACAGTTCACCTGCAGCTCCCATGTACTGTTACCGTGTCTGGTGCTATACCATCATGTCCAGCTGCTGTGCTAACATTGATTTTCTCCAGCGCTTGCCTTCAGCTCCTCCACCAGATGCTGTGCTAACATTGATTTTCTCCAGTGCTTGATTTCAGCTCCTCCACCAGCTGCTGTGCTAACATTGATTTTCTCCAGCGCTTGCCTTCAGCTCCTCCACGAGCTGCTGTGCTAACATTGATTTTCTCCAGCGCTTGCCTTCAGCTCCTCCACCAGCTGCTGTGCTAACATTGATGTTCTCCAGTGTTTGCCTTCAGCTCCTCCACCAGCTGCTGTGCTAACATTGATGTTCTCCAGTGTTTGCCTTCAGCTCCTCCACCAGCTGCTGTGCTAACATTGATTTTCTCCCGTACTTGCCTTCAGCTCCTCCACCAGCTGCTGTGCTAACATTGATTTTCTCCCGTACTTGCCTTCAGCTCCTCCACCAGCTGATGTGCTAACATTGATTTTCTCCCGTACTTGCCTTCAGCTCCTCCACCAGCTGCTGCGCTAACATTGATTTTCTCCCGTGCTTGCCTTCAGCTCCTCCACCAGCTGCTGTGCTAACATTGAAGTTCTCCAGTGTTTGCCTTCAGCTCCTCCACCAACAATGATTTTCTCCCGTGCTTGCCTTCAGCTCCTCCACCAGCTGTGGTGCTAACATTGATTTTCTCCCGTACTTGCCTTCAGCTCCTCCACCAGCTCCTCCACTGTCATGTTTTCCCGATCATTGATCTCCTCTGTATTAGAGCCCGTTGTTCTGACGAAGACGGATGTGACTGGCCGAGAGGTGCAAATATCGCAGTCAAGCTGTAAACTAGCGACACAACGCATTCTGTTCTCCGGACTACATCCTGCTACTTGCAAAGCTCTGTTCAGGGCTTGGTAGCGGGAGATTGAAAACGAACGCAGAAGAAGGAGTCCGATGTACCTGGAACGTGGTCTTGCTCTGCACAGGGAAGTTCTGAGAAACAGCTTATATTTCTTTTCTTCGGAGTGTTGAGCAAAATACCTTGTTTGTCTTTCGTAGCTTGAGTGGGCACTCTTGTTCCTTCCTCGTGTTCTATAAGCTCATAGATGTCTTCTGGTTGTCTCCATCAGTCTTTATTCAAAGTCCTGTCAGGATTTTTGTTTTGCTGTTAGCACTGTTTTCCTGGCTTCCGTTCTGAGTGTTATGTATTCTTCTGCATTTCCTGCTGCATGCTTGCTTTCCAAGCAGTTTCCATAAGCACAACCCCCCCCCCCCCCCCCCCAATCTATCATTTTTGACTTCGTTTGTCCATATGTGCATCCTCTTAATAGCCTTCTGTACTTGTACACCTCATGCTTGTGCGGCGTGTAAGGAAGTCTTGAATTTTAACGAGAGCTTCCAGTTCTGCGTGCAGTACTGCCCTTCCCACTGGTACCGATATACTCTTAAGGTGTATGGCTTTATTATTGTTCTCTTCTCTTGTGTCTAGGAACTGACTAGATTGTGGGCGCTATTTTGATGGACTGTTCGGTCGTCTGTTTTCCTGACTGTCACTTCTGATTTCTGGTCATCTTCATCTTCTGACGTCTCTCTAATACTTATATGAATGTTTCCTCATGGTGGGATGAGTAATGGATTTATCTTTCCTCGTCGGTTCACACCGACAGCGTCTGTGTTTCTATGTATATATGTATATATATATATGTATGTATGTGTATGTGTATATATATATATATATATATATATATGCTTTTATGAGGAAATTGTGTTTGTGGTGACCATCGTATCTTCAAACCACTCCATCTCATCTAGAATGATAGTCGTTTCCAACTCCGGCAATGAAATCTCCAAGCAGGATAATTTCCTCATGACAATCACCTACTGCTTCTTCGAGCAGTTCAAAGAGCCTGTCGGTAATACCTGCTTCCCCCCCCCCCCCTTCCTCGAGGGACACAATACAGCCCACTCCTTCTTTGACTCTGTCGGTATTGGGAAGTCGGATGTAGAGGCATATTATCCTCAAAGATCCGTGGCGTTTTACATTCTTTCTTCTTAGTTTCTGTCAGAGCTAGAATTTACAATCTGGATACTTTCATTTCTGCCATCAGCTCATTCTTCTTTCTACTAATGCTTTAAATATTCCATATCACAAGAATCGAAGTCCGTAATTTACGTCAGGGCCTCATCTTTCAGGTCTGTCCGGTTTTCTTTGTGGCTAGACGATGGAGAAGATGCGTCTTTGTTTACCTCTATGCAGGCCATTATTTTTGGTTCACGTCTGTTTATTTGGGATTTACAGCGAACCTCATACACATCAAGAGGTCGTTCAGCTATCCGCCACACAGTGGACGCGCCAGCTGTACCTCCCAGTATGCACAAAGTAATATGAGTTCTACACAAGATAGCGCACCCATCTACCTAGTATAGGACCAAGATCGGACACACACCCATCTACTTAGTATAGCACCAAGATCTGACACACACCCATCTACTTAGTATAGCACCAAGATCGGGCACCCACCCATCTACTTAGTATAGCACCAAGATCGGGCACCCACCCATCTACTTAGTATAGCACCAAGATCGGGCACCCAACCATCTACTTAGTATAGCACCAAGATCGGGCACCCAACCATCTACTTAGTATAGCACCAAGATCGCGCACCCACCCATCTACCTAGTATAGCACCAAATCGAGCACACAACCATCTACTTAGTATAGCACCAAGATCGCGCACCGACCCATCTACTTACTCTGTACAATAATACCGACATCAGGAATTGATCTAAACACAAACACACCCAGAGGAACGGGCGAGATAGGGTCACCTAGCATCGCATCCTCACTCTGGTGTGTTAGTATTAGTTCAAGGCCGAATTAATTCCCCACTGGCACGAAAGAGAACAACAACACCCCCGGCCGGTATATTGTGACAAATGGTTTCAATTAAGTGTGAAGTGTATCTTTCGTTTTTGGCTATATGTATAATGTATCCTTCCTGTTTGATTCCAACTCTAGCAGCGGGCCATTACTGAAAGGTGGCAGCCTTACACGGAGCATTCTTCTTCTTTCGCCGTTTTTGTTTTGGCTTAAGGTATGTTATGCCACTGGAACACACACTGAATATTTTCCTTGGAGCTCAAACTGAATATTTTCCTTGGAGCTCAAACTGAATATTTTCCTTGGAGCTCAAACTGAATATTTTCCTTGGAGCTCAAACTGAATATTTTCCCTGGATCACACACTGAATATTACCATTGGATCACACACTGAATGTAACCCTTGGACCACACACTGAATGTAACCCTTGGACCACACACTGAATGTAACCCTTGGACCACACACTGAATGTAACCCCTGGACCACAAACTGAATGGAACCACTGGACCACACACTGAATGTAACCCCTGGACCACACACTGAATGTAACCCTTGGACCACACACTGAATGTAACCCTTGGACCACACACTGAATGTAACCCTTGGACCACACACTGAATGTAACCCTTGGATCGATAACTTCGCTTCACACGACTCTTAGACAATTGAACTACCATCATTTCCATCGGCCCTTGAGGGGTAAGTTTCATACGGGCGTCTAGTGGTCTAAGCTTGATATCCAGGTGCTGTATATGTATTATATCAAGTCATCTTTTCCAACTGTGATGGATCGTATCAGATAATATCAACAAATGCATTTCTCTTCCCGTTAACAAAACACGCTACTAGATGCTACGTGGAAAACGGGGATAGGGTATGCGATTTCAACGATATTATTTGCCGGCAATGGTTTCAAGTCTGTTTAATTGATGCATTGAGTACGGCGGTCGATTGAAAGACGTTCTCGTGCCACACTCAAACACTCTTGGTTAGCAGGTGTACGCTGGATCTCGATAGCAAATATAAATCAAGCCCCCCTCGCGTACACACATACACACCTTTAATTGAAAGCAGATTTATTCTACGCAATTCATTTCTCTCACCGAGACCTCCTGAAACTGGTACGCTGTCTTGTCTGGGTGGTTAGGGTTTAAAACGTCAGGCTGTCGGAGAGGTGAACTTGCTAATTTGTGGTGTATGTACAGGTGGCGGGGGTGAGGAGGGAGCTAGAAGCGGAGTAAATAGGTGTATTGGCAGACGGGTTTATCAGACGATGGTAATACTGTTTGAAGCGGCGAAAGAAAAACAACGAGGAGGCACCACTTGGTCCTCATTTACGAAGGGAGGATGTTTAATGAGAGTGCTGGTTGAGGTAGAGAACGGGAGAGGTGAGGCAGGGAGAGGGAGAAGAAATGGGCGAAGCAGAGACACATCACGTGAGTACTACTAGATTGGTCCTGATTTACAGTTGGGACGTTTTTCATAGCTAAAGGACTAGAGATATAAATAGATATTGAGTGGCCGACAAAGAGAGAGAGAGACAGAGGCAGACATAGAGAAGAGTGAAACAGAGTCTCGAGGCAAACCTAGATCCTCATTTACATCACTACGAACGTCAAACAAGAGAGAGAGAGACATTGTAGAGGTACCACTTCCTCCTTACAGAGGCATAGGCGTATAATGAGGCCAGGAAAACGGAGAGAGAAAAGAGAGGGCATAAGTAAAGAAAGATTGAAAGAACAAAGAGACATACACGGATGGAGGCAGAGATGCGGAGATAGACCAATTGGCATGCAGCTCGTGATAGACACAGAGGCAGACCACACAAACGCAGAGAGAGAGAGAGAGAGAGAGAGAGAGAGAGAGAGAAAGAGAGAGAGCGTATGTGTGTGTGACTGTAGCGGTATTGTGTATTTATTTCCCTTTCCTAAATTAACAACAAAATCATTATGGGTAAAAAGGAAAAAAGGCGGTGAAGCGTCAAAATAAACTTGAGATTTCTATTGCTGACGTACTTTCATCACCTTTGGGTGATATACTAAGTTTCAGCCTTGTATCATACAGTTGATGGCATGTAACCGCAGCAACCACCCCCTCATGCTGGTGGTTTATACTTGAAACATACCCGTATGTGTGGAAGGATACACTAGGTCGTATTCTATGTACGACGCTCTCTCAGCGTCAGCTTGAGAATATCTACAGACCGTAATGGTCAGCATGATGATGTCTCTCCAGGGCAGAGGCCTCTACCACCTGGGGGACAGTACGAGGGCAAATGGTCAGCTTGATTGTGTCTCTCCAGGGCAGAGGCCTCTACCACCTGGGGGACAGTACGAGGGCAAATGGTCAGCATGATGATGTCTCTCCAGGGCAGAGGCCTCTACCACCTGGGGGACAGTACGAGAGCAAATGGTCAGCTTGATTGTGTCTCTCCAGGGCAGAGGCCTCTACCACCTGGGGGACAGTACGAGGGCAAATGGTCAGCTTGATTGTGTCTCTCCATGGCAGAGCCTCTACCACCTCGGGGGACAGTACGAGGGCAAATGGTCAGCTTGATTGTGTCTCTCCAGGGGAGATGCCTCTACCACCTAGGGGACAGTACGAGGTCAAATGGTCAGCTTGATGGTGTCTCTCCAGGGCAGAGGCCTCTACCACCTGGGGGATAGTACGAGGGCAAGAACAATGGATGACGTCAGGGTCACACTCAAGTGTTGCATCACAGTGGACCTGATTAACCTTGGTTTTTGTGTGGTTTGATACCGTCCTATGTTGTTGATTAGCTAAGTACAGCTCGCTTGTGAGCTGTTAATGACAAGTTGTAGAATCTACAGCTAGCTGTTTCCTAGTTGGTGATCACAGATCTTCAACAAATACACGCCAAGTTCCACGTCATCAAATGTTGACCTGTCTCTATCTACTGAAGTTGTTGCGTAACGTTTCTACAGGGTAAGCTGCATGTCCAAGCTTCCTTTCGACATGTCGCTGAGCGGACCCGTATAAAGTGCTAGCGAGAGTTGGGGGATCTGGCAATGACCTTTGTATGTCTGTGGCGAGTCCTGAGCAGGCAAGCAGCATATTTGGCACTGTCTCATATTGGTGAGTAAAGTCGTGACAGGTGGGTATGTGTGCAGAATACAATTCGTTTATGAAATGAAAGTCGGATATGTTCTGTCCGAAATTGAAAGATTTTTGCTGTTACCTGCGCTGCAGTAGTTTTTTTTTTAATGTTGTCATTTTGGAGGAGGGGGTCTGCGTCATTTCTTTATACATGGCACGCCAGGTAGACCATTCTGTTCATTCCACTTTGAAGTTATTTTAAAGTATCCATCTTGGCTGATGTGTTTATCTGCGCCAAGATTGTACCTAGTGTGTCTACTTCCTCATGTCCAGGTGTATTCTGACATCACCTGGCGGCGGCTGACTTTGATGATGTGACCCTCTTCTGTTCAGTAGGTACGACGAAATGACTCGAAAGTGAGCTTAGATGCTCCACGTCATGGGAGTGTGCAACATATTGAAGGACCCCATTTCACATCCTGGAAACAAACTGTATCATGGCAGCCTGGCCGACAAGGTGTCACCGTCACCGTATACCCCGTAGTGGTGTACCTGCTGAGAAGCCTACACGTGTAGCATGTCCAGGTCGTAAATGTTGGGTGTCATAGCTGCAAGTGAAGAACAAGCTCTCCAACTACAAACAGTGCGTCCCATATAGCGATGACCAACTTGTGGCCTTTGCGCGACACACATGTTTATACTAACAGGAGAAAGGACTATGGGCCAGCATCTAGGGCCCTAAAGTCAGATAGTTTCGGGTAGATGAGACTCATCGGCATGGGATAAGGACAACTTCGATTTCAAGACCAGCTGCTGTCTTGTAAATGAGACTAGCTAGCTTGAAGGGCAGCCCCTCATGAAGGAAGATTGGTTCTAAACCAGCTGCTGTCTTGTACCAGCTGCTATCTTGTAAATATACTGGAAACAGCCATATAATATTGACAGTTAACCACCCCAAAATAAAATTTGCCGAAAGCGGATGTGCACAGATATGGCAGTATAACTGTATCATGAAGTACATCTAACACGCTCGCAGTAGGTTGTACATAGATGTCCCGCTCCATTGGAAGAGTCCCGTCAGGAGGCAGGAACGCTGGACCCAATATTAAAACATATATTCAAAAGGCATACCTAATCACAGAATGGACCAGCATAAACACAAATCGACCAGCAAATAGAGCTATGAAACAGAATGGAAAACATTTGCTCACAATTAAATAATAGACAAGAAATGGAACATCTCAGTTAGCCAATGCATAATTCTCAAACATGTTCAGAAGGGGACGGCGTGGCCTAGTGGTTAAGTGGCACGGCTCACGACCCGAAGGTGCTGGGTTCGATCCCCATCTCAGCACCGGCCGTTACCCCGGGGAAGCAAACCCTTAGAAAATGCAGGAGGAAGCAGACCCTTACATAAAATGCGTGCTGAAATCGGATGCACTGGGCCGATAGGCGCAAAATAAAAACCACAGTGCAACGCACACCGCCTTGGGAAATAGAGAAATAAGGCGAACGCAACAAAAAACAAACATGTTCAGAGCTGAGGCACTAAGAACTGTTGCAACAACCATTGTGGAAAGCAAAGACCATGCCACAGACAAGATGGTTTCTTTACAAATACACTATCAGTCATAATGGTCTTTATTAAACCATAACAAAAATGAATTGACAGCCTTTCTGAAACGAGACACTCCTAAATTAAGGGGGCCAACTAGATTACATACAGTTCTTACCAATATAAAGTGTTATCCTTAGTCTATCTAATGACAATCCTTAGTCTATCTAATGACAATCCTTAGTCTATCTAATGACAATCCTTAGTCTATCTAGTGACAATCCTTAGTCTATCTAATGACAATCCTTAGTCTATCTAATGACAATCCTTAGTCTATCTAATGACAATCCTTGGTAACTATGGAATATGCAGCTCTAAAGCGTATTTCTACAATCTGTCCTATCCTTGATTTCGAATAAAACATCGGGATAGTGGACATGTATCGTATTTGTCTCATTTGAAATTGCTTATTTAAACCTTTTTTTGAATTTCTGCCATGATGTATAATCAGACTCACACATTTTACAAACATGAAGTATATTTTGTGTACTCCCATGCTCTGGTCTACGGCAATTCGTAAGCACACTCAACTTCCAGAAAGACATAGCTGATTAATATCAGTTAGGTATTACAGCTGTCACATTTTATATGGACAGAGAGTTAATGTCAGAGAGACATCGACAGTTAATGTCTCAGCGAGATATCGACAGTTAATGTCAGACAGACATCGACAGTTAATGTCAGCGAGATATTGACAGTTAATATCGGCGAGACATCGACAGTTAATGTCAGCTAGTCACTAGAGTTGTCACACTATACAGAGACAGTTAATGTCAGCTAGTCACTAGAGCTGTCATAATATATAAATATATATATATATATGATTAATGCATTAGACTTGTCTCCAGAGCAATCGCTATATAACAAGTCACAGATTGTTAATGACAGCACCTGGAGCCATGGTATCTAACCATAAACACAGCATCATACAGAAGTTAATAAATGCATATTCTAACAACTACCTACCCCATGAAATGACAGAAGTTCACACAAAATATCAACCCTGAACATATTTCAAGTTTCAGTAGCTATGAGGCTAACAGACTTGATGTGTGTGTCACACCGACTACAAGATGTGCTCACGTTTTTCTCATCCTCCCTACCCAGTTGACTTAATTGCTCCTCTTCTATTATAAGATGAAGAGGTCTTTTCTTTTTCGTGACACATATTATCTACAGGATGGAGTATCCCCCCCCCCCCCCACGGTATGTTACAGTGTTACTATTATTTGCCCTTTTTGAGCCCAGGTAACCCATGGATAATGGTCATCTTCTACACCTTCTAATTACTGCAGCTCTCTTTCAATTTTGTTTTTGATTCTTTCAACAAACTATGTTATGAGACTATCCAAACATTCTATAATGTTTACCATCTATAAAAGATTATGTGGCTTGCCTACATCTATTTAAACATTTACCTTCTAGGAACAAGTCCAATGAATGAGAACAATACAAGCTAAAGTAATACCAATGCCCAAAAATAGCTGACAGGTGTATATTGTAAAAAACGTATTTCCAAACTGCATACACTCAACATGTTCCTGAAACATTCAACCTCATTCTCATTTATTTTTGAATAATAAACACATCAACATTATAATATGTGCTATTTAGACAACTGTATGTATAAGTCTCCAACATTAATGGTTATTTAGGTTATACTCTGAGAGGTGTTACAACAAAAGCAGAATTTAAAGTTTGTTTCTCGAATTTCCAGACATTAGAAATGTCATTCACATTATATCGAATCAATATTTAACTGAAAGTCTTTGTACTGGTTTATAAGACTCTGCGGAGTCTGTATACAACCAGGTTTTTCTACTCGACTTGATCTAAAAATAACTGTGTGTGCCCAATCTATTCTTGAATGCATTAACTGACCCTGCCCATTCTATTTCCTGTAGCAATGCATTCCAAGCATTCACCACTTTATGACTAAAGAAATATTTCCTAATATTTAATCTTGACCTTTCTTTAATCTATTTATAGCTGTGCCCTCTTGTCCTTGCAGACAGCTGTACTTTGAAAAACTTGTTACAGTCTAATTTACCCTTTCTGTTGATTATCTTATGAACCTGTATCACCTTGAATTCTCTTTTCTAGACACTGTAGCCGGTTTTTCTAAGTCTTTCCTCAAAACTATAATTTCTTAATCCCGTTACCAGTTTTGTCGCTCTTCTATGTATCCTTTCCAGCATCTTTATATCTCTTGTACGATAAGGACTCCACACCTGAACACAGTACTCCAATCTAGGTCTAACTAAAGCTTCATACAATTTGACTATCACTTCCTTGCACCTATATTTAATATTTATTTTTATCATACCTAACATTGCATTTGCCTTTTTCACTGCTACCCGGACTTGCTCACTCACTTTACCTGTATGATCTATTTTAACCCCTAGGTCTCTGTCCTTTTCTATCTTTCTAATATTGTTCTCTGCCATTCTGTAATTATGTTCCATATTGAATCTACCCATGTGGATGACTATATATTTATCAACATTAAACTCAATTTGCCAGCTTACAGACCATTCTCAAATTTTATCTAAATCCGACCTCAATATATCTATCTACCTCTGCTTTAGATGAGACACTACTGCATAGTATTGTGTCATTCACGAATTTTTCAATCATGGATCTGATATCAATGTCCAAATCGTTTATATATATCAAGAACAAAATTGGTCCCAAACCTGAGCCCCGTAGCACTCGACTTTTTACCTCACCACTCAAGTACTCATTTATTTATTCACCTTCTTCCCGCTGACCAATTTTGCAATCCATCTGGCAACTCCCCCCCCCCCCCCCCCCTATGCCATGTGATTTTATTGCAAAATCTAGATAAATAACATCGACTGGCTCCCTTCCATATATCATTTTGGTAAACTCCTTCATGAATTCTAGCAGATTTGTTTAGCATGATTTGCTTTTAGTAAACCCATTCTGGGTACGTCTGATAAGATTAAATTTGTCTAAATACATTAGAATTTTCTTTGTTTATTGACTCCAAAATTGAGCTTACTAGGCTCGTTAAACTCACCGGTCTATCATTTGCTGAATCTGATTTTATCCCCTATTGGATAAGAGGATCACTCCTGCATCTTTCCAATTCATTAGAAAGATGTCCTTCACAAGTGATTGAGAATATAATATAGCCAATTGCTTTTGTTAGCTAGTCTCTAATTTTAAACAGCAATTTTGGATGACTACCTTCCGCGTAGTTTCTCATCTATTTGTAAATTATGTCATTGTCTTAATTTGGGCAGGTCGTTCGTGTTATATTTAACGGGAGGCTATTCAATAAAGCCTATTTTATTATTTCTATCATTTAAACAAATTTAGGTTTTCATAAAACATTGGTCTCTTGAACATGATTATTTCTAGATTTACACATATTTGTAAAAAAAAAATCAAATGTTAGATGTATACAAAATTTATCAAACCAATCTTTATCTTTTTGTGTAAATATGATACTTTCTTCATTTGGGCAGCTGTTTTCTTAAACAGTAAAAATATACTAAGACTATGCTTAGTTATACAACTTACACTAGGTTGCCAAAAGACCTGACCCTTGAGGAGTATTATAATAAATCTACTAATTAGTTTCATTAGGCTTAGATTTGAATAGAACAATATATAAATAACATATTAAACTTGATTCACCGGCAAGACAATATGATTAATATTATTATCATATTATAATTATTAGACAGACTACATTTTTTAGCAGGGTAATTAGCAGATCCTAAATAGGTAATAATACAGTAAGAATCATTTAATTTAAATTTATTTTAATATTGAACAATATTTTTAAAAACTTTAGTTTTTTCGAGTAGTATTCTATTACAAATTTATCTTATTTATCAGCTTAGATTATATTGACGAGCAGGATAATATAACAATACTGAACAATATTAAAATACATACTATTAGTAGTATTAGTCTAGGTCTATTCTAAATTGACGAGCTGAACTATTATTGCTGTATGGTCATGGAGCTGGTCATCAACTTATTTTTATATCTGGAATGGATGCCGTTGTTATAATCCGATCTATTTATTATTTGTCACGATAATACCTAAACTTGAACAGTAATACATTCTGCTGTCTGTAATTCATTAATTACAATTAAAGTTTCCAATGAAATAAGCAAGTTCTGTATACTTCAGTTGACATAAAGCAAATTTAGATATATATTATTTAGTAAACATGCGACATTCTCCGCGCACCATCGGGACACGGTGGTTCAACGAGCGAAAGCTGCTCAACAAAAACAAACTTTCCGACGTCTGTTCACTGGCGCCGTAGAGTCGCTGCGCTCATAACTCACTTCTACGGCCACCTAACTTCACAAAACGTGGCAGAACAATGTAAAACGATTTTAACTCTTTAAAATATGTTTTAACAACATGAAACTTACCAAAAATGGATAAAATCACAGCATAAATGAAAAACGTACTCCTGCTTAGCGACATCATTCCGCCATTTGCATGACCTCCAACCTATTGAGTTGAAAATGTGAACTATGACCTCTCGTGCATATGGTGGAGCTACGGTGTAAGGGTTAGTTTTCTGCCCAAGGCGAAGGGGATGAGTTTAGGTATGGTATTTGATTCTCAGAGTTGAAGCGATGGCGGGTAACGCCAATTGAGAAAGAGGGCTTGTATCGGGTTCTCGCAGCTGTAAAATCACCATCTTGTTGATCCATAACGTTCTTCATCCTCTTCCTGCTCTATCCAAACAGTCCGTGTTTGTAAAGGGGGGAAAATAAAAGGCAGACGTTGGATCAGGATATGCAAGTGCAGATCTTACAGCATGAGAAGTTATATTAAGTGTAAAATACATTAATATGCCTTTGAACGTCACATAAAATACTGTGTATGTTCCTCATTTTGAGCCCCATCTGTATTTTGAATGAATATAAAATGTAGGCATTGTATACAAATACACCTGGCATGTATGACGCAAGTTAGAATTCTGTACAACCAGCTGGATATATTTAACAGAACTCTCGGAGAGTTATTGGCAGAGTTTTCACTTCTCATGAATACGATACTGGATTCGATCCCAGTTATGGACACGCTCCAGTCGAACCATGTCTAAATGAACACCTACCTTACTGTTAGGGAATGACATGAAACGATGAGAGACAAAAATAGAAGGATAGAGTAATGCGGATACCAAAGACAGACATATTTTTTTTTCAAGAACGTAGCCTCCGCTATGGCAGCATTGAACACATCTCGGTTTCTTGAATGTCGGGCCTCTTCGTACATGGCTATCTTCAGTGTCCGTAAATCCAGAATGGTCTGTAATTTGGTAAATAAAGTTTAATGTAGATAAATGTACAGTCATCCACATGGGTAGATCCAATATGGAACATAATTACAGAATGGGAGAGAACAGTATTAGAAAGATAGATAAGGAAAGGGACCTAGGAGTTATAATAGATCACAGGTAAGGCGAGGGAGCAAGTTCGGGTAGCAGGGAAAAAGGCAAATGCAATGTTAGGTATGATAAAAAGAAATATTAAACATAGGAGCAAAGTCAAACTGTATAAAGCATTAGTTAGACCTAGATTGGAGGACTGTGTGCAGGTGTGGAGTCCTTATTATGGGAGTCCTTATCATGCTGGAAAGAATACAAAAAAGAGCAACAAAGCTGATAGTGGGATTCCAGAATTACAGTTATGAGGAAAGACAGAAAAGCCGTCCTACAGTGGTGACTTAATACAGGTTTATAAGATGATCAGAGGAATGGATAAATTAGACTATAACAAGTTTTTTTTTAAAATACAGCCACCCACAAGAACAAGAGGGGATAGCTACAAGTTGAAAGGGGTCAAGATGTTGAGCAGCGCATGAACTGCAGTGGTCAGCGACCCATAGCTGACTGCTAGCGTCAGGGCCAGCGAACCAGAGCTGCCAAGACCCTTCTACACCTCCACGCGGTGATCCTGGATAACAGGCTGTAGCAGGGCAGACTGGCTAAGAAGAAGGGATCGAAGAGGGAATGCTAACCCGGTACTCAAAAAATGCTTGCTGAAGTCGAAGTGTTGGACCGAAAGGTGCAAATATCGCAGCCAAGCTGTAAACTACGACACAACGCATTCCGTTCTCTGGACTACATTCTGCTACTTACCATTTCAGGGTTTGGTAGTGGGAGATTGAAAACGAACGAAGAAGAAGAAAAAGATATTCGAAAATATTTTTTTAGTCAGAGAGTGGTGAATGCTTGGAATGCATTGCCACGGGAGGTAGTTGAGGCAGGGACAGTTAATGCATTTAAGAATACATTAGATGCTCATAGCTTTTAGGGCAATGTAATGTAAATGAAACTCGTTGTATACAGACTCTGCAGAGTCTTCTAAACCAGTATAAAGACATTAAGTAAAGTTAAGTTAAGTAAAAACCAATGCTCCTTTAAATTCAGTATCTTTAAGTATAGTATCTCCTTTCAGTCATGACTGACTATATGATGATATAACTTGGAGTGGGGACGGTGTGGCCTAGTGGTTAAGTGGCACGGCTCACAACCAGAAGGTGCTGGGTTCGATCCCCATCACAGCACCGGCCGTTACCCCGGGGAAGCAAACCCTTAGAAAATGCAGGAGGAAGCAGACCCTTACATAAAATGCATGCTGAAGTCGGATGCACTGGGCCGACAGGCGCAAAATAAAAACCACAGCGTAACGCACACACGCCTTGGGGAATAGATAAATAAGGCGAACGCAAAAAAATAAAAAAATAAAAATTATTTGGAGTGGTAAACAACAAAATATATACTTAGCTGTGGTTTTCTTTCTCATTTCACTTCTCTATGTTGCAAGAGCTTCTCTTTACCCAGGATGGTAGACTCATGCCCAGAGCCTTCATATCACGCTTACACACATCATTGAATCCCAACGGTGGTCAGCCTACAGTTCTTCTACCATCCGTCAGCTGTATGGGATATGTTTGGGAATGCGAACATCTTCCAAGTGACGATCTTGGATACGCCATCGGAGTCTTCGCTGCCTAAGAAGAGTGTACACGCTTTAGAGACCAGTGCGAAGGCGCACCTCTGCATTCGTCACTCTGTCCCTGCATGTCATTTCAAGAATGGATCGCAGACCTCGCAGGTGGGAGGTAGTAAACCTCTGCTCATACTCAGTAGCTGAATTATTTCTCTATCTGTCGTCTTCTCTGTTCTAGATATTTTCAGCGTACTTCTATAGTACTTCATTTATTTACGTTTCCTATCAGCCACAATCATCCTCAGGTACAATAAAAGACAACTACTTACAGACAGAAGTCAGAAGTGAAGCATTCGTGAAGACCAGCTTGGCATTAAAGAGAGTGAAAATAAAATGGACCTCTGCGCAGTACGCGATAGGTGGACAGGAAATAGCCGATAAGCTGGTAAATTATGAAGCAATACCCAAAAGGAAGAAAGTAAAAAATATGGAGGTATAAAAAAAACGATATAAAAAAGCGATATGAGAGACAAATAGCACAGAGACCGCTATAAATCTAATGTTTGTTTTGTTTGTTTTTGTTGCGTTTGCCTTATTTTTCTATTCCACAAGGCGGTGTTCTTTGCACTACAGTTTTTACTTTGCGCCTGTCGGCCCAGTGCATCCGATTTTTTTCATGAATTTTATGTAAGAGTCTGCTTCCTCCTGCATTTCCACTGGTCTATTCTGTCTGTCCCAGCAAACACTTAACAATACCACTGAGAAGAGATCACTCGACAATACTCGCGCTGCCAACCGGTCGCTGCGCAGACTTATTCTACATTCTTTTCACAAATTAAAAATAGGATACACAGATATGTGCCCGCCAGTGTGGGCATGTGTGTAGGACAAATAAACAGTATAATGTTTTCACCAAAGCTGTCCATGCGGCGACAGCATACCCCCCCCCCCCCCCCCAATCCCCTCCCATCTCAACCCCCAACCTTGAGAAAATGACAGATAAACCAAGGAAACCTGAGACAGACTTTCAAGTTTATGAGGGAAATAGAAACGATTATTTGATAACAACCGACGAAGTACAAGAAGAAGAAAAACAAAATAAAATGCAGCAGCAATTAATTGCCGTGCTGTTCGCTATCCACCAAACGGGAAACCATGCACGCAGCCCCCTAAGATGACTTTTCCTTATCGTTCTCAGTTCACAGCCACGTTAGAGCAGAACAACTGATGGAAATAACACCCGCTTGAGACCACGAGAAGACGAGGTTAGTGGCGCAGTTCATAAACCTAGCCTATAGCATGATGTTCTGCTCTGTTAAGAATGAAGTCTGAGCAGACCCATAGGTGCACAGTCCCTCTTCGCAAATCACGTAGGTGTAAATACTGATGGTTCCCCTAGCCGGCTGGCTGTACACACTCCTACCCCGTTCTCTCGGGTGTACATCTATGTTGGGCAAGTATGACTTCAAAGCTTTGCAATGTATTGACAATTTTGTGGAGATGGAATATAGGCGTACTTTGATATGAGAGGAGATTATGAAATAATCACAGATAAATATGAAGTTGGGATGTATATTTGTATAATGCGGTATATGAGGAATATTTCTGGTATATCACACACATCCCTGATCCCAGCAGCTGAATACCCTTTAGGTAAGCGATATTTCTGGTATATCACACACATCACTGATCCCAGCAGCTGAATACCCCTTAGGTAAGCGATATTTCTGGTATACCACACACATCACTGATCCCAACAGCTAGCTGACTGTCTACCCCTTAGGTAAGCGATATTTCTTCTATATCACACACATCACTGATCCCAACAGCTGACTGTCTACCCCTTAGGTAAGCGATATTTCTGGTATATCACACACATCACTGATCCCAACAGCTGACTGTCTACCCCTTAGGTAAGCGATATTTCTGCTATATCACACACACTGAACCCAAAAGCTGACTGTCTATCCCTTAGGTAAGCGATATTTCTGCTATTTCACACACATCACTGATCCCAACAGCTGACTGTCTACCCCTTAGGTAAACGATATTTCTGGTATATCACACACATCACTGATCCCAACAGCTGACTGTCTACCCTTTAGGTAAGCGATATTTCTGGTATATCACACACATCACTGATCCCAACAGCTTTGACTACCCCTTAGGTAAGCGATATTTCTGGTATATCACACACATCACTGATCCCAAAAGCTGACTATCCCTTAGGTAAGCGATATTTCTGGTATATCACACACATCACTGATCCCAGCAGCTGAATACCCCTTAGGTAAGCGATATTTCTGGTATACCACACACATCACTGATCCCAACAGCTAGCTGACTGTCTACCCCTTAGGTAAGCGATATTTCTTCTATATCACACACATCACTGATCCCAACAGCTGACTGTCTACCCCTTAGGTAAGCGATATTTCTGGTATATCACACACATCACTGATCCCAACAGCTGACTACCCCTTAGGTAAGCGATATTTCTGGTATATCACACACATCACTGATCCCAACAGCTGACTGTCTACCCCTTAGGTTAGCGATATTTCTGGTATATCACACACATCACTGGCCCCAAAAGCTGACTATCCCAACAACGGATCTTGAGGTCTCAGGTACTTGAGACGGATGGCTGCGTCCTCCTGGCTGTAGTATAATGCGCGGGTGCTCAGCACGCTCACCACCAAGAGGAATACATTGTCGATCCCCAGTTGGTTGGTCAGACTGCTGTGCCATAGCCTGTTTCTATGGAGCACAATCGCGGACGTGAGGTGGGGGTCTTGATCAGGTCAGCATGTTTCACCTGACCCTGGTGGTTCTTAGCTCCTCCGCCCTCCGCATCTTGTTGGTATGAAGGGACTTATATATGACGAATATGCGCACCTATGAGTGTAATCTACGTCATTGAAGGTCTATGTGTAGTGGTAGATATGTATTTGTAAATGTATATATACATGTATGAATGTGGGGCACTCATCATGTGATTGAATACTTACTAGTCCATGGCGAGGAAAGCTAACGTCTGGTCAGTCAAAACACACTGATCTGAGATGTTAGGGTCAGTCAAAACATACTGAACTGAGATGTTAGTCAGGGTCAGTCAAAACATACTGATCTGAGATGTTAGTCAGGGTCAGTCAAAACATACTGATCTGAGATGTTAGTCAGGGTCAGTCAAAATATACTGAACTGAGATGTTAGTCAGGGTCAGTCAAAACATACTGATCTGAGATGTTAGTCAGGGTCAGTCAAAACATACTGATCTGAGATGTTAGTCAGGGTCAGTCAAAATATACTGAACTGAGATGTTAGTCAGGGTCAGTCAAAACATACTGATCTGAGATGTTAGTCTGGGTCAGTCAAAACATACTGATCTGAGATGTTAGTCAGGGCCAGGCAAAATATACTGAACTGAGATGTTAGTCAGGGTCAGTCAAAACATACTGATCTGAGATGTTAGTCAAGGCCAGGCAAAATATACGGACAAAGACCCCCACCTCGACTTCCATATAGTCCTCCCTGGAATCGGACTGTTTTTTGTTGGCAGTCTGGAGAACGAGGTGGATGATTGACGTGATCGTCGTAGTAGTGAGCGATACACAGCATTGCACAACCGCCTAGAAGACTGCGGTCCACCTTTATCAGCACGCTTGACGTATGAGGTAAGCTATTGCAACCGGCCACTTACCAGCCTTTTCGGGGCGCACAGGAGAGTAAAAAATACTAATTGGGCATTCAACAACAACAACTACTAGTCAATGGGCACAATGGTTGCTATAGCTGAAAGGTAAGGCGCTCGTCTCTCTAGAAATGAACGAAAATGGGAAACGGTGGGCAGTTCGAATCCAACAAA
Organism: Ariolimax columbianus; assembly: GCA_036924085.1. Taxonomy (NCBI): domain Eukaryota; kingdom Metazoa; phylum Mollusca; class Gastropoda; order Stylommatophora; family Arionidae; genus Ariolimax; species Ariolimax columbianus. Next base: position 4,648,820 of record JAVGWX010000012.1, on the reverse strand, counting down.
TTTCAAGTGTGCTCCGGTCTCAAAGGAAGTGAGATCGGCGGCTTGTCCTACCGGAGATAGAGGTATCGGAGGTATAGTGTTGATCTACTCGTAAAAGAACCCATGGCAGTTGCAAATCGAACACAGCAAGCAGTTAGAAGCTGTCATAACAAACATTTTAAAAGTAACTATATTCCTATCCAATAACGACATGTATGGAGGCCAAAAGGCGGCAACCCCTCCATCATGCAGAGACACAACGGGTCAATCGTCTGTGCATACTCGCAGTCGATTGTAGGTATTTTAAAAAATATCTCCCCATCCCCAAAGGGTAGAAGAGGAGCGACTGAGGGAAGTAACTAATACTTGGTCAGAGACATGTGTCGTGCAGGTAGTACTAACAATCGTGTATTTCAATACTTCCCAACCTGTGTATAGATTGTTTGTATCAGAAATGACGGGAAAAAAACATGAAAAAAAACTAGTAAAAGTTGATTAAGGTTGAGCTTAATCACAATTTAAAAATGGGTATGGTCAGATACCGCACCGAGACGAGAACACAAACAAAACCTGATGAAGGCCTATTGGTCGTAACGTAGGTTTTGTTTGTGTTCTCGTCTCTGTGCGGTATCTGACCATACCCATTTTTAAATTGTGATTAAGCTCAACCTTAATCAACTTTTACTAGTTTTTTTTCATATTTTTTTCCCATTATACACATCCACAGAACCGCTGCAGCCTCGCCTTATTTTAATTTTATCAGAAATGACACAATGTCTGTAGTTTAGCCTGACTTGCATCCATTACATTTCATCACGTTCCACGACTTGTTTGTTATGTGTCTTTTCTGTGTTGGTATGATTACGTGCAAGATCACCTATTGATACACTTATTCATGTTATTTATGAATAAACATTTGTACAAATAAACGCGTGTTCCTTTTGTGTGACGTTTCTATGTCACAAGTTTAAAACACATTCAATGGGACATTCCAGGCGGTGAGAGCTGGATTTCACAGGACTGGGACAGTTATCGTTTTTTATTGTTCTTATTATTCGTATTATTATCGCCTTTTTGTTCTACATGATAAGATAGGATAACGTCGCAGCTGACCACATACATAAAACCTGTGTCAACGTCTGACCTGTGTCAACGTCTGACATGTGTCAACGTCTAACATGTGTCAACGTCTAACCTGTATCAACGTCTAACCTGTATGAAAGTCTAACCTGTATCAACGTATAACATGTGTCAACGTCTAACCTGTATCAACGTCTAACATGTGTCAACGTCTAACCTGTATCAACGTCTAACCTGTGTCAACGTCTAACCTGTGTCAACATCTAACCTGTATCAACGTCTAACCTGTGTCAACGTCTAACCTGTATCAGCGTCTAACATTTGTCAACGTCTGACCTGTGTCAACGTCTGACCTGTATCAACGTCTAACCTGTGTCAACGTCTAACCTGTGTTAACGTCTAACATGTGTCAACGTCTGACCTGTGTCAACATCTTACCTGTACTCTTTGAGATGCGGCTTGTGTACCAATTATGTCTACATGATGAGGTTGCTCGACTCTGGCACATCATTCTTCAATCTTCCTTTACGTCATGTCTGGAAGACTGCAGTTCAGGTCACACTGTACGTGTTAACATATTAATCCGTATGAAAAGACATAGCCACCACGCGTTACCGGGGCCCGATAGTGGAGTAAAGAATAATAAAACTGCAACCTACTAAGCATGCCGTAAGACACGACTCAGTCGAGTCAACTGAAAAAAAACCCGTAACAGATTTCTGAAACCAATACAGGAAGAACGGTGCGGGTAGTTCCTTAGTAGGCACGGTTGTTGGAGATGAAGTGTTAAAGACTTCAATGTACTAAACCTGGGCTTTTACCAGGTGATGTGGCCAGTTCCCTTCTCCACTGCCTTACCTTCTCTAACACTAAGGAATGTGCCCATTTATATGTAGGTCAACTGGATCGTGTCTTTAACGTGGATCGAACCCAGTATCTTTAAAAAGCGAGCAGTCTACTATTCTGCCTCAATGGCGTTCACTGTATGGAAGTGGAGTACCAACATATGAAGCCGCACAACTAGTCAGAGGATAATAATATTGACATGGACCGGATACAGCCTGTCACAGAAAACAGCCTGTCACAGGAAATAGTCTTTCAGATGACACCATCAAGGCATGAACAGGAAACATCCTGTCATACGAAATAGTCTGTCAGATGACACCATAAAGACATGACCAGGAAACATCATGTCATACGAAATAGTCTGTCTCAGGAAACAGCCTGTCACAGGAAACAGGCTGTCACAGGAAACATCCTGTCAAAGGAAACAGTACGTCAGATGACACCATCAAGGCATGAACAGGAAACATCCTGTGATATATAAATATATATGTGATATATATGATAAATAGTCTGTCCCAGGTAACAGCCTGTCACAGGAAAGCGTTTGTCCCAGGAAATAGTCTGTTACAGAAAACAGCATGTCACAGGAAACAGCCTGTCACAGGAAGCAGCCTGTCACAAGAAAGCGTTTGTCCCAGGAAACAGCCTGTCACATGAAACAGCATGTCACAGGAAACAGCCTGTCACCGGAAACAGCATGTCACAGGAAAGCGTTTGTCCCAGGAAATAGTATGTCACAGGAGACATCCTGTCACAGGAAACAGTCTGTCAAGGAAACAGCCTGTCACAGGAAACAGCCTGTCACAGGAAACAGCCTGTCAGATGACATCATCAAGGCATGAACAGGAAACAGCTTGTCTCAATAAACAGCATGTCACAGGAAACAGCCTGTCAGATGACACCATCAAGACACGAGACAGAGGATATCAGAGATCTAGTAGAGCCGATTTTGATGTGGGCGACTCAACTTATTCGATGTTCGCAATGAATGAGATGTAATGTAAGCGTATCACCTCCTGTCTGCAGATCGAGATGTCATGTAATGGTATCACCTCCTGCCTGCAGATCGAGATGTCATGTAATGGTATCACCTCCTACCTGCAGATCGAGATGTCATGTAATGGCATCACCTCCTGCCTGCAGATCGAGATGTCATGTAATGGCATCACCTCCTATCTGCAGATGGAGATGACATGTAATGGTATCACCTCCTGTCTACAGACCGAGATGTCATGTAATGGTATCACCTCTTGCCTGTAGACCGAGATGTCATGTAATGGCATCACCTCCTGCCTGCAGACCGAGATGTAATGTAATGGTATCACCTCCTGTCTGCAGACCGAGATGTCATGTAATGGTATCACCTCCTGCCTGCAGACCGAGACGTCATATAATGGTATCACCTCCTGTCTGCAAATCAACGTAAACTTGTGTCTCCGTCACATACTGCTTGTTTGATGGCCAGCGATAATGGCAACACACAAAAATGTAGGAAAGAATACGGTAACACTCGAAACAGAGAAATTAGGGAGAGAAAGTGGAAATGGATAGGACACACGCTTGGAAAGAAGAATAACAGCATGACCAAACATGGACACCCCCCCCCCCCCCCCCCAGAGAAAGAGACGAGTGGAGAGGCCATGAAACACTTGACGGGGAACAGTGGAGTAGGAAGTCACTTCATTCGGTGTCTCGTGGGTGGAACCGAAGAAGACGGCACAGAATAGGAACAGGTCATCTGTTGCTGCCTTATACTCCAAGAGAACCCAGACGGGCAACCGATGATGATGATGAGTTTATATATTTTCTGGATAACTTAAATAGATCAATACAGTCCCAGAAACATGAACTTAAATAGATCAATACAGTCCCAGAAACATGAACTTAAATAGATTAATACAGTCCCAGAAATATGAACGTAAATAGATCAATACAGTCACAGAAACATGAACTTAAATAGATTAATACAGTCCCAGAGAGATTAACTTAAATAGATCAATACAGTCCCAGAAAAATGAACTTAAATAGATCAATACAGTCCCAGAGAGATGAACAAGACTTCGCAGGACAGATATTTTCAGAAATTACGGGGAAAAAACTTGAAAAAGACGGCAACACAGACGAGGGACAGACAGAGGTTGACAGACAGAGGTAGACAGGCAGAGGTGGACAGGCAGAGGTGGACAGACAGAGGTGGACAGACAGAGGTGGACAGACAGAGGTCGACAGACAGAGGTTGACAGACAGAGGTGGACAGACAGAGGTGGACAGACAGAGGTAGACAGGCAGAGGTGGACAGATAGACGTGGACAGACAGAGGTGGACAGACAGAGGTCGACAGACAGAGGTTGACAGACAGAGGTGGACAGACAGAGGTGGACAGACAGAGGTAGACAGGCAGAGGTGGACAGACAGAGGTGGACAGACAGAGGTGGACAGACAGAGGTGGACAGCCAGAGGTTGACAGACAGAGGTGGACAGACAGAGGTGGACAGACAGAGGTGGACAGCCAGAGGTGGACAGACAATCCATTATAAAATGAGATGAGATGTTCCAATGACCTGTCTTTCCTTTCTTATGCCGTAAGTTATGTGCCCATTTACAGCTGAGTTAACTGGAGCGGTAGTGGGAGTTGAACCCCGTACTTTTGCAGTGAAAAAACAAGTGATCGACTACTACACTGATTAGACGTGATGCTTCTAGATCAGGGAAAACAGCGCAGAAGGGGTTGATTTATGGAGAAGGAGAGACATATACATGTAAAGGATCCTTTCTCAGATGGGGTCAATTTATGGAGAAGGAGAGACATATACATGTAAAGGATCCTTTCTCAGATGGGGTCAATTTATGGAGAAGGAGAGACATATACATGTAAAGGATCCTTTCTCAGGTGGGGTCAATTTATGGAGAAGGAGAGACATATACATGTAAAGGATCCTTTCTCAGATGGGGTCAATTTATGGAGAAGGAGAGACATATACATGTAAAGGATCCTTTCTCAGGTGGGGTCAATTTATGGAGAAGGAGAGACATATACATGTAAAGGATCCTTTCTCTTCGTCTTCTTCTTCTTCTTTTTCTTTTTATTCGTCATCGTCATCCTCTTCTTTTTCCTACTCCTCTTCTTCTTCCTTTTTCTCCTTCTCTTCATCTTCCCCTATTCCCTTTCATTCTCTTCCTCATCTTCCTTCTCCTGCTATTATCCTTATTGCTCCACCTCTTCCTCCTTTTCTATTTCTTCTTCCTTGTACTCTTCTTCTTCTCCTCCATCTTCTTCTTTTTCTTCTATCCACTTCTTCATATTTCTGTTCTTCTTTCTTCTCCTCGTCTACTGTTCCTTCCCCCTCTTCTTCTAATTCCTACTTTTCTTCTTCTTCGAACTACTCTTGTTCCTCCTTTCTCTTTTTCTTCTTCCCTCTCATTCACTTCTTCTCCTTCCCTTCATTTTTCTTCTCTTCTTTCTCTTCATTTTCTTGTTCTATTTTTGCTCCTTACGAAAGCAGAGTGCTCTCACTTTATTGACCTCTTGATAAGGATGACGTGTCCAAGTCCTTAGTATCATCTTGAGTCTGTGTTTTTTAGAACAGATCCTCAGTTCAAATGTGGATAACTCCAAATAAAGGTGCCGGGGTCTATATCTCATCTCCCCACGCTCCTGACTACTCACTTGTAAATAGTTAGCTAATTGTCAGGGAAGGAAAGGCGGAAAGGAAGGGAACTGGTCATACTACCTACTAAAACGATGTGATCTAGTCCAATGAAGTCTATAAACATCCAGTCTTAGCAACAGTGTCTGCTATTCGACCACATTTACATTTGTTTTTTTAATTGTGTGTGTTTGTCTCACTAGTTTCTACTGGCGGAGGCGCGCCTATTTCACTCTAGACCGTAGTCAACTGGGCGATACTAAGACGCATAAACCAGTGCTTGGATGTATGTGGTGCGTCTATATGTACCTATGCTAGGTTTGTGCGCCCTCAGAAGGCAGCCCAACCAAAGTGTAATGGAAGAGCCTCACCATGAGGGCGCGTGTGCAAGTTGTGCGAGAGTGTGATTGTAGGACAGAGTAAAATGAAACAGAGTGAAGTAAGAAGAGAGAGAGTGAGATCCCAGAGTTACAATTGTTTCACCCCAAAGACAGTCTTCTATAGTCACATTTTAACGGTCTGCTTGGGGGAGGAAGACTAACGTCTGTCAGCCAAACCATCCTAACCAGACATGTAAATCGGGGTCAGGCAAAATATACTGATTAAGACCCTCACCTCGACTTCCTCACAGTCCTCCCTAGAAACAGACTGTTCTTCTTGGCATTCTGGCTAACGAGGTGCGAGATCGACGTGATCTCTGGAGTTGCAGGTGAAGTATAGTACAACCGGGTAGAGGTCCAGCTTCACCAGCACGCTCGGGATGTGAGGAAAATTACGGCAGCCCACCACTAAACGTGTTTTACAGGGCTTACAAAATAGTAAACTTACTCATTGTGGGCATTCTCAACAACACCAACAACGGACTGCTTGTGAGGTCACAGTGGCCCTATTCGTTCTTCTATGGTATCTACACGAGCTAAAGTATACTAGAAACCAATCGTAACACACGACATTAGCACGTTTCTTTAACGTATCTTAAATGCCCATGTTAAAAACTAAAAATGAAGTATATATAGAAAAATATAATAGTACAGACAAGTACACAAACTTATCACGCAGAAATTTCTTTTCCTTCAGAAAAATCCTCTCGATTGTTTAATTGTGCAGCGCATATCCTTTTGATGCATTCAATTTATTGTGCAAATAATTTTTCAGACCTTTTAACTTGGAGTGTTTTCAAAAGTTGAACACCGGTTACAGCATTGGGACCTTAGCCAGCGCCCACTCCGCAGGTGTGGGGATCATTATGGCTGAATGTTGGGCAATGCAATTACATACTTGGAACTGCTGTTTATCTAGACCTGATTGTTCGCAGGTGGCGCGAGCAGCAGCCACTGAGAGTTCAAACAAAAACATTCCAGGAGTATTTACTAAATCTAGCACTCAGTTGGGCGTGTCAAACTAGTCGCTATGGGCCTATGGCATATTTGTTGGACGGGACCGTCTTGAAAGGGCTTCCCGATTTTCAATGGCCCAAAGGCATTACCTTTTAAACATGCGCCAGATAATCTTTTTTCTTTCTTCTTAAAAGGTAACCTGTTACGTGCAATGAACTATTTAATTTCACACATTTGCGGTAAAAGGAAACTTTTTTTTCCTCAACGCTAAAACAGAATCAGGCTTCCGACGTGGCCTGGAAGCGAATGTAACATAGTGTTCCACAGTGCTACATGCGTGCAATCCCACGGGCAACACACGAGTTGCTACATAAAGCACAACTGTATGATACATGCTTCCTATAATAGGGTCAGCTGATGTGCTTCACTTGGGGACAGGAGAAGAAGACACACAATATGTGCTTCAAATCTGACGACTCCATGAGAGGAGCAGATTGACAGCATGCCCATCACCAATTCCGCTGAACGATAAACTGTATTGTGACAGTTGGAAAACAAAATAGAGGCCCTCGAAATGTGGTTATTTATAAAGATTAAGGAAAGCAAGTCAGGGTGAATAGAACACACCACCATGCAGTTCCTAACATTTGAAACAGAAAGGTGCTTAAATGGAAATCCCGTGTGAAAAAAAAGTCAGTGTGAAGACTAATCAAAGTCAGCTGAACCATACTGATCAAGGCTCCACTTATAACAGTCCAACCAACGAAGTGGGGATCAATGCTGTAATTCCCGTAGTAGTGGTCTTATTGAGATGCCTCACTTTTGCACTACATCCAGCTGAACTCTGGTCAACCGTCTCAAGTACGTCTGGGGTATAAGAAGAGCGGATGTAATCTGCTACCAAAGAAATGTTGTCAAGAGTAAACTCATCACAAGTAGTTTTCATCAAGTACAAGAAGAAAAGAAAAAAGTTCGGAGTCAATGCCAACAAAACAAACATACGAAGGAACAATGGAAGAGGAATCGGCGTATGATAGGCGATCGTCGTAGAAGAAAGGAAGAAGAAGAAGATAAGAAGAAGATAAGAAGAAGATACGAAGAAGAAAAAAGATTTTTTAAAAGAAGAAGATATAAGTACAGCTTGCATCAGGGTCAGCGAACCATAGCTGACCAAGACCCTATTCCACGTTTAAGAGGCGACCCCGAAAACAGGCTGCACTAGTAACTAGAGTGGTCTGGCCAATGGATAGCGGCGCCGTGGGTGTGGTCTGGCCAATGGATAGCGGTCGCCGTGGGTGTAGTCGGGCCAATGGATATCGATCAAGGTTGGTGTAGTCTGGCCAATGGATAGCGGTCGCCGTGGGTGTAGTCTGGCCAATGGATCGCGGTCGCCATGGATGTAACGTCGCAGAGGGATAGTGGTCACCGTTGGAAGGCCATCCTGGTACCGTCAGGGCGTAGCCCCTACTCGAGCTGAGTTGTTAAGCGGTTGAGCAAGACCTGAGCCAGATTTTTTTCTAGCGATTGACAGAAGAGATATTCCATATGTCTAGTGCACGATTGGCGATTGTCCTTGTGCTTGTACACGTGGACAAGAGCGGTGTCGTTCAGTTCCTGCCTCTCAAATTGAATGAAAGAGGCACATTAGCGAGCCTTTCGTTGATAGCAACCACAGACATGCGTGTTATGACTAGTTCGCTAATGGTGACAGTTTAAAATAACAGTGCTCTGCCCAGCGCTCCAGAATATGGACTTTGTCAATCAGCAATGCTGTGCTACCAACATTAAGCACGCGAGATTAGTAATGTGACCAAGGACTACATCCAGGCATCCTAAAACCGCTTCGAGTCATCTGTGTTCTCATATCGCTGGAATTCATAGGCCCTTATGCTGAGCCAGTTATCAGACACATCCCTAAGCTGGTTCTGGACAGTCCAGTAAATATTAGCGAAGGCTGACTTTTTGGAAGAGGAGGAGGGATCGTCTTGATGAAGTCTTAACAGACGATTTTTTTCATCCAGCAGTGTCTTACAGTCGAGGTTCCTGCGAGCCGCATGACCCAATTGCTGAGAAGGGAGGGAGTAATCAGCATCCTTCAGAGAGGCCCATTCATCTTCCCCTTCATACAGAACTGTGTATCCGTTAGGCTTCTGTCCAGAACTATAGAAAAACCTTTCATGACTTGGCAGTTTGGAGATATCAAGTTCTCTCACAGCTTTCCGACCGTAATGTCGTCACTTGGGCTCTATGTAGACGTTAAACGTTGACACATGTGCCTGTGGTCTGTCCAGCAATGTGTACGATACGGTCTTTGTCACTCATACCTCGTCTGTACCTCCTTATGAGGACATGCCGAGTAAAATACTACTGACTAGAGCGGTGATGCATCCACAACTCTTGGTGTGAGTGGGCAGTCGAAACATGGTTTTGTGATGGAGATATCGCGAGTGGAGAGATCGTGAGTGGAGAGATCGTGAGTGGAGATATCGTGAGTGGAGATATCGTGAGTGGAGAGATTGTGAGTGGAGAGATCGTGAGTGGACAGATCGTGAGTGGAGAGATCGTGAGTGGAAATATCCTGAGTGGAGATATCGTGAGTGGAGAGATCGTGAGTGGAGAGATCGTGAGTGGAGAGATCGTGAGTGGAGATATCGTGAGTGGAGATATCGTGAGTGGAGAGATCGTGAGTGGAGAGATCGTGAGTGGACAGATCGTGAGTGGAGAGATCGTGAGTGGAAATATCCTGAGTGGAGATATCGTGAGTGGAGAGATCGTGAGTGGACAGATCGTGAGTGGAGAGATCGTGAGTGGAGAGATCGTGAGTGGAGAGATCGTGAGTGGAGATATCGTGAGTGGAGATATCGTGAGTGGAGAGATCGTGAGTGGAGATATCGCGAGTGGAGAGATCGTGAGTGGAGAGATCGTGAGTGGAGATATCGTGAGTGGAGAGATCGTGAGTGGAGAGATCGTGAGTGGAGATATCGTGAGTGGAGATATCGTGAGTGGAGAGATCGTGAGTGGAGAGATCGTGAGTGGAGATATCGTGAGTGGAGATATCCTGAGTGGAGAGATCGTGAGTGGAGATATCCTGAGTGGAGAGATCGTGAGTGGAGAGATCGTGAGTGGAGATATCCTGAGTGGAGAGATCGTGAGTGGAGAGATCGTGAGTGGAGATATCCCGAGTGGAGAGATCGTGAGTGGAGATATCCTGAGTGGAGAGATCGTGAGTGGAGAGATCGTGAGTGGAGATATCCTGAGTGGAGAGATCGTGAGTGGAGATATCCTGAGTGGAGAGATCGTGAGTGGAGAGATCGTGAGTGGAGAGATCGTGAGTGGAGATATCCTGAGTGGACAGTATAAACATGATGTTGGTGATGGACAGGTCGTGAGTGGCACAGAGGCTCAGCAGTAGTGGTCCATTGATGCTGCTCTTACCCTTGCCCTGTATCCCCACAACTGCCAGGACCTATGGTAGGTCCCAACTCTGGCATTAAAGTCCCCAAGGATAACGAGCTACCCTGACTTCAGAACCGACAAGATGAGGAAGTCTGGCTCTTCGCAGAATGAACGTTTGACATGATCCGGGTTAGTCATTGTCGGTGTACAGGCAATGATCACTGTGCCCTTCTCAGGTGTTCCAGTACATTCTTATAACCGTGACCTTCCTAAGTAAACAATTTATCCCTCAAATAACCACATCTATTTCCCTCGTAAAAGTGACGACTTTTTTTGCTACTGCACAATACATCCCTCTATTTACCCCTACCGCTTCTATCGTAAACTTTGATGAATTGTTTTGGTGAATAAAGACGTTAAGCAAAACCTTTACTCCAAGAAAATGAGAGTTAAGCAAGTAAGTGATATCGTTTAGCTTAAACCGGTGTTTTCTTTTACCCTTTTGTGGTGTGTCCTGTGTGAATAAAAGGCGTCTGCCTCTGCTTTCATGCAAAACTTCGTTTGAACCTTCTTTGTTTCTTAGTTACTACTGGACTACGGAATGCAGAGTCCTCAATGGTGGCAGCAAACAAAGGAATTGGACCGTTCTTACAATATTGTCAACGTCCCTGGTCGGGACGCTATATAAATAATGAACAATGTCCACGAAACTAGAGAGACAAGAATAGCACATTGTAGTCTCGCGAGGAGAGGACCCGACCAGGCTGACATACGAGAAAACGGTCCTAATCTATTGGACCTGCCTTTGGTTGGTCGGGTTGATGGCGCGATGTTAGTTTGACTTTTGAGTGTTGCCTATTCTGTGTCTCGGCTAGGTTTCCACCAGCCCCCCTATTCTAGCCCCCACCCCCAGGCTTTGTTGACAGTTTCCAGACTTGAACATTTAATAACTTCTCTCAGCTAACGCAGCTAATGATGCGTGTTGTCGGTAGTTGTCAGGAAGGCGTCTGCTGACACTTTTGTTATGTTGTGTCTAGGTAACAACTAAACCGCACCTGTTAAATGTTATTATGTCTTTTTAACCTTACAGGTCGCCGCAGCCTCCATTTATTTTTGCTGGGTCTGTTTTCCTTCCTGATGCTTTTTGTTGCCTAGTTACCACCTCACCTTCACTTTTTCTTCCGGTTTGATTACTGAATTAAGTTTAGACCTCATCAGGAGACAGCAAACCAAGTGGTTTAAACACGTGACACGTCAAACACCAGATATTATCCCTCAGAAAACAATGTTATACAGATACAATGGGTAGAAAGCCAAGGGCTGACCAGGCAAAAGATGGATAGCAGAAGCTGTAAAGAAGAATCATATTAAGTTTATACTGCTGTTGTTTGTTTCCTGGTTACCTCCACATCTCCATTTTCCCACCCGATTTGATTACTGCATTAAGTTTACATTGCTGTTGTTTGTTTCCTGGTTACCTCCACATCTCCATTTTCCCACCCGATTTGATTACTGCATTAAGTTTATACTGCTGTTGTTTGTTTCCTGGTTACCTCCACATCTCCATTTTCCCACCCGATTTGATTACTGCATTACGTTTATACTGCTGTTGTTTGTTTCCTGGTTACCTCCACATCGCCATTTTCCCACCCGATTTGATTACTGCATTAAGTTTAAACTGTTGTTGTTTGTTGCAGCAATTCGTGATCTTAGTGACGTTTCTTAGGTGGCGGGTTACAGTGGCTCTTATTACATCTCACAAATAATTGAGTAATCGGACCATGGTCCTCCTGACTGTAGTGCAATGCGAGATTCCACAGTTGGTCTATCAAAATGGGGATTAAAGTATCGGTCCCCAATTTGTTGGTCAGAATGTTGTGACTGAGCATGTATTCATTAGCACAAACGAGAACTTGAGGTCGAAGTCTTCATCAATATGTTTCCCTTACCCTGACTAAAATGGGATCTCATCAATATGTTTCCCTTACCCTGACTAAAATGGGATCTCATCAATATGTTTCCCTTACCCTGACTAAAATGGGATCTCATCAATATGTTTCCCTTACCCTGACTAAAATGAGATCTCATCAATATGTTTCCCTTACCCTGACTAAAATGGGATCTCATCAACATGTTTCCCTTACACTGACATAAAATTGGGTCTCCATCAGCATGTTTTACCTGACATAAAGTTGGGTCTCCATCAGTATGTTTCACCTGGCATAAAGTGGGGATCTCCATCAGTATATTTCACCAAACATAAAGTGGGATCTCCATCAGTATGTTTCATCTGATATAAAGTGGAGTCTCCATCAGTATGTTTCACCTGGCATAAAGTGGCGTCTCCATCAGTATGTTTCACCTGACACTGACATAAAGTGGCGTTTCCATCAGTATTTTTCACCTGACACTGACATAAAGTGGCGTCTCCATCAGTATGTTTCACCTGACACTGACATAAAGTGGCGTCTCCATCAGTATGTTTCACCTAACACTGACATAAAGTGGTGTCTCCATCAATATGTTTCAGTATGGTCCACCGTCCCAAGTGGACCTCGGGATGTAAGAAGAGGCATTGTTACCGGCTACCAAAGAAATGCCATCAAGTATCTTCTAGAAGCTTCTAGAACATGCTGACCTATGCGATCACGCCCATCCACAATTTCCTGACATAGCAGCAAGAACGATCGCAGACAAGCATTCTTCTTGTGCAGTACATTCTATACAAACTCCCCCATTAAAAAGGATATATAAATACAAGTTAGCGATTATATAAATATAGAATACGACGATTTAAAAACATAATTATAATCGCATTATACAATTATATAAAAACAGTATACTATTATATAAAAGCATTATACGATGATATAAAAACAGTATACTATTATATAAATGCATTATACGATGATATAAAACATCAGACATCTCACCGAGAGGGCTTTGGAGGTCTTCTGGTCTCACGTCAGCATCCCGTCAGCACTGTCACCGGACGCCAATCTGAATTGAGGAGAGAATGGGCCAAGTAAACGAGACGGGAATTCTGTTTTTGAAGGTTGGATTATGGCTAACACCAGAGCAGCGTGAAGGGAAACTGAAGAAGATGTAAAGTCTATAGAAGTGATCAGACAAGATGAGGTCTGTATTTCATATCTACAATATGTCAGGACATAAACTAGTCTGAATCTTCTAACTCATATTTTGTTTTCCAGCGAGGTGCATCCGTCAATTGGTGGTCCGGGGACGGCGTGGCCTAGTGGTTAATTGGCACGGCTCAGAACCGGAAGGTGCTGGGTTCGATCCCCATCACAGCACCGGCCGTTACCCCGGGGAAGCAAACCCTTATAAAATGCAGGAGGAAGCGGACCCTTACAGAAAATGCATGCTGAAGTCGGATGCACTGGGCCGACAGGCGCAAAATAAAAACCACAGTACAACGCACACCGCCTTGGAGATTAGAAAAATAAGGCGATAAAAAAATAAAAAAAAATAAAAATAAATTGGTGGTCCATGATTGGAATCCGGAATGATTCATTCTTTACATTCTCCTACGTTGTCAAGTGTATGGACATATTTGTCTAGTGCTTCAAATATTATGTTATTATTGTCGCTACTTCTCTCTCTCCGACTGTTGTCGCTACTTCTCTTCTATGACTGTTGTCGCTATGTCTCTTCTGTGATTGTTGTCGCTACTTCTCTCCTCTGACCGTTGTCGCTACTTCTCTCTCTCCGACTGTTGTCGCTACTTCTCTCCTCAGACTGTTGTCGCTACTTCTCTCTCTCCGACTGTTGTCGCTACTTTTCTCTCCGACCACTGTTGTCGCTACATCTCTCTCTCCGACTGTTGTCGCTATTTCTGTCTCTCTCCGACTTTTGTCGCTACTTCTCTCTCTCCGACTTTTGTCGCTACATCTCTCTCTCCGACTGTTGTCGCTACTTCTCTCTCTCCGACTTTTGTCGCTACTTCTCTCTCCCCGACTGTTGTTACTACTTCTCTCTCTCCGACTTTTGTCGCTACTTCTCTCTCTCCGACTTTTGTCGCTACATCTCTCTCCCCGACTGTTGTTACTACTTTGCTCGTTAAAGAAGAAGCCAACTTCTCCTAAAATTTGTTCACGGATTTGTTATTAAGCACTTTCCCACCTCGCCCGAATGAGAAGGAAAGAAAGCTGGGCCTGGGGCAACTTTGCCACTTTTTTTTTTAACCGTTAAAAGCCAGATAAAAGCAGACCGCATAAAACGAATGGTGGGAAAAAAAAGAATTCCATAGAAAAAAACTGTAACCGCTTCCAGTGAACACCTGCATTATTTCCAGCCGCACATTATACTTAAACAGGCCGTCCATTCCTTGTGCTTTCTTTAAACTTAGTGTGTTCATTTTCACACTTACTGTCAGACTTAACCATGGATATGCTTCGTTCTGAGACGAATTCAAATGGTGCTTTGCGAATGTTTAAATATTGACATAAATCTTTTCTTGCGACCCGCTGTATTCATCTCGTGAAACTTCAAGCGACAACGCTCCGACCCTACTCTCCCCCGCAAGCTATTCCTCGACACATTCTTGCTACTAATCCGCATTATCTCTTTTAAAAATGGCTGCAAATCGGATTAGAAGAACGCGCGAATATTTCCCGCACAAAAACGGCGTAACAGAACATGACAATTCAGCCAGAGCTGATATCAATATGACTATGTAATGTCACCGCTATTTCCTCCAGATATCTCACACAAACAAATGTCTACGTGGGACCGGCATGCACAGTCCTGAATACAGAACCGTTTCGGGGATCGCGTGGCCAAGGACTACCCTGTTCAAATCCGATCGCGTTTGGTTTGACAGGAATGCCGAGGCTTTTTTCATGGTATAACCGCTGATCCCAGTCGACCCAACTATAAATGGGTACCTGATGAGGTTAAGGAAAAATTATAAGACGCAACTGGAACATTTGAGTTCATGCTCTGTCGTGGACACTTTCAGCAATACAAGAGACGGTGCCTATATGGGGCGCCCGGGGCGCACTGAGGTCAGTTCTGTGACCCACTTGTCGTTTCAGTTTTGACAAGAAACGGCAGCGATAAAAGGATCGTTACATCTACAACCTTCTTCTTCCTCTTCTTCTTGAACAACTACTACTGCTGCCTTCTTCTACTGCTGCTACTACTACTGCTGCCGGTGTTTCTTCTACTGCTGCTACCACTACTGCTACCTTCTTCTACTGCTGCTGCTACTACTGCTGCCGGTGTTTCTTCTACTGCTGCTACCACTACTGCTACCTTCTTCTACTGCTGCTACTGCTACTGCTGCCGGTGTTTCTTCTACTGCTGCTACCACTACTGCTACCTTCTTCTACTGCTGCTACTGCTACTGCTGCCGGTGTTTCTTCTACTGCTGCTACCACTACTGCTACCTTCTTCTACTGCTGCTGCTACTACTGCTGCCGGTGTTTCTTCTACTGCTGCTACCACTACTGCTGCCGGTGTTTCTTCTACTGCTGCTACTACTACTGCTGCCGGTGTTTCTTCTACTGCTGCTACTACTACTGCTGCCTTCTTCTACTGCTGCTACTACTACTGCTGCCGGTGTTTCTTCTACTGCTGCTACTGCTACTGCTGCCGGTGTTTCTTCTACTGCTGCTACTACTACTGCTGCCTTCTTCTACTGCTGCTACTACTACTGCTGCCGGTGTTTCTTCTACTGCTGCTACTACTACTGCTGCCTTCTTCTACTGCTGCTACTACTACTGCTGCCGGTGTTTCTTCTACTGCTGCTACTACTACTGCTGCCTTCTTCTACTGCTGCTACTACTACTGCTGCTACTACTACTGCTGCTACTACTACTGCTGCTACTACTACTGCTGCCGGTGTTTCTTCTACTGCTGCCTTCTTCTACTGCTGCTACTACTACTGCTGCCTTCTTCTACTGCTGCTACTACTACTGCTGCCTTCTTCTACTGCTGCTACCACTACTGCTACCTTCTTCTACTGCTGCTGCTACTACTACTGCTACCACTACTGCTGCTGCTGCTGTTAATACTGCCACTATAACTACGGCCGCTGCAAATACTACTGTTGTTTCTGCTACTACAACAACAACTACTACTACTACTACTACTACTACTACTACTACTACTACTACTACAACGACTACTGCTACTACTACTACTACTACTACTACTACTACAACGACTACTGCTACTACTACTACTACTACTACTACTACTGCTACTACTGCTACTACTACAACTACTACTACTACTATTACTACTGCTACTACTACTACAACTACTACTACTGCTGCTACTACTACTACTACTACTACTACAACGACTACTGCTACTACTACTACTACTACTACTACAACTACTACTGCTACTGATACTACACCTATTATTGCTACTACTACTGCTACTACTACTACTGCCACTACTACAACTAATACTACTACTATAATTACTATTACAACTACTACTGCTACTACTTCTACTACTATCCCTATTACTACTACCACCACTACTACTAATACTGCCACTGCTACTACTGCCACCACCACCACTACTACTACTACTGCTACTACCACTACTACTACTGCTGATGCTGCTACTACTGCCACTACCACCACTACTACTACTACTACTACTACTACTGCTACTACCACTACTACTACTGCTGATGCTGCTACTACTGCCACTACCACCACTACTACTACTACTACTACTACTACTACTACTACCACTACTACTACTGCTGAGGCTGCTACTACTGCCACTACCACCACTACTACTACTACTACTACTACTACTACTACTACTACTACCACTACTACTACTGCTGATGCTGCTACTACTACCACTACTACTACTACTACTGCTGGTACTACTACTACTATTGGGTTTGAAAGGGAACACTATAAGAAAACATCAAATCTGATACAGAAATAGCAAGGAGGGAATAACTCGTATGACCAGGGACTGCACGAAGCAGTCTGCGCCATCCTCCTGGCCGGTACATGCCTCGTGTCTGGGTGTTGGATTTCTTTAACAGCGAGGAGTTACAGTGTGGAGGAGACTAGCGTCTGGTCAGGCAAAACTTACCGATCGGACATGTTAGTCAGGGTCAGTCAAAACTTACCGATCGGACATGTTAGTTAGGGTTAGGCAAAACTTACCAATCGGACATGTTAGTCGGGGTCAGGCAAAACTTACCGATCAGACATGTTTGTTAGTCAGGGTCAGGCAAAACTTACCAATCGGACATGTAAGTCAGGGTCAGGCAAAACTTACCGATCAGACATGTTTGTTAGTCAGGGTCAGGCAAAACTTACTGATCGGACATGTTTGTTAGTCAGGGTCAGGCAAAACTTACCGATCAGACATGTTAGTTATGGTCAGGCAAATTGTTCTGGCCAGAACCCTCACCTCGACTTCGTCGTAGTCTCTCCCTTTAAACGGTCTGTTCATCTTGGCATCCTGGATAACGAGGTGGGGTTCGAATTGCCCCTGTAGTAGTAAACGACACGCAGTGAAGTCAAGCATTTCACAACCCCTTGGAGAACCCCAGTTCACATTCATCAGCACGCTGATGTGAGGAAAGTTACTGCAACCCGCCATTTGACGTCCTTTTTTAAGGAACACAAGAGTAAACTTACTTAATATGGGAATTCACAACAACAACAACAACAACAACAGTGCTCAGTGGCTTGCAGTAACTTGTCACGCATGTTGGAAGCGGTAACTAAGGGCGTGAGTGCGCGGGGCGGCCTGGTAACTAAGGGTGTGAGAGCGCAGGGCGGCCTGGTAACTAAGGGTGTGAGAGCGCGGGTTGGCCTGGTAACTAAGGGTGTGAGAGCGCGGGACGGCCTGGTAACTAAGGGTGTGAGAGCGTGGGACGGCATGGTAACTAAGGGTGTGAGAGCGTGGGACGGCATGGTAACTAAGGGTGTTAGAGCTCGGGGCCGCCTGGAATAACGTTACTACTATCACATCAACAAGTATGGACAGGTCAATTTAAAAGGAAAATATAAACAAATGATCCAATTGAGAAAAAAGTCCAAAATAAGTTCAGGAAGTTGGACCTAGCTAGAGGATACACATACGCTGAGGAAGTTGGACATAGCTAGAGGATACACATACGCTGAGGAAGTTGGACATAGCTAGAGGATACACATACGCTGAGGAAGTTGGACCTAGCTAGAGGATACACATACACTGAGGAAGTTGGACATAGCTAGAGGGTACACATACGCTGAGGAAGTTGGACATAGCTAGAGGATACACATACGCTGAGGAAGTTGGACATAGCTAGAGGATACACATACGCTGAGGAAGTTGGACATAGCTAGAGGATACACATACGCTGAGGAAGTTGGACATAGCTAGAGGATACACATACGCTGAGGAAGTTGGACCTAGCTAGAGAATACACATACGCTGAGGAAGTTGGACATAGCTAGAGGATACACATACGCTGAGGAAGTTGGACATAGCTAGAGGATACACATACGCTGAGGAAGTTAGACCTAGCTAGAGGATACACATACGCTGAGGAAGTTGGACATATCTAGAGGATACACATACGCTGAGGAAGTTGGACATAGCTAGAGGATACACATGCGCTGAGGAAGTTGGACCTAGCTAGAGGATACACATGCGCTGAGGAAGTTGGACATAGCTAGAGGATACACATACGCTGAGGAAGTTGGACATAGCTAGAGGATACACATACGCTCAGGAAGTTGGACCTAGCTAGAGGATACACATACACTGAGGAAGTTGGACATAGCTAGAGGGTACACATACGCTGAGGAAGTTGGACATAGCTAGAGGATACACATACGCTGAGGAAGTTGGACATAGCTAGAGGATACACATACGCTGAGGAAGTTGGACATAGCTAGAGGATACACATACGCTGAGGAAGTTGGACATAGCTAGAGGATACACATACGCTGAGGAAGTTGGACATAGCTAGAGGATACACATACGCTGAGGAAGTTGGACCTAGCTACAGAATACACATACGCTGAGGAAGTTGGACATAGCTAGAGGATACACATACGCTGAGGAAGTTGGACATAGCTAGAGGATACACATACGCTGAGGAAGTTAGACCTAGCTAGAGGATACACATACGCTGAGGAAGTTGGACATATCTAGAGGATACACATACGCTGAGGAAGTTGGACCTAGCTAGAGGATACACATGCGCTGAGGAAGTTGGACATAGCTAGAGGATACAACTACGCTGGGGACGTTGGACATAGCAGAACGACATTGCTTGTTGTTATGTTTCCTGAAACGCTGAAAACGATTATGATAATTGTAAGAACGTTGATGACAAGGGTCATACTGTGATGAAAAACAACTACATATCACCGTTCTGTTTTATATCTTGTTCAAAGTAGGTTCACAGTAGACACTGCTGTCGGGGATAGAGTGCTAGCAACTCTATTACCATAAGCCTGAGTTTATGGAGTGGAGTGTATTGTTTCCTGCCTATGTTTTTTCCCCAACAGTCAGCATGCGATTCAAACAATTATAAGAATTCTTTCATTGAAATGCTAAGCCTATGGAGTTCCAAATAGATTTTGCCCACCACTATACTTCGAATTTCCAACGCAAATGTGAGGTCTGTGTTACTGCATGGCATAGAAGAGTGAGGTCTGCATGGCACCGAAGTGTGAGGTCTGTGTTACTGCATGGCCCAGAAGTGTGAGGTCTGTGTTACTGCATGGCACAGAAGTGGGAGGTCTGTGTTACTGCATGGCACAGAAGTGTGAGGTCTGTGTTACTGCATGGCACAGAAGTGTGAGGTCTGTGTTACTGCAAGGCCCAGAAGTGTGAGTTCTGCAGGGCACCGACATGTGAGGTCTGCATGGCACCGAAGTGTGGGGGTCTGTGTTACTGCATGACACAAAAGTGTGAGGTCTGTGTTACTGCATGGCACAGTAGTGTAAGGTCTGTGTTACTGCATGGCCCAAAAGTGTGAGGTCTGAGTTACTGCATGGCACAGAAGTGTGAGGTCTGTGTTACTGCATGGCACCGAAGTGTGGGGGTATGTGTTACTGCATGGCACAGTAGTGTGAGGTCTGTGTTACTGCATGACACAGAAGTGTGAGGTCTGTGTTACTGCATGGCACAGAAGTGTGAGGTCTGTGTTACTGCATGGCCCGGAAGTGTGAGGTCTGTGTTACTGCATGGCACAGAAGTGTGAGGTCTGTGTTACTGCATGGCACAGAAGTGTGAGGTCTGTGTTACTGCATGGCACAGTAGTGTGAGGTCTGTGTTACTGCATGGCCCAGAAGTGTGAGGTCTGTGTTACTGCATGGCACCGAAGTGTGGGGGTATGTGTTACTGCATGGCACAGAAGTGTGAGGTCTGTGTTACTGCATGGCACAGAAGTGTGAGGTCTGTGTTACTGCATGGCACAGAAGTGTGAGGTCTGCATGGCACCGAAGTGTGAGGTCTGTGTTACTGCATGGCACAGTAGTGTGAGGTCTGTGTTACTGCATGGCACAGTAGTGTGAGGTCTGTGTTACTGCATGTCACAGAAGTGTGAGGTCTGCATGCCACAGAAGTGTGAGGTCTGTGTTACTGCATGGTACCGAAGTGTGAGGTCTGTGTTACTGCATGGCACAGAAGTGTGAGGTCTGTGTTACTACATGGCACAGAAGTGTGAGGTCTGTGTTACTGCATGGCCCAGAAGTGTAAGCTCTGCAGGGCACCGACATGTGAGGTCTGCATGGCACCGAAGTGTTGGGGTCTGTGTTACTGCATGGCACAGAAGTGTGAGGTCTGTGTTACTGCATGGCACCGAAGTGTGGGGGTATGTGTTACTGCATGGCACAGTAGTGTGAGGTCTGTGTTATTGCATGGCACAGTAGTGTGAGGTCTGTGTTACTGCATGTCACAGAAGTGTGAGGTCTGCATGCCACAGAAGTGTGAGGTCTGTGTTACTGCATGGTACCGAAGTGTGAGGTCTGTGTTACTGCATGGCACAGAAGTGTGAGGTCTGTGTTACTACATGGCACAGAAGTGTGAGGTCTGTGTTACTGCATGGCCCAGAAGTGTGAGCTCTGCAGGGCACCGACATGTGAGGTCTGCATGGCACCGAAGTGTTGGGGTCTGTGTTACTGCATGGCACAGAAGTGTGAGGTCTGTGTTACTGCATGGCACCGAAGTGTGGGGGTATGTGTTACTGCATGGCACAGTAGTGTGAGGTCTGTGTTATTGCATGACACATAAGTGTGAGGTCTGTGTTACTGCATGGCACAGAAGTATGAGTTCTGTGTTACTGCATGGCCCAGAAGTGTGAGGTCTGTGTTACTGCATGACACAGAAGTGTGAGGTCTGTGTTACTGCATGGCACAGAAGTGTGAGGTCTGTGTTACTGCATGGCCCAGAAGTGTGAGTTCTGCAGGGCACCGACATGTGAGGTCTGCATGGCACCGAAGTGTGGGGGTCTGTGTTACTGCATGATACAAAAGTGTGAGGTCTGTGTTACTGCATAGCACAGCAGTGTGAGGTCTGTGTTACTGCATGACACAGAAGTATGAGGTCTGTGTTACTGCATGGCACAGAAGTGTGAGGTCTGTGTTTCTGCATGGCACAGAAGTGTGAGGTCTGTGTTACTGCATGGCACAGAAGTGTGAGGTCTGTGTTACTGCATAACACAGAAGTGTGAGGTCTGTGTTACTGCATAGCACAGTAGAGTGAGGTCTGTGTTACTGCACAGCACAGAAGTGTGAGGTCTGTGTTACTACATGGCACAGTAGTGTGAGGTCTGCATGGCACCGAAGTGTGAGGTCTGTGTTACTGCATGGCACAGTAGTGTGAGGTCTGTGTGACTGCATGTCACAGAAGCGTGAGGTCTGCATGGCACAGAAGTGTGAGGTCTGTGTTACTGCATGGTACCAAAGTGTGAGGTCTGTGTTACTGCATGGCACAGAAGTGTGAATTCTGTGTTACTGCATGGCACAGAAGTGTGAGGTCTGCAGGGCACGACATGTGAGGTCTGCATGGCACCGAAGTGTGGGGGTCTGTGTTACTGCATGGCCCAGAAGTGTGAGGTCTGTGTTACTGCATGGCACCGAAGTGTGGGGGTATGTGTTACTGCATGACACAGAAGTGTGAGGTCTGTGTTACTGCATGACACAGAAGTGTGAGGTCTGTGTTACTGCATGGCACAGAAGTGTGAGGTCTGTGTTACTGCATGGCCCAGAAGTGCGAGGTCTGTGTTACTGCATGGCACAGAAGTGTGAGGCCTGTGTTACTGCATGGCCCAGAAGTGTGAGGTCTGTGTTACTGCATGGCACAGAAGTGTGAGGTCTGTGTTACTGCATGGCACAGAAGTGTGAGGTCTGTGTTACTGCATGGCACAGACGTGTGAGGTCTGTGTTACTGCAAGGCCCAGAAGTGTGAGTTCTGCAGGGGACCGACATGTGAGGTCTGCATGGCAACGAAGTGTGGGGGTCTGTGTTACTGCATGACACAAAAGTGTGAGGTCTGTGTTACTGCATGGCACAGTAGTGTGAGGTCTGTGTTACTGCATGGCCCAGAAGTGTGAGGTCTGTGTTACTGCATGGCACAGA
This sequence comes from Ariolimax columbianus, assembly GCA_036924085.1. Taxonomy (NCBI): domain Eukaryota; kingdom Metazoa; phylum Mollusca; class Gastropoda; order Stylommatophora; family Arionidae; genus Ariolimax; species Ariolimax columbianus. The sequence continues at coordinate 4,625,945 of JAVGWX010000012.1, read as the reverse complement.
AGTGTGAGGTCTGTGTTACTGCATGGCACCGAAGTGTGGGGGTATGTGTTACTGCATGGCACAGTAGTGTGAGGTCTGTGTTACTGCATGACACATAAGTGTGAGGTCTGTGTTACTGCATGGCACAGAAGTATGAGTTCTGTGTTACTGCATGGCCCAGAAGTGTGAGGTCTGTGTTACTGCATGACACAGAAGTGTGAGGTCTGTGTTACTGCATGGCACAGAAGTATGAGTTCTGTGTTACTGCATGGCCCAGAAGTGTGAGGTCTGTGTTACTGCATGACACAGAAGTGTGAGGTCTGTGTTACTGCATGGCACAGAAGTGTGAGGTCTGTGTTACTGCATGGCACAGTAGTGAGAGGTCTGTGTTACTGCATGGCCCAGAAGTGTGAGGTCTGTGTTACTGCATGGCACCGAAGTGTGGGGGTATGTGTTACTGCATGGCACAGAAGTGTGAGGTATGTGTTACTTCATGGCACAGAAGTGTGAGGTCTGTGTTACTGCATGGCACAGAGGTGTGAGGTCTGTGTTACTGCATGGCACAGAAGTCTGAGGTCTGCATGACCCAGAAGTGTGAGGTCTGCATGGCCCAGAAGTGAGAAGTCTGTGTTACTGCATGGCACAGAAGTGTGAGGTCTGTATGGCACCGAAGTTTGAGGTCTGTGTTACTGCATGGCACCGAAATATGACGTATAACAAAGGTTGGTTCCAGAAAAGCACAATTTCACACACATTTTGCGTTCTGTACCAGGGCTGCACTGAAATAACAAGGTTGACCATGTGGAGCTATTGGACAGAACAAGACTGTCCACAGTAAGTATGGGAATAACGTGGAGAAGGTGGCAATGTCTGGGGCATACGTTAAGGAGAAGATGGTGGTGTCTGGGGCATACGTTAAGGAGAAGATGGTGGTGTCTGGGGCATACGTTAAGGAGAAGATGGTGGTGTCTGGGGCATACGTTAAGGAGAAGATGGTGGTGTCTGGGGCATACGTTAAGGAGAATATGCCGCAGCGTTATCTGTGAGTATTTGGTCTAGACCTCCAACGGGGAGTTGAGGGAGACGCAGGCATAGTCCCACTTAGAGAAGATAAATAGCCACACTCGTGAACAGACGTCTAATCAGCAGGTGGTGTTGACACAAGTCAGAAAGACTTGGTGTGTGTTTGCTGGGGGCCTTAGCTCCACTGGGGGTGATAATAACAATTGATGAAGATGATAATAATGATGAGGATGAATCGTAAGCCATGTGCTCAAACACTGCTGGGTCGACTAGAAAGTTCAGAAAACGGGAACTAAACCTAATATACCTTTCCCCAAATTTAACGTTCTATTTGTATTTCACAGGTAACTGGATACAAAGTTAGCACTATTCACACGGTGTCTTTCAAGTACTGCTTATCTCCCACTTGCGCGTCTATATCCACATTCGTTGTGTCACCACAGAGTCCCACGAAGACCGTATGGCCAAACATTCAACACAGCAGGTAATCGTTTCTCATTCTTCTTCCGCTCTCTCCTTCAGACCCTCACAAAACAAAATTCTTAGACCGAGTTTGAGTGGCAGCAAAGATTTCCTCTTCGTCTAAAACTTGCAGAATTTTTCCCTTCATTGCCACTCTTCTCAGTCATTATTGCACGAATTTTCTCCCTAGGTTTTAATTTACCGGGGCATTCAAATACGTGTACACCGTAACTTTAATAGGAAACACGCTTTCTTATTTACCCGTTTCAGAACAAGACGCGGTATTGACAGTTTCCTTCAAAACACATTAAGACCTTTTTTTGGTCATTAGGGGTTCTCAAAATTGGGTCATCAGAATTGTTGAGATGGATTCTTCTTCTTCTTCTTCTTCTTCTTCTTCTTCTTTTTCTTCTTCTTCTTCTTCTTCTTCTTCTTCTTTTTCTTCTTCTTCTTTTTCTTCTTCTTCTTCTTCTTCTTCTTCTTCTTCTTCTTCTCTGTGCGCTGTCAGACGTCAACATGAATATATCTAAAGGTCGCAGTGGTTAGCCTGGTCTATTAGTATCTCCATAGAGCGTGTTTGGGAAGAGTGTAGGTGATGGCCGACCGTATGTGGATGCTCTTTTCCTCCTATGCTGGACACCTTTGTAGCAGATATTAAATTGTAATTGTATCAGTGCCGCAGACACATTCATATGTATTTCTTTTCCTTTGTTTATTGATGGGATTGATATCAATCTTTCAACAATGAATATAAACACGTTTGAAGCAGGCTGCATTCTACCCAGCTGTAAATGAGTACTCGACTTACCGATAGTCAAAGAAAGGCAGCGAGGAAGGGAACTGGCCATCCCACAACATAAAAAGCTGAGTTTCAGTAGAATCAAATATCTAACACTTCACCAACTTCAGCAGTCTCTTGCTATGGAACCAATGCTTCATGTACACAAGGAACTGCCTCCACCGTGTGGAAGGAGGCAAGGACTATCCCCATCCTTAAACATGGGAAGGACAACATGAAGCCAGGCACAGACCTATTAGTCTACTCAGCTGTGTGGGTAAACTAACGGAACGAATAGTTAAAACTAGAATAACCTGGCACATGGAATCAAAGAATTTACTTATCCCCCAGCAAGAAGGTTTTCGTAGAAACAGATCGACCGAAGATCAGGTGACATTTATCTCGCAGGAGATAGAAGATGCATTTCAAGAAAAAAAGAAAACACCGGCAGTCTGGATAGACCTAGAAAAAGCCTTTGATAAAATATGGAAGAGCGGGTTAAAACTCAAACTACTGCAAATGGATGCAATCAACAACATGTACACATGGATCAATGATTACCTTGATAACAGGACAGAAAGAGTGCAACTCCAAGGACACCTCAGCAAAAATGTGAATATAACTTAACTAACTAACTTAACGTCTTTTTACTGGTTTAGAAGACTCTGCAGAGTCTGTATACAACCAGTTCCAATTACATCATCTTGCTCTAGAAGCTGTAAGCATCCAATCTATTCTTAAATGCATTAACCGTCCCAGCCTCCACCACCTCACTTGGCAATGCATTCCAAGCATTCACAACTCTCTGGCTAAAGAAATACTTCCTAATATCTAATCTGGACCTCTCTTTAGTCAACTTGTAGCTGTGCCCTCTTGTCCTTGTTGGTGGTTGTACTTTAAAAAAACTTGATATAGTCCACTTTATCCATTCCTCTGATCATCTTATACACCTGTATTAAGTCACCACGAATTCTTCTCTCTGCTAGACACTGTAGGCCGGTTCTTTTTAATCTTTCCTCATAACTGTAATTCTGGAATCCCACTATCAGCTTTGTCGCTCTTTTTTGTATTCTCTCCAGCATGTTTATATCCCCTCTCTGATAAGGACTCCACACCTGTACACAGTACTCCAATCTAGGTCTAACTAATGCTTTATACAGTTTGACTATCACCTCCTTGCTCCTATGTTTAATGTTTCTTTTTATCATCCCTAACATTGCATTTGCCTTTTTTACTGCTACCTGAACTTGCTCCCTCACCTTACATATATAATTTATTATAATCCCTAAGTCCCTTTCTTTATCTATCTTTCTAATATTGTTCTCTCCCATTCTGTAATTATGTTCCATATTGGATCTACCCATGTGCATGACTGTACATTTATCTACATTAAACTCCATTTTCCAGATTACAGACCATTCTTCAATTTTATCTAAATCCGACCTCAATATATCCACTTCTGCTTTAGATGAGACACTACTGCATAGTTTTGTATCATCAGCAAATTTTGCAATAATGGATCCCATACCTATGTCCAAATCATTTATATATATCAAGAATAAAATTGGTCCCAAAACCGAGCCCTGTGGCACTCCACTTTTTACTTCACACCACTCAGAGTACTCCTTATTTATACCCACCCTTTGCCTTCTTCCCGTTAACCAATTTTCAATCCATTTGGCAACTTCCCCACCTATTCCAAGTGATTTTAACTTTCGAAATAATCTTTGATGAGGTACTCTATCAAAGGCCTTTGCAAAATCCAGATAAATAACGTCCACTGGCTCCCCTTTATCTATGATTTTAGTAACCTCCTCCATGAATTCTAATAGATTTGTTAAGCATGATCTCCCTCTGGTAAACCCATGCTGACTATTTCTAATTATATTAAATTTATCTAAATGCATTACAATGTTTTTTTTGATTATTGACTCTAACAATTTACAGACTATGCTCGTTAAGCTCACAGGTCTATAGTTTGCTGGATCTGATTTTTCGCCCTTTTTGAATAAGGGGATCACTCCCGCATCTTTCCAATCTCGTGGAACAATCCCTTGTGCAAGTGATTGAGAACATAATATAGCCAATGGTTTTGCTAATTGGTCTCTAATTTCAAACAGCAATTTTGGATGAATACCATCTTGACCTGGACATTTATCCACTTTCAACCCCTCCAATTTTTTAAAAACTATTTCCTCTGTAATACAGATTGATTCCTAATCCTGCTGTATCCATGTCTATTTGAAAGATGTCTACAGGCTCTGGGATCTTGGAGCAGTCCTCTTTTGTGTACACTGTGCCAAAGTAGTGATTGAGTAGATTTGCTGCCACCCTATTTTCACTTATTTTTTTTTCTGTGCTGTCTTTGAGAGGGCCTACTTTGTCCTTTGATCTTTGTTTATTTCTAACATAAGAGAAGAAGCTTTTACTATCAGTCTTGATCCTCTGAACAAGTTTCTTTTCGAAGTCTATTTTTGCTGTTTTATTCGCTTTCTGAGCTAGAAGTTCCAGAAGGTGGAATTCTCTTACCCATGCTGTTCCTCATATACATCAAGTATATAACCACAGAAATCCTTAAAAGAGTATATTGTGCACTAAATGCAGATGGCACAATGGACATTCGAAGAGTCAACACCTGTAGCTAGAAACCAAATGCAGGAGACCCTAAATAAAATAGAGACATGGACAAAAAAATGAAAAAATTAAACCAAAACCACGTACACAACCTTCTCTCTATCTCCCAAGCCCCAAGAAGTGATCCTAAAAGTAAATGGCCGGACTCTCCCTTTTGACAAAACTTATCTGGGAATAACAATAGACCCAATGTTGACATGGAAAAATCAGATTAAAAAAGCCACCAACAAAGCTAAGAATAGAATGGTCATAATGAGATAGATACCAGGCTCAACATGGGGAGCGGACACCGGCACACTAAAGAAACTGTACACAGGTTATATGAGACCAGTGCTAGAATACGGGATAGCAGCATGGTCCACAGCAACAAATAATAGCTTTCACAAAATAAATACAACCCAAAACCAAGGTATACGTATCATCACTGGAGCTATGAGAACAACACCAATAAATGCAATGGAGAACATCACACGAATCCAAAGTATGGAGACGCGCAGAAACCAAAAGACACCCCAGCAGGGCAAAAGTTCAGACGAATGCCTGATCAATCAATATATGACAGAATAATCACATAAATAAACAAAAGAACTTGCAAGAGTAGATCAAATCATAAGCCAGGCAGTGGTTAGAGATATAAAACAAACATCCCAAATCCCATTATGGAAAAAAAAGGCAAGTCCCCTGAGATCGTAGAAACCATAGAGGGAATAGGGAAAAAGGGAACAGACAGATTCAGAAAGGAAATGTATCACAGAAAAATATCTTAGGAGAGTATACTCACAGATACATGGACACACGTATATACAGATGGCTCATCTAACAAAGCAACATCCATTGGAGGTGGAGGGGTCTATTACAGACTAAGGAATGAAGAAGAAAAAACTCGAGTATTAATAACGGGAACATATTCCAGTCATTTCCGTACAGAAGCAGAGGCAATAAATGCCACAGCTGAGCTTGTAATCCAAGATAAAGATATCCACCTTCAAATATTGAAGGCAGTGAAGCTGCATACAAACTAGCAAAGTGTGGAAGAGCATCCCCACAAATAGACCAGAGTATCACATATAATGAGGCCAAGACCATAATTAAAGCCAAGTTCAGGGTAAAATGGGCTGATCAACACCTCGACTTCCGAAAAGAAGACAGCTACTATAACTTAACTAGAGAAGAGCAAGTCACCATCTTCAGACTGAGAACTGGGCATAACAGACTCAAGAGTCATCTTTACAACAAAATGAGGATTGGGACAGATGACAGGTGTCCTTGTGAGGAGCTTACCATGACCGTGGAATACATCCTACAAAGCTGCACGCTCTAGCAGGAAAAGAGAGAACAATACTGGCCTCGCGAGACAGATATGAGACAAAAGCTGTATGGAGATAAAACAGCCTTACAAACAACGGTGTCCTTTGTAAGAGAAACCAGGACCTTGATCTGAGGATGAACGAAGAAGAAGAAGAAGAAAGAAGAACCAATGCTTCCAAAAGTGGTGGTCTGCGGGCCGGTTCTTGAGTCTTCAGATGCTGGTCCGTAAAGGACGTCAAGAAACTTTACAACAAATGTAGAGAATGTCTCGGTTGTGTCTTGATTGTGTCTCGACTTAAGTCGATCTAAAATAAACACAAACTTTTCTCGGCTTAAGTCGATTTAAAATAAACACAATTTTGTCTGGGCTTAGATCGGTCTTAAATAAACACAGTTGTGTCTGGGCTTAGATCGGTCTTAAATAAACACAGTTGTGTCTGGGCTTAGATCGGTCTTAAATAAACACAATTGTGTCTGGGCTTAGATCGGTCTTAAATAAACACAAGGGCTCAAGACGCTCAGCAGCACATGTGCCGCAATGGTGAGCGACCCATAGCTGACTGCTAGCGCCAGGGCCAACGAACCAGAGCTGCCAAGACCCTTCTTCATCTCCAGGCGGTGATCCTGGATAACAGGCTGTAACAATATTAGAGAACAATATTAGAAAGATAGATAAGGAAAGGGACTTAGGGGTTTTAATAGATCGTACAGGTAAGATGAGTGAGCAAATTCAGTAGAAGTGAAAAAGGCAAATGCAATGTTAGGTATGATACAAAAATATATTAAACATAGGAGCATGGAGGTGATAGTTAAACTGCATAAAGCATTAGTTAGGTGTGAAGTCCTTATCATAGAAGTGATATAAACATGCTGGAAAGAATACAAAAAGAGCGAAAAAGCTGATAGTGGGATTCCAGAATTACAATTATTAGGAAAAACAGGCCTATAGTGTCTTGAAAAGAGAAGAATTCGAGGTGACTTAATACAGGTTTATAAGATGATCAGAAGAACGGATAAATTAAAGTAACCAAGTTTTTTTTCAAAATACAACCCCTCACAATAACAAGAGGGCATTGCTACAAATTAACTAAAGAGAGGTCCAGATTTATTATTAGGAAATATTTTAGTATTCTGAGAGTGGTCAATGCTTGGAATACATTGCCACAGGAGGTAGTGGAGGCAGGGACAATTAGTGCATTTAAGAATAATTTAGATGCGCATAGCTTTTAGAGCAAGGTAATGTAAATGAAACTGGTTGTATACAGACTCTGCAGAGTCTTCTAAATCAGTATAAAGACGTTAGGAAGTTAAATTAACAGAGCAGACTGGATAAGTAGAAGGGATCGAAGAGGGAAGGCTAACCCGATATCCAAAAATGCCTTCTGAAGTTGGATGTGTCGGACGGAAGGGTGCAAATATTACAATCAAGCTGTAAACTACAACACAGCGCATTCCATTTTACGGACAACATCCTGCTATTTGCAAAGTTCTTTTCAGAGGTTGGCAGCGGGAGATTGAGAACGAACAAAGAAGAATACGTCTTTTCATTAAAGATCTTTTCATGACTCTTCTTTCTATTCTTAGTCGAAATCTTTCTTGTCGTTCTATATAACGGCTATGCCTAGGGAAAGAATATGGTATATTAAAATAACACAGACGTTTCATGCTTTGCCTAAAAACGTCACACATTACATAGATTTCCTATGCATTATATACAATGCCTGTGCATTTTACAAATTGACTGAAACATTTAGAAAGACCTCTACACCCCAACACCTCTCCCCACCCACTTGGTAGAAAGAAAAAATAAATGAGAAAAAAAAAATGTTTAAAGTTGATAAAATATAAAATGTAAGCAAAATTTAATCAAAATTTTAAAAATGGGTATTGTCAGATACCGCAGAGAGACGAACACACAAACAAAAGCTAGCTTACGACAAATAGGCCTTCTTCGTGGACAACAAATAACAACAAAGTAGAACTAGCAAATCGTAGAAGAAAAGATGAATACATGTATGGGGGATCTCAACATATACGGAAAATATGGTGTACTTATCTGATATAGTGCCTATATCGCGGTTTATCGAGTCGAGGGCTTGGCTCTAAAAATGGTAGAAAGTGAAATGACTAATTCAAGGGATATATATGTATCCGCTTTGCTCAAGAAACCACCGCAGCAAGAGGGCCTTTTCAAAGGACGCCTGTCCCCAGGCATTTGCAGTCATTAGGACGCCTGTCCCCAGGCATTTGCAGTCATTAGGATGCCTGTCCCCAGGCATTTGCAGTCATTCACCTGCTCGCTCCAATGTGAAACATAGGTTTTAGTTGCACCTGATCCCTTTACAGGAAGCCTGTACTCGAGCTGTTACGTGTCTGATTATAATGGTATTGACAATACTATTGTTTTGTTTTTTACATGATACGTTTGTCAGCTCCAAACACAACTCTCTTTAGTCGATTTTTACGACATAATTGGAAGTTAACGCTAGACCAATTCTTGCAACATGAACACCATTTTGAGACATATTGTATATACATATATACATATAAATATTTAAAAAAATAAGTTAGCCTCTTTCATGTTCCCCATCTGTAAAAAGAGAGAAAAAACACATCATTCGGAAATTGTTTTTCAGTGATTGTGAGACTTTCGTTAACTGTGATGCAAATACTGATTGTGAGGTCTCTGCTGATTGTGAGACCTCTGCTGATTGTGAGACCTCTGCTGATTGTGAGACCTCTGCTGATTGTGAGACCTCTGCTGATTGTGAGGCCTCTGCTGATTGTGAGGTCCTAACTTGTTTAGATTATGTCTAACTTCGGAGACGTGGTCGTCTTGTTTTCAATGAAACAAAAAAAAGGAAGAAAAAAAAAGAGACAGATTTGAACAACATAGGTGCGTGAATAAATATAAATACATATATATATTTCTACAAGGATCATGTGCTTTACCCAGTCGGCCACCACCGACATTAACAGTTTATTGTTATGTCATTTCTCTAAGCATTTAAGTGTTTCAATATGGTGATATTGTCTCTATGAATGTGCTTTGTTGTGTGGGATAACCACTTTAGTGATATACCAAAAATTGGAATGGCAACAACCAGGTATCTTCAATGAGACTAGTCACGCGGAAAATGGCGACGTAAGAGTGGGCTTAGCTGCCATAATAGGCTACTTTGAAAACACGTGACCTGCATCTGTTGAAACACGTCCTTCCTGAATGCTGTCGATACTATCACGATCGCGTGCCAGGTCGACGGGCGTAGGCTAACATGGATCTCCACGATTACCTGTTCAGTGTATTGTTCATTAACACCTTCGTTGACGGGCTCCCTTGTGATTGTGTTCAGACGTCCATATATTTGGGCAGATTAGTGGAAAGAGCGTAGATATGGTGAGGTCCTAAGGTTTGAGGAGTGGGCAGAGCGTAGACATGGTGAGGTGCTAAGGTTTGAGGAATGGGCAGAGCGTAGACATGGTGAGATCCTAAGGTTTGAGGAGTGTGCAGAGCGTACACAGGGTGAGGTCATAAAGTTTGAGGAGTGGGCAGAGCGTAGACATGGTGATGTCCTAAGGTTTGAGGAGTGAGCAGAACGTAGACAGGGTGAGGTCATAAGGTTTGAGGAGTGGGCAGAGCGTAGACAGGGTGAGGTCTTAAGGTTTGAGGAGTGGGCAGAGCGTAGACAGGGTGAGGTCCTAAGGTTTGAGGAGTGGGCAGAACGTAGACATGGTGATGTCGTTAGGTATGGGAGGTGGCAGAACGTAGACATGGTGAGACCGTTAGGTATTGCAGGTAGCAGAACGTAGACATGGTGAGACAGTTAGGTATTGGAGGTGGCAGAACGTAGACATGGTGAGACCGTTAGGTATTGGAGGTGGCAGAACGTAGACATGGTGAGACCGTTAGGTAGGGTAGGTGGCAGAACGTAGACATAGTGAGACCGTTAGGTAGGGTAGGTGGCAGAACGTAGACATGGTAAGGCAGTTAGGTATTGGAGGTGGCAGAACGTAGACATGGTAAGGAAGTTAGGTATTAGAGGTGGCAGAACGTAGACATGGTAAGGAAGTTAGGTATTAGAGGTGGCAGAACGTAGCCATTGTAAGGCAGTTAGGTATGGGAGGTGGCAGAACGTAGACATGGTGAGACCGTTAGGTATTGCAGGTAGCAGAACGTAGACATGGTGAGACCGTTAGGTATTGGAGGTGGCAGAACGTAGACATGGTGAGACCGTTAGGTATTGGAGGTGGCAGAACGTAGACATGGTGAGACCTTTAGGCATGAGGTGGCAGAACGTAGACATGGTGAGACCGTTAGGTATGGTAGGTGGCAGAACGTAGACATGGTGAGACCGTTAGGTAGGGTAGGTGGCAGAACGTAGACATGGTAAGGCAGTTAGGTATTGGAGGTGGCAGAACGTAGACATGGTAAGGAAGTTAGGTATTAGAGGTGGCAGAACGTAGACATGGTAAGGAAGTTAGGTATTAGAGGTGGCAGAACGTAGCCATTGTAAGGCAGTTAGGTGTGGGAGGTGGCAGGATGTAGATACGGTGAGACTCAGTGGCACCAACAAGTGGGATTGAACATTAATCTAAATGTAATACAACCACAATTACAATAAGGAACACATATCTTTTCCTGTGGCAGCGTATGGCTGGGAATCATGGATGATTACCAAAACTTCTAGACAAAGAATCGAATCCTTCGAGTCAAAATGTTACAGAAAGATCCTCAAAATACCATGGACAGAGAAAAGAAAAATGTAGACATTCTGCAAGAGTTGAGCATAGAGGAGAACTGGTTTATCAATTCTATTTTTGCTATAAAATGCAAATACTTTGGTCACATCAAGAGACACAACGGTCTTGAGAGGACGGTGATGGAAGGTATGGTGCCAGGCAAAAGAGGAAGGGGTAGATCAAGATGGCACCAAGATATTCAGGAATGTTTGAGTATGACTGTGGCGGAGACTGGAGTTTTGGCAAGAGAATGAGTTTCTTTCAGACAGACTGTGATGGGAGCGACGTTCTACAGGGGACATGCTAGATGATGATGACACATAACTAACAATACCGGTTCCATGAACAGAATTGGGAAGTTTATTTAACGATTAGGTAGGCTAGGGATACCACCAATGCGCCGTAACAAATCCATGAACTAAGAGCTTTAAAAATATGAATTTTGTTATTCAGTTTTTGAACAATTATTAGTGAGAAATGACGCGCCCTCTGGACAACGTTTGCTGGCTAATCCGTTCACTACCAAATAGCCGTTTGACGTAGGGCTTGGACCATGACCACCTATAATTCTATTACAGTTGGTCATGCTTGGACACGGAAAGTAAGTCAGTGAGAAAATATAAATTTAAAAAAAAAGAACAAACACCACACACAAACTAACAAATCAAATACATTTTGAGTATTGCTAGTTCCCCTTCACCTGTCCTATTTAAATAATGATGAGATCTAAATCCGTAGAATGAGTAAGTAAGAAGCAGAATAGTACATGTTTCTAGCTTTACGAGGTAGCTGCATAATTAATGGTGTGGCCTGGATATACTTATTTGTATACTTCGTCTGTCATATATTTGAATATATTCTTCTTTGAGTATTGACTATCTTCTCATCTTCTACTTCTTCTTCTTTGCACATTTTCAGACGTCAAGTTGCAATTGTAGAACTTGAAAAGATTACAAAACTGCAATCCATGACTGACAGAAGAGACTGCAGAGCCCAGCAGCAAGCAGAGAAACTCAGATGACTGACTGACCATCCAATGCACCAGAGACTAACAATTTTGGAAATGGAAAACTAAAGCGGAGAGACTTTGCAGAAATAGCCAAAGCAAAGATGCACGAAGACCCTATGAACGCACTAACAACACCAAAGTCCATCCCTACTGTACGAAAACCTACCTGTAGGCAGCATATATTTCCAGAGGTGGTAGAAAATATACCAGGTATTGGAAACAAAAACTGCCAGACTGAAAAAGAAAGAAGAGATACAACCCTGGGGTACATAACGAAAAACTACCCAAGCATGGAATGGACCAATGCATACACCGACGCTCTGTAACAAATACAACACAAAACGGAGGGGCATAGGCATTCCTGAGCCTACCAAATGGCAGGAAAATAACACTGTCATTAGCAACTGGAAAATACACAAGCAATTTCAGAGCGGAGGCAGAGGCACTGAGGGCGGCAGTGGAAGAAATGGTGACAGGTAAAAGGAATGAAAGCCATATAGTCCTGCTTACAGATGCCCTGGCCGTAGTCACAACACTAAAAAGACAGAAAAATACTGAACTTAATTCTTTAAGAGCAGTACTCAGTCAACTTTGCCCTCAGTCCGCACCAAAAAGGGTGGCGGTACAGTGGGTTCCATCCCATTGCAACATCCAAGGCAACGAGGAGGCAGACAGACTGGCAAAAGAAGGTGCAAGACTACCACAACCAGATACCAGTATGACATACGAAGAGTCAAAACGGCTTATTAGAGCTAGATACATGACCAAATGGGAAACAGAACATACTGGCTACACAAAAAACGATGCCTATTACCAGTTGAACAGAAGAGAGCAGGTCGTGGTCTTCAGACTTCGCACTGGCCACAATAGACTGAGGTATCACTTATTCAACAAATTGAAGATAGGTGGCACCGACGAATGCACGTGTGGTACCGGGAAAATGACCGCTGAACATTTGCTGCAAAACTGCCCGATATACGAGGATCAGAGAGAGAGAAGATGTGGCCATCATCAGTGGCAACACTAGACAAGCTCTACGGCAGTGTCGACATCCTCAGGATGACCGCTGCTTTTTTCGAAAAAATAAAGGTCGACGTCTGACAGCGTAAGAAGAAGAAGAAGACGTCAAGTTGAATATCTCTAAGAGAAGTAGTGGTCAGCCTGTCATTTGCAACTGAATGGAGTTGGTCGAGGAATAGCTCTGGTGTTGATCATATCTTCGTTTCTTGACTGCTAGACACTGTTGTAATAGGTGTTCAGCATTAGTCCAGCAGACACATCCAGCAGACACATCCAGCAGACACATCCAGCAGACACATCCAGCAGAAACATCCAGCAGACACATCCAGCAGAAACATCCATCAGACACATCCAGCAGACACATCCAGCAGAAACATCCAGCAGAAACATCCAGCAGACACATCCAGCAGACACATCCAGCAGAAACATCCAGCAGACACATCCAGCGGACACATCCAGCAGACACACCCAGCAGACACATCCAGCAGACACATCCAGCAGAAACATCCAGCAGACACATCCAGCAGACACATCCAGCAGACACATCCAGCAGAAACATCCAGCAGACACATCCAGCAGAAACATCCAGCAGACACATCCAGCAGAAACATCCATCAGACACATCCAGCAGACACATCCAGCAGAAACATCCAGCAGAAACATCCAGCAGACACATCCAGCAGACACATCCAGCAGAAACATCCAGCAGACACATCCAGCAGACACATCCAGCAGACACACCCAGCAGACACATCCAGCAGACACATCCAGCAGACACATCCAGCAGACACATCCAGCAGAAACATCCAGCAGACACATCCAGCAGACACATCCAGCAGACACATCCAGCAGACACATCCAGCAGACACATCCAGCAGACACATCCAGCAGACACATCCAGCAGAAACATCCAGCAGAAACATCCAGCAGACACATCCAGCAGACACATCCAGCAGACACATCCAGCAGACACATCCAGCAGAAACATCCAGCAGAAACATCCAGCAGACACATCCAGCAGACACATCCAGCAGACACATCCAGCAGACACATCCAGCAGAAACATCCATCAGACACATCCAACAGACACATCCAGCAGACACATCCAGCAGACACATCCAGCAGAAACATCCAGCAGAAACATCCAGCAGACACATCCAGCAGAAACATCCAGCAGACACATCCAGCAGACACATCCAGCAGACACATCCAGCAGACACATCCAGCAGACACATCCAGCAGAAACATCCAGCAGACACATCCAGCAGACACATCCAGCAGACACATCCAGCAGACACATCCAGCAGAAACATCCAGCAGAAACATCCAGCAGACACATCCAGCAGACACATCCAGCAGACACATCCAGCAGACACATCCAGCAGACACACCCAGCAGACACATCCAGCAGAAACATCCATCAGACACATCCAGCAGACACATCCAGCAGACACATCCAGCAGAAACATCCAGCAGAAACATCCAGCAGACACATCCAGCAGACACATCCAGCAGAAACATCCATCAGACACATCCAGCAGAAACATCCAGCAGACACATCCAGCAGACACATCCAGCAGACACATCCAGCAGACACATCCAGCAGACACAACCATCTCTTTTTCTCTCAGTCCATTGTAGCCTGTGAAGGTCTAACTATTACCACTTGGTCGTAACTGTTGAGCTGGTCTATTGTAGCCTGTGAAGGTCTAACTATTACCACTTGGTCGTAACTGTTGAGCTGGTAATGTACTGCATTTGGTTACTGGCCTGGATATTTTTCTTCCAACTTGTTCCTGTATCTTAATTACTTAGTAGAGGTTTGCCAATAAGAACACCATACTCTTCTATCTGATGTCTTCCTCTTGGTCTGGTTCCAGGCTGGTTCTTTTATAAACTGTCTAAAATATTCATCCCAGCGGATTTAGGATTGTCATGTGGAGGAAGGAGGGAGGCCCTGATCCTTGGTTTTTTTGGAGTGAGGCCCTGATCCTTGGTTTTTTTTGAGTGAGGCCTTGATCCTTGGTTTTTTGGAGTGAGGCCTTGATCCTTGGTTTTTTTGGAGTGAGGCCTTGATCCTTGGTTTTTTTGCTTCTCCTGACTGCTGGATGTGATAGCCGATCTTCTTTCATTCTGCAGACAAACCACTGAAGTGATTGCGTCACTCGAGTTTGCAAGGGAGGGGTTTCGAGATTGGGTATTATCTGATTGTGGACCTGGTCTCTTGTTGTTAACTGGACTACTTTGGTATTATATGATTGTGAACCTTGTCTCGTAGTGTTTGACTGGGCCACTTTGGTAGTATCTGATTGTGGACCTGGTCTCTTATTGTTAACTGGGCCACTTTGGCATTATCTTATTGTGGACTTGGTCTTTTGTTCTTAACTGGGCCACTTTGGTAGTATCTGATTGTGGACCTTGTCTTTTATTGTTAACTGGGCCACTTTAAATGATATCTCAATTTCCCAAGGTTTGGAGCTGGTTTTTCTGGGTTGTTATTGTCTCTAAGACTAATTTCAGTAAGTCAAAACTGGTAGATATGGTCAGTGGTATACATCCACCTTAGTTCTCGGCCTTATTTCTCAGTTCCTTGGCAGTCATCTATTTATTGTACGAATAAGTTTGTCTGTTGCTGTCCTTCGAGTAGACAACGTTTCTTTTATACATACCGACCGGTGTTTAGTACAGTCCTATCGGTTGTTCTCCCAACATAATGTCTGATTGACCTGTCCCAGTATTTCTTCTCCTGATATGGACATATGAGGATATTGTAGATACTGAACTTGAAATAGAGGGATATACAATGTTAAGGAAAGATAAGGTAGTTGGAGACAAGGCTAAGAGAGGTGGCGTTTTATTTTACTGTACAAATTCAGCTAATATAACGATCAAAGATGATTTATCACCTGGCAACAAAAATGAAAGTGTATCGAGAGAAACAGAAAGTGGGGGTGAAAAAACAGTTATTATGGTGTGCTATAGATGTCCATCAAGTCAAAAAGAGGAAGATGAGGAGCTGATTAGTAGCATAGCAAAGGCAAGTGACGGGAAATTATTATTAATGGGGGATTTCAACTTTCCAGAAATAAAATAGGATATGACAGAAGTACTTGTAGAGTCAAAACCTTTTGTTAAGTGCATAACTGACAATTTTTTAATTCTAAATGTAGAAGCAGCCACCAGAGCAAAAACACAGTCAACTTAGTTTTTACTACAGAGGAAAATATTATTGAAAACGTTACCGTTGGGGAACTGTTTGACTCAAGTGACCATCAAATCATCCGTTGGGATCTTATTGCAGGGAAAGAAGTAAACATAAACACGCAAACATACAACTACTCTAAGGCAGATGTTAAGAAAATGAAAGAGGCAGCAAGCCACATAGTCTGGAAAGATATTGTAGGAGAAACAGAGGTTGAACAGGAGTGGGAAAGTTTTAAAACAGTTCTAGAAATGCTAAAAGAGGAATGTGTTCCATGTAGTTAAATGTAGAAGAACTAAAAATAGAACATGGAAAACAATGTATATAGGCAGGTAAATCAAAAGAAACATATTTAAAATATTTGGATAAGCAGAACATAGCACAGAAAGTGAATAAAACAACAACAAAACACTTCGAAAAAAAAACAACTTGCTCAGAGCATAAAGATTGACAGTAAAAGTTTCTTTTCTTATATTAGAAATAAACAAACAACGAAAGACAAAGTAGGCCCTCTCATAGACAGTACAGGAAAATAAATAAGTGAGAATAGGAAGGCAGGTAATCTACTCAATCAGTACTTTGTCACAGTTAACACAAGACACAAGAGGACTGATGCAAGATCCCAGAGCCTGTAGATATCTTTCAAAGAGACATGGAAACAGCGGGATTTAGATCAATCTGTATTACAAAGTAATTGTTTATTTTTAAATTGGAGGCGTTGAAAGTGGATAAATGTCCAGGTCAAGATGGTATTCATCCAAAATTGCTGTTTGAAATTAGAGACCAACTAGCAAAACCATTGACTATATTATGTTCTCAATCACTTGCAAAAGGGATTGTTTTACGGGATTGGAAAAGTGCAGAAGTGATCCCCTTTTTAAACAATGGCAAAAAATCAGATCCAGGAAATTATAGACCGGTGAGTTTAACGAGCATAGTCTGTAAATTGTTAGAGTCAATAATCAAAGAAAACATTGTAACGCATTTAGACAAATTTAATCTAATCAGAAATAGTCAGCATGGGTTTACTAGAGGGAGATCATGCTTAACAAATCTATTAGAATTCATAGAGGAGGTTACTAAAATCATAGATAAAGGGGAGCCAGTGGATGTTATTTATCTAGATTTTGCTATGGTCTTTGATAGAGTACCTCATCAAAGATTATTTCAGTTGAAATCAGATGTGATAGGAAGGGAAGTTGTTAAATGGATTGAAAATTGGTTAACGGGAAGAAGGCAGAGGGTGGGCATAAATAAGGAGTACTCTGAGTGGTGTAAAGTGAAAAGTAATCCCTTCAGGATTTGTTAACACTAGGAATGATCATTATGAAAAGATATGGCGATATAATGTCTCACACCACTGGTGGTCCTGTGATTTGCGGTTTCCTGTTTTGATGTAGTTTCCGCAAGTCGAGCCAACGGGTTGTTCTTTTCTTTTCCAAGCATTCACGGAGCTTGCTTCAGTGAACATCAAATGTATTTTCCAGGCTCCCAAAAAACAAAGTTGCATTTCATCACCATGCTCAATAGCTTTTTCACTCAGTTGTCTAAGTATAAATAAAGATACGGTCTTGGGTGCTTCGGTTTGCTGTGAAACAGCATTAATCTCGTCCATCAACCGAATGTTTTAGTCTCTGCTCCAGCGTAGGCTGTGCTAGGGAGACTAACAGGGGATATGTCACTCTGGCTATTGCATTGCCGGTTGTTTCCCTTTTTGAAAATTGTTAAAATTGTGAAACCTCTGGATCTTTTGATATTTGCCTTGTGACTCCAGCTGACCGGAGAACAACCGGTCACCCACAGTTACCTTAATGACTTATACTTTTCCATTTTTGGCATGTCCAGCTGCTTTGTGAAACTTAATTTTCTAAAATGTTATTTTCAGCTTCTCAATCGTGTTTTTTGCCCGTTATTTATTTCCTCATCTGTGTTAGAGCCTATCACACCTAGAAGTTGGCTGTATGTATGTAGAATGTCCTTTGCAGAAAGTTCGCTTCTTACAACTACCAACCAATCTGGCAGATGTGCAGTACAGTAGGTTGCAATTACTCCGAAATGCGGAGAAGCGATCTCACCAAGAAAAAATACTCCACGTCTGCCAAACTGGAGACATCGGGGTTCGAACGAATCTGGGATTGTGAAACGGTCGTTTTCCGTCACCGGTCACGCTGCATCACGTTATAAGTTATACATATATTAAATTGAGGTAGATATTCACTTTTCTCTGACAATCTGTTGGCTTCTTCATTACCAGATTTGAGACATGTTTGCAACAAGATGGAATCCACTGTATGACAATTGCCTTGAGCTTTGTAATATAGTTTTATAGAATACTAGTGTTAGTTACTTTTGGTATGTATTGTTTACGTGTCTCCCAAGTGCTACATTCTCGACAGCGTGTATGTGAAGATCACCACTCGTTTCTATACTTTCACCTGTCTATAGAATGTCTGCTGCAGTTTTCAAAGCATATGCAATGATGCTGCTTTAAAATGTTCATTCTGTCACTAATAGTTGCATGTGTGTGTCTCTGTGTGTGTCCGTGTGCGGTGTGTGTGTTTTATTTTTTAGATTCAGAAAGATTTCTCTATCTCTGAAACGAGAACTTTCATTTTAAATATCATTTGTTATAAATGCGAATATGTTCACCTACGGAGTGCATGTTTTGGTTTGCTTGAAGCAATGACCTTAGCTTTGATTCTGTTTCCGGTGCATAGTGTCATGCCGGAGTTTCTTTAGGGCATCTGAAGTTCGAACATAATCTTTGCGCAAAATGGCTCGTATTTTTAATACTATAGGCAAGATTGGTCTTGCGCTGGCAGTCACAGGAGGGGTGGTTCAGTCTGCTTTATACAACGGTATGAAAAGTTACCTATATTATGAAAAACATAGTGTTTTTTAACATATCGTTGAATCCGTCAGACATGATTCAATTTCAAAATGAAAAAGTCAATAGTATTAGAATAGACTAGACTGACGCAATTGACGGAGACCATTTCAGGCATTCGCATTTGTTATGAACATTGATTCTAATATTATGCTTCTTCGCACGGTATCAGGCACCATCATGAATATACATATAGGCCTATATCATGTATGAAGTATGTCGCGGAAAAGCAAGCCTGAGCAAGCAATACCGTTTAATTTTATAGTTACGTTATGGTTATTTGAACGGCATGCCCATCATCAGCGATCATTCATTCTAAGTCATGCCCATACTAGTAGTAGTAGTATTGCTAGTAAAAAGTAAGTATTTTTACTATTGGTAACCTCTATCCAACTGTTTGTTGCATTCACCTTATTTCTCTATTCCCCAAGACGGGTTTATTTTGCGACTGTCAGCCCAGTGCATCTGACTTCGGCGTGCATTTTATGTAGATCTAAGACCAAGGGTCTGCTTTTTTCTCCTGCATTTTCTAAGAGCAAGGGTTTGCTTCCCCGGGGTAAAGGCCAATACTATGATGGAGATCGAACCCAGCACCTTTGGATCCAGGATTGTGAGCAGTGTTACTTAACTACTTGCCCACACCGTCCCCATATATCCAACGGTAATAAAGCAAGTCAAATCATTGGGCAAAGGTCCCAGATGTTACAAAAGTGTAAAGTATAAACATGTGACAATGTATGCAAAAAGAACGCTGTACTGTGTACAACACGAACGCTATACAACACAATATCGCTACCCACATTGTGCTGTCAGTGCCAAAATTGCATATCAGTGTGAATGAGTTAAACTAAGAATCTTATTCTAAGTAATATGAATTATGGTTGTAGGACCATATTATTTTGTAACCTACGGCACTTAGTGGATGATGTAGTCGGCATCACGCCGGCCGCCTTTACTTTCCCCGGACTGAACCGGTACCCATTTAAGGCTGGGTTGACCCGGGAGCCATTGTGGTCTGAAAAACCATTTCCATCTCAACTGGGAAATGAACCCAGTATGCGAAGCCAGCATGCTACGCCACTCCCTCCTTAAATAGTCCTTATATTCATTGTTATGTGAGTACTCATCTCATATATGAAACTGCATTTGAACCTTTTGATATATTTTCGTCACATTTAGGGCTCGAGTTTTGTTTGTTTCCTATTTGTTGCCTCTAAATTTCCTGACTGTTTCGTAAGTTATGCTTAACACTATGATTGATTTAATGGAAAGACAAGTACAAATTAAAATGTCAATTGCTGTGCAGAGGTTCAGGTGGTTGAGCAGTAAGAGGACCAGCCTCCTGACCAATGTAACACATGTTCAAAACCTTGGTAGGACATAGGTTTATTTTTTAAAATAGAAATCTAACTGCACATTGCCTGATTACTGCAGAAATAAGTGGCACCCTTATTTATAGCATTGAGACATAGTCTGCCTACATGCACCAGGAGAGGCGGCTAAACAGCTATCACACGAGGTGCCTGCGCAGAATCCTGGGGGTTGGGTGGCAAGACAAGATCACCAACGCAGAGTTGTTGTAGAGAACAGGTGCTGTCACAATCTTTTCCGTGCTTAGTTTTCAAAGGCTACGATGGCTGGGACTCGGATGATGGGAGAATACCAAAATATCTTCATTATAGGGAATTACAGTTTGGGAAGAGATCTTGGGGCCGGCCACTACTTCAGTACAAGGATGTATGCGGGATATGAATGATGTGGGCATCGATTTGGAATCATGTGAACAGGATTACATGGAGGGGCATGATTAAGAATACAAAGAAGAAACTTATTGCTGATAAAGACTCAACATTTTATTGTTTTTTTTTTTTGCGTTTGCCTTATTTCTCTCTCTACTCCCCAATGCAGTGTGCGTTGCACTGTAGTTTTTTTAAAATTTTGCGCCTGTCGGCCCAGTGCATCCGACTTCAGCATGCATTTTCAAAGGGTTTGCTTCCACAGGGTAACGCCGGTGCTGCGATGGGGATCGAACCTAGCACCTTCGGATTGTGAGTCGTGTCACTTAACCACTAGCCCTCGCCGTCCCCCCAGCCCAGACTCAACATTTGAGACACTACGCACACTATGCGATGCCGTAAACAATCCTGACTTTCCTTGCACACACTGGAAGACGCTTCTCTGCTCAGATTGGTCTTATGAGACATTTGTTCATGGACTGTAGTTGTATCCCTTTTTTCAAAGCTCAATTACTATAGTCTGACATGATGGAAAGAGCCAATGAAGTGGCCCTATTCCTCACATTGCCTGATTATTCCAGAAGTAATTTGCCCTATTCTTTACCCCTATAAATTCTTCTGGTGGATCCAGCAGTTGGAATAAAAGCAGGAAGGATATTTTTTAGCACAGTGCAAAGTTCAGCTCTGATTGTGAACATTTGCAAATCATTGAGTTGATACTAAAAATGTGTTAAAGTTTGTCAGTTGTAAACTTACTGTTCATTCTTACATTTTTTTGGTCATATTGCAGTTGATGGTGGGCAGCGTGCAGTTATTTTTGATAGACTGAAAGGAGTGAGAGAAGAAGTAGTTGGTGAAGGAACCCACTTTCTGATCCCATGGATTCAGAAACCCATTATATTTGACATTCGGTCCAAGCCAAGAAGTGTTCCAACAGTTACAGGCAGCAAAGGTTAGTTCCAATAAAACACACATTCAGTGCCATTTATTTGCCCATACCATTTTGATTTTTTGTCTGTCCACTTTTCCTGTAATGTGTCACGAAGCTGACAATTCCAGCTGAACTTGACAGATATATGTCTCATAGTTCAAGGCAAGTGCAGCAACTCTGTATCAATCAAATAGTTATTTTTCTTCAAAATTAATATAATTAATATTAAACAAATTTAACTAAAATTATGATCTAAAGAACTCACCATGTGTATTTGTATTTTTTTAAATATCATTGACCATTCTACCACATTCACTTTCTTCTGTGTCCCAGTCAGAGTCTAAACTGTACCTGTATTGAATATCCACATGTAATCCAGACGCATGATCAAATAAATAATTTCTCGGCTCTTGAAGTTTCAAATTCCATCACAAGCAGAGCCCGCCTTTAACAGATTCATCACACATGTAAATATTGATTGAATGTTGGAAATTCTGCATTAAACAAAGCTCACATCCATGGTCAATTTGAGCGTACTTAAGGCTATTGTAAAACCCAACATGTTGTAGCCTGGAAACGTTGAAGCACGTTTTTTTTTTTGCGTTCGCCTTATTTCTCTAATCCCCAAGGCGGTGTGCGTTGCACTGTGGTTTTTATTTTGCGCCTGTCGGCCCAGTGCATCCAACTTCAAGCATGCATTTTATGTAAGGGTCTGCTTCCTCGTGGTAACGGCCGGTGCTGTGTTCGGGATCGAACCCAGCACCTTTGAGTTGTGAGCCGTGCCACTAGGCCACGCTGTCCCCTCAAGCACGTTTGATTTACGTCAAATCAGACTTCTTGATGTTTTGTGCTCCATCAATCCCAGTCATCTTGGACTGGGAAGATGTAATCACTTGTTTGATGGTATGCATAGTTGCAGTGGCCACCTAATTTTTTTTCCACAATATGGAGGGAGACCAGCACAATATGGAGGGAGACCAGAGATGTTTTAGAGTTCAAGAATACTTATTTTGGGGATTGTTTTCATGGAAAGGTTAGAGCAATTTGAGTCAGTTTAATTTATTGGAATGTACATTTATGAAATAACGTATTTGACTAGAGCTTTCCTGTAAGTTACTATATATGTTTGCTAGATATGTGTTTCTGAAAGGAACATCTTGGTTATTCTAGATTTACAGAATGTGAGCATCACACTGAGAATCTTGTTCCGACCCCAAGTTCCTGCTCTGCCTAAGATTTACACCAACCTGGGCATTGACTATGATGAGCGAGTTCTGCCCTCCATCACCGCTGAAGTGCTCAAGGCTGTTGTGGTAAGGTGTATCAGCTATTGTCTGCAGCCAATAATAATACAGATATGTTGGAGATCTCTTAGCAGTCCCATTTGGTAGACAACGGTGGCACACAAGGCATCAGTTACTCTCCAATTCTGTCAAAATCAATATCTAACACCGATGTTTCACTGTTTATAGTGACCACGTTTCCATATTTAGACTGACTGAAAGTGTGGTCGAATATCTGATGTGTATGCAGCTTTCTTTTAACCTTCCAACTGTCAAAACGGTTGATAGTTGGCCGTCGTGGCTCTTCTCGTGGTGCTATGGCCATAAAAATCGCTGAAATAAAAATTGAAATTAAATTTAGAATTTTTGTCCCCCATTATCAAAGGGGAGATTACTATAAATAATTGGTTTTTCTTCAGGTTTGTAGCTTACAGCGTTGCTTAATTGTAACATTACATGGTTGTTTTTCATTTGAACTGATCGAGGTTATTTTTCTGCCTGCTTCATATCTGACGCTGGAAAGGGTCCATCAGGACTAGATAATAAATCTAGACTTACATTATTTGAAGTTCTTCCAATTGGCGAAAGTGATATCAGGAATGATTTTGAAGACATGACAGTGATTAGTAGTATTGGTGAAGACACTCCGTTCTCTCTCTTCTCACCTCACTCTGTTTCATTTGACTCTATCCCACAGCCACACTCTTGCACAACTTTCACACGCGCCCTCATAAAGCCCTTCCATTGCACTTTGGTTGGGCTAGCTTCTGAGGGCGCACAAACCTAGCATAGGTACATACAGATGCACACATGCATCCAAGCACTGGTTTATGCGTCCTGAAATCGCCCAATTGACTACGGTCTGGGATGGAAAATGGCGCGCCTCCGCCAGTAGAAACTAGTGAGGCAAACATCTAAGCAAAAAAAAAAAAAAATTGGTTAAGACAAATGAGATTGAGATAGGGAAATGATGCTTAGCTCGAGCTGCCACTGACCAGTTTGGTTCGGAAAAGTTGGATATTGACCCTAATTTCATTCCTGGAAATCCTAACAGTTCTCAGAATATAGACTTAGAAAGGTGGATGATTTATATCTTCTTCTGGTAGTGGCGAGAGTCTCAGGATGACCGCCGCTTTTTTCGAGAAAATAATGGTTACTGTCTGACTGTGTACGCAGAAGAAGAAGAAGAAGATATCTTCTTCTTCGTACTCTGTCAGATGTATCAGACACATTCTCCCCCAACCCCTCATTTCCTTTGTCGACTTAGTGTCAAGATGGTGATTGACCATGGCACACATTTAGGTAACTTTTGTTTACAGAGTCACCGGCCCCCATCACCCTTGCCCTTAACGCCAATGCTCTAGCTGGGACTGTTACAATATCCACTTCTGTTTTAGATAAGACACTACTGCATAGTTTTTTATTCTGCCTCCCTATTCTCACTTATTATTTATTTTTCCTGTACTGTCTATGATATAGTGTTTATTTCTAACATAAGAACAGAAGCTTTTACTATCAGTCTTTATCCTCTGAGCACGTTTTTTTTTCCAAATCTATTTTTGCTGTTTTATTCACTTTCTGAGCTATGTTCTTCTTGTCCAAATATTTTAAATATGTTTCTTTTGATTTACCTGCCTCTATATATTTTTTCACGCTTTATTATTAGCTTTTCTACATTTAACTACAAATCTAGTTATCCACTTTCTACGCTTGGGGTTTACCTACCCTACATGGAACACGTTCCTCTTTTAGCTTTTCTAGAACTGTTTTAAAACTCTCCCACTCTTGTTCAACATCTATTCCTCCGATAATATCTTTCCAGATTATGTGGCTCGCTGTCACTTTCTTCTTCATAACATCTGCCTTAGAGTATTCGTATGTTCACATGTTTATGTAAAGTTCTCTCCTTGCTATAAGATTCAAACAGATGATCTTATGATCACTTGAGTCAAACAGTTCCCCAATGATAACCTCACTTGAGTCAAACAGTTCCCCAATGATAACGTTTTCAATCATATTTTTAATAATATAAATATCTTGAATAATCTCAGATTTGTTAATTGATTCAGGCTCAGTTTGATGCTAGTGATCTGATCACACAGAGGGAGCTAGTGTCCACTAAGGTCAGTGAGGAGTTGACGGATAGGGCCCTGCAGTTTGGCATTATCCTGGATGATATTTCATTGGTGAGTTGGCTTATTGATGTCTTGTTTTTTTAAAACTGGAGTCATATTTGTATAACAAGTTTGAACTGCACTGGCTGGATTAGTAAGGTGGGAAAGCAAAGCTCTGAAACTGACACGTGTAAGGTTAGGTTGTGAAGTATAGGCCAACTCTACAGGAAGCCTGTATCCAGGGATTTGCAGCAATGGTCTTCAGTTAAGAGGTTGCTAGCACCATGCAAAACCTTCTTTAATCCGTTTAATGGCATGCTTTGAATATGCTAGTGACCCTATTCTTTTCAATCCAGGCACTAGTTGGTTGTGGTTTGTCAACCTGGGCACCAGCTGCGTGAGGCTTGCCAACCTGGGCACTAGCTGGGTGAGGCTAGCCAACCTGGGCACCAGTTGGATGAGGGTAGCCAAGCTGGGTTAGGCTAGCCATCCTGGGCACTAGTTGGGTGAGGGTAGCCAACTTGGGCACTAGCTGGGTGAGGCTTGCCAACCTGGGCACCAGCCGAGTGAGGCTTAGCCAACTAATTGTACTTTAATTATTCATCTCACTATTTCCCTTCAGTAGGAGTGTGAGATTATTGCTGCAGTAGGCCTTATTGTCACTTGCTTCTTACGTCTTCAATGATTGATGAGTCAATGACATTGTGTCTAATAGCATCTTTCAGGGCAGTAACAAACTCCCTCCACTACTTCGTCTGCAGTCATCCTTCATACAGTGCTCCTGCTCTGGTTCCTGAATCCCATCTCGACCTTCATGGGTCTTTAACCTTTAGCAGGCCAGGTTTTTTTAAAAAAAATTTTGACCTAATTAATTTTCTTAATTTCTCGCTATGGTAGTCGTCTTAAAAAATTTTTAATTTTTATGTTTGTTTGTCAATAAATATTATTTTCTGGCGTGTATACACAGAATAGCATAACAAACATGTTGGTGTTGTTGTTTTTGTTGTGTGTTTGTTAGTTTTTGAGATACAAAAAGATGAAGTTTAAAATTTATGAAAATCTTGGAAAATATTTTGACTCGACCACTAGGCCTAGTCGCTTCGATAGAAAACCATGGAAACCACAACAACGTATCGATACTGTGTTTACAATATCGACACAACTGTTAGTTTCCAATTCAAACGTAGTTCTTTCATTTAAACAAACAAAATAAACAGATCTACTCGACAAAGATCTTTCCCAACAACCTACTTCCCCTTCCGCAAAAAGTCGGCTTGCTCCAAACGGCGTATACAAAATTAAAACTGTTCAAAAGCCATTTGTAATCGAACATACGATACTTTAACCGGCAAAATATCGTGTATATATGGAGGGCGTATTCAGCAGTAAAAAAAATGGCTGTCGGGAGTGACTCTGTTCAAAAAAATTATTTTTTTCGTACACCGTTTTTGTAGACCGAGTTGGTTAGAAGGTATCGGACACGGGGTGCTAAAGGTTAAGTCATCTCAGGTCGGCTGTCCCTATGGTTTCCATAGTGTGTCAGTGTTGGTTCTGCTATGAGTCTCTCCCTCAAGAACCTGACCCATCCAATTCTGCCGTCGACTGATTATAGCGATGTACAGGCCGCCTTGGTCGCTCTGGATAAGCCATTCTTGATTAATGATAATGTTTGATCATGGCTGAAGACACAGCAGTGAATGAGCTGACAACAACCCATAGTTGGTTGATTATGTCAGAGTCAGCTAAGTGGCAGCCCAGGGAACAGATTGAAAAGGGAAAGCTGGCCCAGCCCCAAAAGTGTGCAGGGCTGAAAAATTCCCAGACATGTGTCCTTGCTATAAGCTACGAAACAACATAAGAAAACGTCCTTTTCGGGACGAATGCAACAGTAGTACTAATGTGTAAGAAAACCAGAACTCTCACCTGTCATACAACTAGGCAGTAGCTATCTGATCTGTGCTCATGTTTGAGACTCACCTTACATTTGTGGTCATGTTTCAGACTCACCTTACAGTGAGCCGTGTAGCGCAGTGGTTAGTGAGCTGGTTTCGCACCTGAGCGGTCCTAGGTTCATTCCCCAGTTGAGGCGGAAATGTTTTTTCAGACTGCAACGGCTTCCGGGTCAACCCAGCCTTAAATGTTCAGTCTGGGAAGTAAATGGCTACCGCCCTCATATAGCCGAGCCTTTGAAATGTGAGATCACTAACATCTCACGCCCCTACGGCAGTAACGCTATGGGTTACTTTACTACTTACATTTTTGGTTATGTTTCAGACTCACCTTACGTTTGGCCAAGAATTCACTGAGGCTGTAGAGGCAAAACAGGTTGCACAGCAGGAAGCAGAAAGAGCTCGATATGTTGTGGAGAAGGTTAGTTTCCAGTGTGCTGGAACAGTCAATTATGTGTGTGTGGGTGGAATATAATGTTAGGGTCCATGGGTTTGTGTAGATCTGTGGTCTATGAGTATGTGTAAATCAGGGGTCCATGAGTTTGTGTAGATCTGGGGTCCATGAGTTTGTGTAGATCTTAGGGTCCATGAGTTTGTGTAGATCTGGGGTCTATGAGTTTGTGTAGATCTGGGGTCTATGAGTTTGTGCAGATCTGGGGTCTATGAGTTTGTGTAGATATGGGGTCCATGAGTTTGGGTAGATATGGGGTCCATGAGTTTGTGTAGATATGGGGTCCATGAGTTTGTGTAGATCTGGGGTCTATGAGTGTGTAGATCTGGGGTCTATGAGTTTGTGTAGATCTACTGTCCAAATCATGTTGGGATCCATGGCAAATAAAGGATGAGCTTAGAGTGTATATTAATGTCACCTCTGCTTCAGTTACTCACTATTCTTTTTGTTTGATCAGCTAACACTGTGCTTCTAGCCTGGTGAGGTTCATGGAGGAGACTGCGTTTCAGGTCTTCGCCGGTCCCCCACAGCTTTTTAAGCATGACTACTCCGGACCAGACTGCCTCTCTTTGGTCGGCATTAGTGGGTCAGTCGTGCAGGATATGTTCTAGTGTTTGCTTGGGGGCTCCACAATTGCACATAGTGGTGTATCTATGACCCATTCTGGGGAGGTTGGTTTTGAGTCTGCAATGTCCTGCTCTGAAGATCTTTTTCTGTCCATCTCTGCCAAGTTTGTCATTTTCTGGCTTGTATTCTTTGTGCTGTTCTCTTCATGGATTGTTTGTTGAGTGCTTCTTTATAGTTCTGTGGATTGCTAGTCTTTTTTGCCAGCTCATCTGCCTTCTCGTTTCCAAGGAGCCTACAGTGGGCTGGAATCCATTGTAGGACTAAATTTGTTTTTTTTTGGAAACAGCAACCTGATGTTACATTTTTTTTGGTGTGAGAGTTGTATCTTGTTTGGTACTTGAGATGGCTTGGAGTACACCCCTGGAGTCTGTTTGAATGATTCTTCTTCTTCTTACGCTGTCAGACGTCGACCTTTATTTTTTTGAAAAAAGCAGCGGTCGTCCTGAGGCTGTCGACACTGCCGTAGAGCTTGTCTAGTGTTGCCACTGGTGATGGCCACATCTGCTCTCTCTGATTCTCTTATGTCGGGCAGTTTTGCAGCAAATGTTCAGCGGTCATTTTCCCGGTACCACACGTGCATTCGTCGGTGCCACCTATCTCCAATTTGTTGAATAGGTGGTACCTCAGTCTATTGTGGCCAGTGCGAAGTCTGAAGACCACGACCTGCTCTCTTCTGGTCAACTGGTAATAGGCATCGTTTTTTGTGTAGCCAGTATGTTCTGTTTCCCATTTGGTCATGTATCTAGCTCTAATAAGCCGCTTTGACTCTTCGTATGTCACACTGGTATCTGGTTGTGGTAGTCTTGCACCTTCTTTTGCCAGTCTGTCTGCCTCCTCGCTGCCTTGAATGTTGCAGTGGGATGGAACCCACTGTACCACTACCCTTTTTGGTGCGGACTGCAGGCATAGTTGACAGAGTACTGGTCTTAAATCATTAAGTTCAATATTTTTCTGGCTTTTTAGTGCTGTGACTACGGCCGGGGCATCTGTAAGCAGGTCTATATGGCTTTCATTCCTTTTACCTGTCACCATTTCTTCCACTGCCGCCCTCAGTGACTCTGCCTCCGCTCTGAAATTGCTTGTGTATTTTCCAGTTGCCAATGACAGTGTTATTTTCCTGCCATTTGGTAGGCTCAGGAATGCCCCTCCGTTCTGTGTTGTGTTTGTTACAGAGTCGTCGGTGTATGCATGGGTGTTTGAATGATTCTTTCCCTTGTAGTTATGTGACTGATGAGAGCGAATTGTTGTATGCAGATCTGTTGCTTCAGCTCTGATACTGGTACAAGACTCTCCTGCTGGCATGAAGTGGTTTTCTGTCGCTGTTGGATAATAATGTAGATTCCACTGCCACCCCTTTTTTTTTTGCTCTTCGTGGTCGATCCATCCATGTACGGATGTGTCAAGAAGTTGCTAGGGTACTGTCTCCTCATGTAAAGCGTGGATTTGTTGTTCTGTTGTCAATTGGTCACTTTTCTGAATTATCCCAATTACTCAATATTGGAGTATAGAATGGCCTGTTGATGCCGTGTCTCTTCTCCAACCTGTCAACCTTTCTCCTAGACTACTGTTTCATTACCTTCTTATCTGCTTGTGTAGGATAGTTGACTTTGTGTACATACATTTGTTATCTTTGACTCTTGTTTCATCACCAGGCTGAGCAACAAAAGAAAGCAGCCATCATCTCTGCTGAGGGAGATTCCAAGGCTGCAGAACTGTTGGCCAATGCTTTTGGCAAGGCAGGAGAGGGGCTTGTTGAGTTGAGGAAGCTGGAGGCAGCCGAAGATATTGCTTACCAACTGTCCAGGTCAAGAGGTGTAGTGTATTTGCCCCAGGGACAACAGACCTTACTTTCACTCCCACAATGAGTGTAGGGATATACGTGTCACGTACTGAAGCCAACTGATCTATAATATATTGCTTTCGTATATCATCAATCATCCATTTTGTTTATTACTTTCAAACATTTACTGCTCTCAATCAAGTGAAATAGATATGATTGCTGACAAATATTTATATCCACCTTTGTCCACACCTAAGGCAGACAGATTTATCTTGTTCTTGTAGATGTATGAACCAAACCAATTCACTTTCTATTGTACCAACAAAAACGAGGTTTAATATTATACGCTGTTAGAACTTTACTTCTTTGTTATCATTCATTTGTCAACTTGAATATATCAAAAGGTATCTTCATAGACTGGCCACAAATGATACTGGTGATGAACATCTGAAGTTTATCTCTTGTATTGAGCTGGTAATGTAATTAGTGGCCAAGATGCTCTGGTTACCATTTGTTTGTGTATCTGCTTCTGACAAAACTCTAACCTATCAGCCTGCTGCACATTCTAAGACCATATAAATTAAGCTTTCTTGTGTTTTTCTTTCTGTTACACATATATTATGTTTCCAATAGCTCTCTTTGATCGGATTAAAATAGACTTAACTTGACATTTTTCATGGCTAGTGCTGTTTATAGTATATTTTTTAGCAATTTTTTTCTTGCCAGTGTCTGAATTGGTCTACACCAGAAGAGATAGAATGATAAATAATGGAGTTATAAATATTGAGAACAACTGTTTGTGCTGAATATTTATCATGATAGAAGACAGATGGTTCAGGTATCTCTTGAGAAGGGAATCTGATCAACCACTACTGCACACATATATATGACAAGAAAATCGAGTTACCAGACATTATGAAGACCATGTGACAGATAAATGACATAAGAAAATAACAAACAACCCAAACGTGGCCCAACTTCTGCTGTACAAATGGACTGACAGGGGAAGTAATCATGTTTAGATAGAAACAAAATAAATTGGTATATATAAATGTAAACTGATATTACAAAGTAGTTTTAATTTACTCAAGGACAGGGCTGAGGCTACAAATTAGACGAGCAGATTGTCAAGTGTCCAAGTGTGAGAGACCAGAGTAGTTAGCACAAATATGAGAACAAAAAAAACTCTTCAACACTAGCATTACCTCAATATTGGTCTAAATGATTTGTGTCAAAATATTGATTTTCTATTTGAGAAAGGTCATCACAAATTGATGTATTGTATATTCTTGCAATTTATAATACATTTTGCAGTTTCAGGTTTTGTGTTGTCATTTTTTCTGCAAAACGTCTGTTCTTGAAGATCAAAGTTGACATTTGAGGAGGGGAGAAGATTTTACTTAGGCTTTGCCTAATGTGCAGGATGGTCTGGCCATGCGTGTTATCTGACAATCTATATTTATCATAGAGAATGTGAATGATGTTGTTAAAAATAAGGTGATTTGAAATGTAACAAGTGTTCACAGGAGAAGATTCAACAAATAAATGGACTCAAAGCATAGCTTGATATTTGTCATGTATTTTGTGACCAAAGAATTTCAGTGCATTTTTGTTGTTGTATTGTTGATAATAAGTATTTGTGGCTGGCTAGTTTTGCGAGGCAGACCTGTGGCTGGCTAATATTGTAAGATAGACTTGTGTTGCGAGATAGACTTGTTGCTGGCTGGTAGTGTTGTAAGATAGACTTGTGGCTGGTGGTAGTGTTGTATCTAAGCCAGCATTTCTTAGCCTTGAATCCCCAGAAATAATGACGCCCCAATGTATGCAGACAACTGTATGTTCATCTCAAGGTAACTCATCGATCAGTAAGATGTCAATATACCTAATATAATTCAAGCCCTTAATCAATATTTTAAAAAGAATTCTATATACAATACTAATGGGGCTGCTTGCCATTGCTCTGGATGATAGTTCATTTGAAAACTTCCACTCCACCCATCGCATCACCCCTCAACCTGCTGAAGTGTCCTATTTGCCTCAGGCCAAGCCTCATATTGAGCAAAGATGTGGTCATGGTGTAACAACTCGTATTTATAATATGGCTTCTTTCGTTCTCAATCTCTCGCTACCAAACCCTGAAAGGGCTTAAGTAACAGAATGTAGTCCGGAGAACGGAATGCGTTGTGTCGTAGTTTACAGCTTGACTGTGATATTTCCACCTTTCGGTCCACACCCGACTTCAGCAAGCATTTTTTTAGTACTGGGTTAGCATTCCCTCGACGATCCCTTCTCCTTAGCCAGTCTACCCTGCTGAAGTCTGTTATCCAGGATCACCGCGTGGAGGTGTAGAAGGGTCTTGGCAGCTCTGGTTCGCTGTTGCTGACCGCTGCAGCTTATGCGCTCGTATTTGTAATATAAACTCGTACATTTAGTATTATGCAATTCTTGTTTCAATTGTTTTAATTTAAAAAAATTGTTTATCACCAAGTCAGATCACAATTTGGTGAAGAGGTGTAACTTGGAGTAAATGTATCATATGTGCATACGCCATGTGCACCACGCCTCGAGTTTGGCCATATTTCTCAATACCGCCTTTATAAATATTTTGTTAAATCGTATAGAGTTTTCTTGTCAGTGTTTTTCTGTTTAAACATGGCCTAAAAGTGATAAAGATTCCCTGTTCTAAATTTGTGGTGAAGATGGTACACAAGATCCTTGATGAGCAGCTGACCATGTCTTTGTAGGCACACCAACACTGAAAGATGTTGATAGGCTTGAATACACCAACTCACTGAAAGATGTTGATATACTTGTTGATAGGCTTGAATACACCAACTCACTGAAAGATGTTGATAGACTTGTTGATAGGCTTGAATACACCAACTCACTGAAAGATGTTGATAGACTTGTTGATAGGCTTGAATACACCAACTCACTGAAAGATGTTGATAGACTTGTTGATAGGCTTGAATACACCAACTCACTGAAAGATGTTGATAGACTTGTTGATAGGCTTGAATACACCAACTCACTGAAAGATATTGATAGGCTTGAATACACCAACTCACTGAAAGATGTTGATAGGCTTGAATACACCAACTCACTGAAAGATGTTGATAGACTTGTTGATAGGCTTGAATACACCAACTCACTGAAAGATGTTGATAGACTTGTTGATAGGCTTGAATACACCAACTCACTGAAAGATATTGATAGGCTTGAATACACCAACTCACTGAAAGATGTTGATAGGCTTGAATACACCAACTCACTGAAAGATGTTGATAGACTTGTTGATAGGCTTGAATACACCAACTCACTGAAAGATGTTGATAGACTTGTTGATACGCTTGAATACACCAACTCACTGAAAGATATTGATTGGCTTGAATACACCAACTGGGATCAAGATGCTGAGCAGCGCAAGAGCTGCAGTGGTCAGCGACCCATAGCTGACTGCTAGTGTTAGGGCCAGCGAACCATAGCTGCCAAGACCCTTCTACACCTCCACGCGGTGATCCTGGATAACAGGCTGCATCAGGGCAGACTGGCTAAGGAGAAGGGATCAAAGAGGGAATGCTAACCTGGTACTCAAAAAATGCTTGCTGAAGCCGGATGTGTTGGACCGAAAGGTGCAAATATCGCAGCCAAGCTGTAAACTATGACACAACACATTCCGTTCTCTGGACTACATTCTGCAACTTAAGCCTTTTCAGTGTTTGGTAGTGGGAGATTGAGAACGAAGAAGAAGAAGAATACACTAACTCACTGAAAGATGTTGATAGGCTTGAATACACCAACTCACTGAAAGATGTTTAGAAGACTTGTTGATAGGCTTGAATACACCAACTCACTGAAAGATGTAGATGGCTTGTTGCTTGAATAGTAAAGCTTCTAGGGATCCTAGATCAGAACAATAAGAATAGAAAATATAGTCTATCTTCTTCTCGTTTGCCATGTCTTTGATTATTTCTGCACACGAGAACCAGTTCTCTGGATAAAGGTTTATGTGGTGGAGAGTTCTTCAAGGTGTCCGTCTATTAATTGTGCACTGACATAAGAGTTCCTTTATCCTCTGCCGACAAGTGGGAGCTAAATTTGAAGAAGAAAAAAAAATAACATTGTATTAAATCACCTTCTGTCACTGAGCTCCTAGAGACTGTTCATGGAACCCTAGGCTTGGGTGGAACACTGGTGAAAAACCATAATCTGAGCCAGACCATCTGTCTTCAACCTTTTCACCATATGCCAGAACAGAATGTCTCCCTCCTACCCCTTTCCAAGATTGTCAAATAATATTGAAAATCTGTTATTGTCTTCTAAATGAGTACAAATGTACATGGAATAACTTTGATAGTATCTTACACATTTAGTAGCAATAGAACATTTGATGAATTTTCAAACGAATGAAAATAGCATATTTTTTTTTCCCCTTCTTCTTCACAACATTCATTTCTAACTACTTAAGAGCACAGCTAAATACATCAGGGTTTATTTGTGCCTGTGGTTTTTTAAATGAACACATAATTTCAGATTACCATTTGAGCAACATGGACATTTGTTGATAGGGGTGAAGAGATTGACTTGGGTACATGGCTGGCTGGCAATGTAGTTCTAGTGTCTGCAACTTGCAGTAAAGAAACTAGGTTTGTTCCTGGTCACAGCGTTTTATAGTCAAGTCTCAAACAGATCCCTTACATCAGCAGCATCTGTTGTGAACCTTTGACAATCTGTGGACTACACTGACCTTCAGATAAAGTCTATGGACCACATTGGTCATCTTGTGAGGTCTTTAGAATCCACTGACCTTCTGGGGAGGTCTATAGACTCCATTGACCAACTGATGAAGTCGATGGACCACATTGACAGTTGGATGAAATCTATGTACCCCACTGACCATCTGATGAAGTCGATGGACCACATTGACAGTTGGATGAAATCTATGTACCCCACTGACCATCTGATGAAGTCGATGGACCACATTGACAGTTGGATGAAATCTATGTACCCCACTGACCATCTGATGAAGTCGATGGACCACATTGACAGTTGGATGAAATCTATGTACCCCACTGACCATCTGATGAAGTCGATGGACCACATTGACAGTTGGATGAAATCTATGTACCCCACTGACCATCTGATGAAGTCGATGGACCACATTGACAGTTGGATGAAATCTATGTACCCCACTGACCATCTGATGAAGTCGATGGACCACATTGACAGTTGGATGAAATCTATGTACCCCACTGACCATCTGATGAAGTCGATGGACCACATTGACAGTTGGATGAAATCTATGTACCCCCCTGACCATCTGATGAAGTCGATGGACCACATTGACAGTTGGATGAAATCTATGTACCCCACTGACCATCTGATGAAGTCGATGGACCACATTGACAGTTGGATGAAATCTATGTACCCCCCTGACCATCTGATTAAGAATATTAAGTGTTTTGACAATTATTTTACCCTAGATTGTAGAGTTCTACTTTTTCATGGGGCATTTAGTT
Organism: Ariolimax columbianus; assembly: GCA_036924085.1. Classification (NCBI taxonomy): domain Eukaryota; kingdom Metazoa; phylum Mollusca; class Gastropoda; order Stylommatophora; family Arionidae; genus Ariolimax; species Ariolimax columbianus. Next base: position 4,590,513 of record JAVGWX010000012.1, on the reverse strand, counting down.
TCTCTAGGATGGGGAGCCAGCCCCATGCTTCCTTAATTGCCTTTTATGACAGCCCAGGCAGGTTACATGTTTGCTATTCTTTGCCTCCTTTTGAATGCTGCCAACCCCTTCTCTTCTCTTAGTCCCCGCCCTACTAGCCTGGGTGCTTTGTTTTTTGAGAGGCACGTTCCTTATCTGTCAGTTTTAGCAACGCCCAGGTAACATTCAGACTAAAACACGTGTGTGAAGATGAAAGTATCATCTGCAATATCAACTCATTCAATTATAAAATCACACATTTAAAATATCGTCTTCCTGTTTGTGGCGCTCCTAACAGAGCATCGGATCACCACTGTCTGTAATTCCTAGCACATCTCAAAACTCTTGAAATCTTCATGTAGTGATGGATTTGTCAGCAACTTATTTCATATGATGTGAACATGCAAAATGTGACGTTTTCGGCATATGAAGAAATTAGATACGCGGATGAGGCTAGTCATAATACATTGCAGATTATTTGCCAATATATTAAATTGACTTTTTATCTAAACTACAGCCAACTTCTAGTGAATTGTTTACATTTTTTGAACATGTAAATTACAAGTTGTATAAAAAATATGCTATAGCAGTGCCGAAGCGAGGTTCACACGTATGCTGACATCATATAGGCAATATAAGTTGGGCTTTAAAATCTTTGTCATCAACAAAACACTACAAACAGACACACACAGAGGGATGTACAGAATCTATATTTAAATACACATTTAGACAAAGCAGCAAACAAACCAACAATATAAGATGTGAAAGTGTTGATTATTTGGGAGCTGTTCAATAGATCTTAATAGACGGCTTGCAACTGCTGTACACAACTAATGTAATGGCACAAGCAAGAATACCAAGTACGAACTGACAAGGACATGTGTTTTCTCTGTGGAAGCGTGGTTGCAAAACATGGACATTTAACAGTCACACAAAAATGAGCGTCTTTCTAAATGACGTGCTACAGAAGAATGCTGAAAATATTGTGGGCAGAGAAAAAGACAAGCAGTTAAATGATGCCAGAATGAAGGTGGCTTATAGACACAACATCACAAGGAAATGGTTCAGATATTTCAGTCGAATGAAAAGACATGTTGGTCTGGAAAGGCTGATAGTGGAAGTCGCGGTGCCCAGGAAGAGGGCGCCCTAGAAGAAAATGGTATTGTATAACACAGGCTGACCTGCCCCGAACACAAGTGTATTCAATGCTTCCATAACAGGACTACATTTTGGAAAAAGTATGTTGCATGAGAATGCCATTCCATGCACAACACTATTTAGTCATCTTGTATGCATACATAGAGATGTAGTGGCACTGTTCCTTCATCTTGAGTAAGGGACCATGGATTCCACATGGGCTGCAGTAGTTGGCTGACTGCTAGCACCAGGGCCAGCGAACTAGATCTGACTCCTAGCATCAGGGCCAGCGAACTAGATCTGACTGCTAGCACCAGGGCCAGCGAACTAGATCTGACTGCTAGCATCAGGGCCAGCGAACTAGATCTGACTGCTAGCATCAGGGCCAGCGAACTAGATCTGACTCCTAGCATCAGGGCCAGCGAACTAGATCTGACTCCTAGCATCAGGGCCAGCGAACTAGATCTGACTCCTAGCATCAGGGCCAGCGAACTAGATCTGACTCCTAGCATCAGGGCCAGCGAACTAGATCTGACTGCTAGCATCAGGGCCAGCGAACTAGATCTGACTCCTAGCATCAGGGCCAGCGAACCAGATCTGAATGCTAGCACCAGGGCCAGCGAAGCAGAGCTGCCAGGACCCTTCTACATCTCCACGTGGTGATCCTGGATAACAGGCTGCAACAGAGCAGACTGGATAAGGAGAAGGGATTGATGAGAGAAGGCCAACACAGTACTAACAAATGTTGAATGTATTGGACCGAAAGGTACAAATACAGCAGTCAAGCTGTAACTACAAGACAATGCAATCCCATTTTCCAGACAACATCTTCCTATTTGCAAAGCCCTTTTCATGGCTTGGTAGCGGGAGATTGAGAACGAACGAAGATAATACAGAAATGATATTTTTGCCATGCAATGTAATGGATACCATGAAAGCTGTCCACTGGCACTTTGGGGTCGGTGGTATATGGGTTGCATGAAATGTATCCACTGAACTCATTGTGAGTACATGGACCCCAAGTTGAGACTCTCTGGTGTGAATCAATGGGATTTGTACACAAGGGACTCGTGCTGAGTTCACTCTCTTACAATGTGTCTTGAGTAGTGGGTTACAGTGGCTATTGTTACATTCTGAAATGTACTTGAGAATGTGGTCCACCTGGCTGTAGTGCAATGTTAGCTTACTCAATAAACTCACCATTATGGAAATGACAGTGTCAATACATTCCTTGTTGACCAGCAGACGTAGGGGTCTTGGTTAGTATGTTCCATCATGTATGAGGGCGATTTGACAAGTTTGACATCTCGCCTGTGTGGACGTCAGGACTGATTTGACAAGTTTGACATACTGCCTGTGTGGACGTCAGGACTGATTTGACAAGTTTGACATACCGCCTGTGTGGATGTCAGGACTGATTTGACAAGTTTGACATACTGCCTGTGTGAACATCAGGACTGATTTGACAAGTTTGACATACCGCCGGTGAGGACGTCAGGACTGATTTGACAAGTTTGACATACCGCCTGTGAGGACATCAGGACTGATTCGACAAGTTTGACATCCCGCCTGTGTGGACGTCAGGACTGATTCGACAAGTTTGACATACCGCCTGTGTGGATGTCAGGACTGATTTGACAAGTTTGACATACTGCCTGTGTGGACATCAGGACTGATTTGACAAGTTTGACATACCGCCGGTGAGGACGTCAGGACTGATTTGACAAGTTTGACATACCGCCTGTGAGGACGTCAGGACTGATTCGACAAGTTTGACATACCGCCTGTGAGGACGTCAGGACTGATTCGACAAGTTTGACATCTCGCCTGTGTGGACGTCAGGACTGATTTGACAAGTTTGACATACTGCCTGTGTGAACATCAGGACTGATTTGACAAGTTTGACATACCGCCGGTGAGGACGTCAGGACTGATTTGACAAGTTTGACATACCGCCTGTGAGGACATCAGGACTGATTCGACAAGTTTGACATCCCGCCTGTGTGGACGTCAGGACTGATTCGACAAGTTTGACATACCGCCTGTGTGGATGTCAGGACTGATTTGACAAGTTTGACATACTGCCTGTGTGGACATCAGGACTGATTTGACAAGTTTGACATACTGCCTGTGTGGACATCAGGACTGATTTGACAAGTTTGACATACCGCCGGTGAGGACGTCAGGACTGATTTGACAAGTTTGACATACCGCCTGTGAGGACGTCAGGACTGATTCGACAAGTTTGACATCCCGCCTGTGTGGACGTCAGGACTGATTCGACAAGTTTGACATCCCGCCTGTGTGGACGTCAGGACTGTAAAAGGCGACAATCCAACCACGACGAACGTGCGTGACAAGGCTCGCAACGGATAACTGATCACAGATGTTGATGCACGGCACCGAGCTCATGTGGTCGAGCTGATTTGTGTCATACAGATAGATATCGTCGCAATGTTTTCATTTCTAATTCAGCAAGTCCATCACATATAATGACACATCACCTAAACGACATTCCAAGCTTTCAGAAAATGTAAACTCGTGTGTATATCTTGCACATTCATGACATTATCTCATCAAAGGCAACACTTTTCAAATCGCACTCATAACTCTTCACTCCCAGAGATAGAACATGAAAAAGAAACAAATAGGATCTCCAAAATCTATTCCCTCTCCTACTCTTCCGTTCACTGTATTCCCTACCCCTCCCACTCTTCTGTTTATTGTATTCCCTCCCACTCTTTTGTTCATTGTATTCCCTACCTCCCCCACTCTTCCATTCATTGTATTCCCTACCCCTCCCACTCTTCTGTTTATTGTATTCCCTCCCACTCTTTTGTTCATTGTATTCCCTACCTCCCCCACTCTTCCATTCATTGTATTCCCTACCCCTCCCACTCTTCTGTTTATTGTATTCCCTCCCACTCTTTTGTTCATTGTATTCCCTACCTCCCCCACTCTTCCATTCATTGTATTCCCTACCCCTCCCACTCTTCTGTTCATTGTATTCCCTACCCCTCCCACTCTTTTTTTCATTGTATTCCCTACCTCCCCCACTCTTCCGTTCATTGTATTCCCTACCCCTCCCACTCTTTTGTTCATTGTATTCCCTACCTCCCCCACTCTTCCGTTCATTGAATTCCCTACCACTCTTCCGTTCACTGTATTCCCTACCTCCCCCACTCTTCCGTTCATTGTATTCCCTACCCCTCCCACTCTTTTGTTCATTGTATTCCCTACCTGCCCCACTCTTCCGTTCATTGTATTCCCTACCCCTCCCACTCTTCCATTCACTGTATTCCCTACCCCTCCCACTCTTCCATTCACTGTATTCCCTACCCCTCCCACTCTTCCATTCACTGTATTCCCTACCCCTCCCACTCTTCCGTTCACTGTATTCCCTAAGACAGAGTACGCTGTACTGTTTTGTGCCTTACTGCCTAGTGCTTCAGACTTCGTCGTGCATTAAACAAATGGTTTCACAGCCTAGCCGATTCGTGCATCCAACAGAAAAGATGCACCACAAACTATAGTTAAACCGCCTCGAGTCCGTGATCTGACATTACGGGTTCTAGAAACTCGTGCAACAAGGTGGATGACAAGCTGATGAAGTCCAGATAATGATATTCAACAACCATATAAAACAATACAAGATAATGCCATTAAAAAAACCCACATGAAAGCAGTATACCAAATAATGACATTCAACAAACACATAAGACAATACGAGATTCTTCTCCGATACCCGGGAAAACATGTTGTCTCTGTTATTCCGGTATGATTCGTGGATTATTGTTCCAACAGCTTTATTTCAAACCTGAAATGTTATTCACACTGAGAAGTCGTCTGACAGATGTAAATGGCGAGGTTATGGACTTTGTGGACTCCGATTAAAATCAAACAACTTGGTGATTGAAGACTGAGAATGAATACACGGAGAAGAGCTAAGATTATGAACATAGATGCAACTACGGACAATTAGGCTGTATTGGGATACAAATGCATTTAAGATGCGGAATCGTTCACATATCTTGGTAGCAATATAGACAAGGTAGAAGGTACAGATAAACAAGCTAAAATAAGAATACAGAAGATGAAAGAAACTTTCATTGGATTTGGAGAACTTATGGAATCACAAGAAAATAAGTTGAACACAGAAATAAAAATCCACCTCAAATTTAAAGTCTGTCCTATTGCATGACTCTGAAATACGGAGATCAACAACATAGATACAACATACAACTTTTATAATGGATGTCTGTGAGGAATAGAGAGATTGAAATGGTATGATAAGATTATTAATGTCAAACGGTTAGAAACAAAACCCAGGCAGATAACAATGGGAGGTGACGGGAAGATGTTGGATAAGATACACATTAAGCAAGCCAGCGGATAGAATTACAAGACTGTCTCTGTTTTGGAATCCCCAGGACAAGAGAGATAGAGGCAGATCAAAATAGACATGGAGAACAAAGTTTGAGACACATATACATGAAACCGTGGACGGTGTGGAGAGAATTTGAAAGGATGCTTCCCAAGGGAAGTGCGTGTTGTTTGTTGGAGACATGGTCTTCTTAGGGATCAACAAGAAAAAACTGGACGTGTTGTTTGTTGGAGACATGGTCTTCTTAGGGATCAACAAGGGAAGACTGGGCATGTTGTTTGTTGGAGACATTATCTTCTTAGGGATCAACAAGAAAAAACTGGACGTGTTGTTTGTTGGAGACATGGTCTTCTTAGGGATCAACAAGAAAAAACTGGACGTGTTGTTTGTTGGAGACATGGTCTTCTTAGGGATCAACAAGGGAAGACTGGGCGTGTTGTTTTTTGGAGACACAGTCTTCTCATGGATCAGCACGGGTCTGATTGATTGAATGGCAAAGTGGGAGACTCTTCCACCCTAGAGGGGATAAACAACACGGCTGATCGCCTCTTACAACATACTCTCAGTACAGAATATTCTCAGTGCAATATTCTCTCTGTATCACATTGATCCTACAATTGTCTCTGGCACAAACAAAACTCTTCAGTGGACTCCCTTAGACCAAACAATGAATCGCTCAGACCAAACAATGAATCGCTCAGACCAAACAATGAATCCCTCAGACCAAACAATGAATCCATCAGACCAAACAATGAATCCCTCAGACCAAACAATGAATCCCTCAGACCAAACAATGAATCCCTCAGACCAAACAATGATTGTCTAAGACCAAACAATGAATCCCTCAGACCAAACAACGAATCGCTCAGACCAAACAATGAATCCCTCAGACCAAACAATGAATCGCTCAGACCAAACAATGAATCCCTCAGACCAAACAATAATTATATGGGGCACGTGGAAGTGAAGAAATAGTTTTTGTAGAATACCTGTGTCTGATATGGAAGTAAGGAATAATAGCACCACGATCTACCAGGCGCCCAATGAGTAGTAGGCATGTGGCCGGCGAAACCAACCTGTAGAAGCCACAAGAATAGAAGACCGTTACATTCAATGGTAGTTGTTGTTGGGAATGCCCATAATGAGTTCGTTTACTCGTTTGTGCACCATGAAAAGGAGGTGTAGCGACGGGTTGTAGTAGTTTTCCTCACATCGCGAGCGTGCTGGTGAACGTGGTTGTGCTAGGCTTGGTTTGATCTGTGTGTCGTTCATTCTTCGGGGATCACATCGATCCCCCACCTCGGAAGCCAAGAAGAAAATTCCGTTTCCAGAGAGGACTACATGAAAGTCGAGATGGACGTCTTGACCAGTATCTTTTGCCTGAACCTGACTAACATGTCTGATCGGTATGTTTTACCTGACCCTGACTAACATGTCTGATTGGTATGTTTTACCTGACCCTGACTAACATGTCCGATCAGTATGTTTTACCTGACCCTGACTAACATGTCTGATCGGTATGTTTTTCCTGACTCTGACTAACATGTCTGATCAGTATGTTTTGCCTGACCAGACTATAGTCTTCCTCCCCATCCAATGGCATAAGACTCTACACCCCATGGTAAGAGGAGATATTAAATCAGACCAGAAGGTTTGTGCTTGCGGTCGGCTATACAATTTCAATTCATTAGAACCTTTGACCTACATAAAACGATATTTCAACCCCATACAAGGAGCAACTAAACTGAAGACATTTTTAAAAGGGCAAAAAACAGCCTCGATGAGAAATTGCACAGAAAACACCATGGGTTTGATATAACATAGGCCTGCTGCCCACACCAAGACGCGGTCAAGCGAGAACATTCAGTTTACGGACAGGTAGACCTTGTACCCATACCAAGACCCGGTCAAGCGACACTATTCAGTTTATGAACATGCAAGTGTAGACTTGACTGTGTCCCACACATCAGCTGTTGAACACATGAAAAATTAGATGCAAAGACCGAAAATACATGTACGTTTGTGGAGAACGATCACATATAGAGAGCGTTCTTTAGGTCTATTGACACCACGAGACCAGTAGAATCACAATAAGGCTCTCCCTGACTCAACTGAGGAGAACACTGTATGGTGATAGCAGAAGCCTGGAACATACCACAACGAAAATCGATGTTGTTATAGGAGAGAAACATTTATGGACATACAAGATTAGCTTGAAACGTGTGGGAAATTGATTTGGTTATGTGAGGGATACGTTGATAAATGTGACCACAAGATAAACCCGAGGCATGTCGTCAAGTTTATCAGGGGAACAAGTGTGATTATTTGAGTGATATTTTGAAATATTGTGTGACCACAAGATAAACCCGAGACATGCCGTCAAGTTTATCAGGGGAACAAGTGTGATATTTTGAAATATTATGTGACCACTAAATAAACCCGAGACCTGCCGCCAAGTTTATGAGGGAAAAAGTGTGATTATTTGAGTTTAGGAAGGAAATATATGTTCTTATTTATGTTGTGAACTGTATGGGATCGAGAGGAACACGAGGCTGCCAAGTTTATAGAGCGAAATAGATGTGGTTATTTGAGAGATAAACTATTTGGTGAAGAGGAAAGTATAATGCAGATCGTCAAGTTTATGAGGGAACTGGATATGGTTATTCTAAGGATAAATGATATTGTGACGAGAGAAGGCTGGCTCAGATCATCAAGTTTATGAGGGAAATGGATGTTGTTATTCTAAGGATAAATGATATTGTGACGAGAGAAGGCTGGCTCAGATCATCAAGTTTATGAGGGAAATGGATGTTGTTATTCTAATGATAAATGATATTGCGACAAGAGAAGGCTGACTCAGATGGATATGTTTAAGACAGAGATAGATGTGGTTATTTAACAAACGAGGAAGAAGAAGAATATAATGACATTTGTATGGTTTTAAGAATGTTGATGGTTGCTGGTGTCGTTCGCTCATCTACCATGGCTTGGTCTGTTCTCAGATGTGGGCAACTGTTTGTAAGGTGCCCCCAGTCTTGTCTCGTTTCCTCAATGTTTAATCTCTAGTACCTGTTGGCAACGCATGCAACGAGGCAAACGCAGTTTGGGACCGAGAATCCAATGGTATAAGTGGACAACTCACTTTCCTTGTCAGCAAGAAAAGGCTGGCAAGAAACAAGGCTTCACAGGTCGTCATACAGGTGTCAAGCCTGGCAGGGGAAGAAACAAGGCTTCACAGGTCGTCATACAGGTGTCAAGCCTGGCAAGGGAAGAAACAAGGCTTTTTATGTCGTCATACAGGTGTCAAGCCTGGCAGGGGAAGAAACAAGGCTTCACAGGTCGTCATACAGGTGTCAAGCCTGGCAGGGGAAGAAACAAGGCTTCACAGGTCGTCATGCAGATGTCAAGCCTGGCAAGGGAAGAAACAAGGCTTTTTATGTCGTCATACAGGTGTCAAGCCTTGCAGGAGAAGAAACAAGGCTTCACAGGTCGTCCTACACCGAAACCCTTGGAACAATATCGCAACATGGAAGGTGAGAAAGATGATTAAAAATGGGAAAAGAGGCAAATATAAAGTCGGAGATGAGAATACTGAACATGAACATTCTCGGTCTGAGGGAAACAAAATGGAAGGAGAAGGGCAAATTTCAGAATCGAAGAATATCGTGTGGCACTCAGGCAATGAAGATGGACAAGGAGGAATGGCCATTATTCTAGATATAACGGCTACAACGGTTCTGGTGGATATTGAGGTGATCAACCACCGTGTTACCATGACCAGCATTAATACGCCCAGATCAGACCAGTCATAGTCCAATTATATAATCAGAACATGGAGACGAGGAAGTGGGGGAGCTGTACGAAAGACTAAAAGAGTTGTTGAGCAAAACAAAGGATAATGTTATACTGGTGGGAGATCGGAACTAGGGAGAGGGCAGAGAGAAGAACATACTCGGGAGATGTGGATTTGGGATAAGAAACGAAAGGGGACAAAGACTAGTTGATTTCTGGGAACAGGAGAAATACAGAGTATCCAGTACGTGGAATGAAACACCCTACAGGAGGAGAGATACATGTACACCCCCAGGAGACAGATGGAGCAGCCAGATCGATTATAATTAGGTCAAATCTAGGTTTAGGAGCCAAGTAAACAAATCGGTGGCCTACCCTGGTGCAGATCCAGACCACAACCGGGTAATGATGAAACGTCTGTTACGATGGAAGGCGCAAACACAGCAACCAAAGAAATGCAAGTGGAATTTAGAAGTCCTTATGGAGTATGAAAAGAAGACAAAATTCCTAAAGGAGGTATAAATCCTGATAGGAATCTCACAAACCCCACAAGCAGAGCCAGAGGAGCAATGGCTGAAGCATAGTGTGACAGAGGCTACAGCAAAAACAGTTTGCAAAATGGAAATTGCAGTAAAGAAGTCCTGGATCAATTAGGAAATAATACACAAAATGTCAAAACGCGGCAAATGGAAGAAAGTGAAAACCAAAGCAGGCAGAGAGAATTACAAAAAACTAAAAAAAATCAAATAGACAGTCCAAGAAAGCATCTCCGTCATGGCCTGTACTAAACCTGGATGAGAAAGGAGGAAGTTTCAGCGTGGAGCCAGCTACCCCACCTCGTCAAAAAACAATTGCTACAAAAACGACAAGCAAACAAACCAATGGCCGCCCTTGAAGGGAAATGTCCCCTCGGCAGGGGGACTCAGCCCAACCCGAAAGGAAGCTGGACTGCCGACAAGGAAGCCTTCCAGACTCGGCAACTGGATTGTTAGAACTATGTGGGAGGAGGGGAAGTGAGCGCAGATTGCAAAAGAAAGGGAGCGATATGGCATTAGTATCCTTGGGCTGAGTGAGACTAGATGGACTCGGCCAGGAAAGGTACTACTGGCAACAGGGGAGACTGATATACTCAGCACACGAGGAAGAGAAAAACGCACACCACAAACGGGGGCAGACACCATATTGCTCTCAGCAAAAGCCCAAAGTGCGCTCATAAAGAGGAGAGCAGCCGGATTACGACTGTTGATGGCTACATTTAGAACAAAGAATAAGCAGGTTAAACTAAATATAATTCTGGCATATCCCTTATAAATGAAAAGGAAGACACAGTTAAAGAGGTTTTCTATAGCAGATTACAGCAAATAGTGGAGGATAAATTGTAAGGAGTAAGGAGTAAGGAGGTGATTGTCAAAGTGTATAAAGCATTAGGTATACCTAGATTGAAGAACTGTGTTACAGGTGTGGAGTTCTTATCGTAGAAGGGAATATAAACATGTTGGAAAGGATACAGAGAAGAGTGACACATCTGATAGTGGGATTCCAGAATTACAGTTACGAGGAAAGACTCAGAAAAACGGGCCTACGGTGTCTAGAAAAGAGAAGAATTCGAGGTGACAATACTGGTTTATAAGATAATCACAGAAAAGTTTAAATTAGACTAAAACAAGTTTTTCGAAATACAACCACCAACGAGAACAAGAGGGCACAGATACAAATTAATTAAAGAAAGATCCAGATTGGATATTAGGAAATATTTTTTTAGTCAGAGAGTGGATACTGCTAGGAATGCATTCATTGCCTGATGAGGTAGTGGGGGCAGAGACAGTTAATGCATTGAAGAATAGATTGGATGTGCATAGCTTTTAAAGTAAGGTAATGCAAATGTGACTGGTTGTCTACAGACTGATGAGTCTGCTAAACCAGTATAAGAACGTTAAGTCAAGTTAACAACACTGCTCTTGTTTGTGATCGGTATATGTCTGGATCCTTACTTCTCTGGGGTACAGTTCACCGATTATGTCGCAAGCTGTGGTTTATATGGCATGCACACACACACACACACTTTTCCTCTCCCCTCCCGATATTGGATTTTCTACTGAAGAGTAAAGAACAGGCCCGCTGTTTCTTACCTTGCATATCGCACACGGTGAATAAGAAGTGCTGTGTTTTTTCTTTTTTTTCTTCTCCCAACGCATTCAGAAGTCAGTTTAAATTGACTATAAGTCTCGAATATAAAGAAATGAATGGTCAATCTTAGACTATGGATATCTTCATATCGCTGGTCCAGGAATAGTATTGGTGATGGCTACATCCTCGTATATTGGTTATACTGATAGTTCGCTGTTTTTATTAGTCTGTGTTGTTCTTGTTTGTCCAATCCTTGATAAAGACCTTCAGGTCGTAACGTCAATAATAGTCGGTTGCTATTCTCAGGTAAAACTTGTCCTAATACTGATTTAGTGACATTGTTTCATTTTAGCAACAAACAATCGCATACATTCTGCCTTGGGATACTGTGAACCTATAATCAGGATGACCAACCCGAGGCTCGCGGGCCACATACAGCCTCTGTCATACACAGTGTGGACCTGCAGAGATGTGTGGGCCGTGTCCATTTTTCCTTTACAACGAAAATAAAAGGACTGTCAACATTTTTTCAAGCCATAACATTATTTACAGAATGTGAACCGAGAGTTCAGTGGATTGAAACTATCGATTGTGCGTGTGCGTGTTTGTGTGCGTTTGTATGTGTGTTTCTGTTTGTGTGTGTATGTTTGTGTGTCTGGTGTGCGTGTGTATGTTTATGTGTATGGTGTGTGTGTGTATGTTTGTGTGTCTGGTGTGTGTGTGTATGTTTGTGTGTCTGTGGTATGTGTGTCTGTGGGGCGTGATGTGTGTGGTGTGTATGCGTATGTAAACGCACAGCTTTGCTTCCATTGAGATACAACACGATAGTCCAACAACGACATTTCACATCTTTCATGTTCAGTACAACAATTTGTCCAGCTCATGATTCCATTTTGTCTCCTTCTGGACCCATGTTTGTCTCCCTCTGGATCCATGTTTGTCTCCTTCTGGACCCATGTTTGTCTCCCTCTGGACCCATGTTTATCTCCCTCTGGACCCATGTTTGTCTCCCTCTGGACCCATGGTTGTCTCCCTCTGGACCCATGTTTGTCTCCTTCTGGACCCATGTTTGTCTCCCTCTGGACCCATGTTTGTCTCCTTCTGGACCCATGTTTGTCTCCCTCTGGACCCATGTTTGTCTTCTTCTGGACCCATGTTTGTCTTCTTCTGGACCCACGTTTTTCTCCCTCTGGATCCACCTTTCTGTAACCATTTAATTTTTTTGGAAGGTGGGGTAGAGGAGGGTTCGGTTGGGGTAGGTGGAAAGGCGTATAGAAAGATTGAAAGTACAAAGACAACAAAGGAGAGAAAGGCTAAATGGAGTAAATACATTCATACGCATTTAACAGGTATAGTATTTACTATATCTATATGTACAGAGAGAGTAAGAGAGAGAGAGAGAGTTCAGTGCCTTCCTATGCATAAGGGTAGGGCAAACTATGCGTATATATTGAATGATTGATTTGACCGTTGGCTCCAAATGAAGCATAGAGTCACCCCTGCTGCTGGTTCCTTCACAGAAAGCATGTATCCCAGAATACACAATGTCGTTGTCTAACTTTGGTTTTAGATGATGAGGTTGCTAGCAGCATGCACAACCCTCTTGAGACGTCTATTATTACACCATTTGGAGGTTGCCGCAGATTTACTCTTATCAACCTATGTACCACTCTAGCGCATGCTTATATGTTAATTGCAACAATTTTTTGTTGTTAAAATAATGCGAATGTATGAAAGCTATATTGGTTCAAGACGTAGGCAGACAGACGGGGAGACATACAACAGTCTCTAAAAGTTGTTATCTTGTTTATCAGGTGTACCTAATCAAAGATTATCAAGGAAGTTACATCGCTTGGAATAGGCGGGGAAGTTGCCAAGTGGATCGATAATTGGTTAAAAGGTAAGAAGGCAGAGGGTGGGCATAAATAAGGAGTACTCTGAGTGGTGTGGAGTGCCACAAGGCTCGGTTTTGGGACCAATTTTGTTCGTGATACAAATAAACGATTTGGACATTGATATGAGATCCATGATTGCAAAATTTGCTGATGACACAAAACTATGCAGTAGTGTCTCATCTAAAGCAGAAGTGGATAAATTGATGTCGGATTTAGATAAAATTCGAGAATGGTCTGCGAGCTGGCAAATGAAGTTTCATATAAATAAATGTACATTCATCCACATGGGCAGATCCAATATGGAATATAATTACAGAATGGGAATGAATAATATTAGACAGATAGAAAAGAAAAGGGACCTAGGGGTTATAACAGATCATACAGGTGAAGTGAGTGAGCAAGTCCAGGTAGCAGTGAAAAAGGCAAATGAATGTTAGGTATGATAAAAAGAAATATTAAACATAGGAGCAAGGAAGTGATCGTCAAACTGTATAAAGCTTTAGTTAGACCTAGATTGGAATACTGTGTACAGGTGTGGAGTCCTTATCATAGAGGGGATATAAACATGCTAGAAAGAATACAAAGAAGAGCGACAAAGATGATAGTGGGATTCCAGAATTACAGTTATAAGGAAAGACTCAGAAAAACCGGCCTACATTGTCTAGAAGAGAAAAGAATTCGTGGTGACTTAATACAGGTTTATAAGATGATCAGGGGAACGGATAAATTAGACTATAACAATTTTTTTCTCAAAATTCAAACCACTAACAAGAACAAGAAGGCACTTGCTTTGAAATGCATTGCTACAGGAAATGACGGAGGCAGTGACAATTAATGCATTCAAGAATAGATTGGATGCGCATTGTTTTTATATCTTGGAAATGTAAATGAAACTGGTTGTATACAGATTTCAGAGTCTTCTAAACCAGTATAAAGACGTTACGTTTTAAGTTATAGGGGACAAACAGTCAGAGTCGGTGACTTATTTAAAAGAGGGACAATAACTTTCATCTCTCAGAGTGGGTGACTTATTTAAAAGATTGACAATTACTTTCATCTCTCAGAGTTGGTGACTCATTTAAAAGATGGACAATAACTTTCATCTCTCAGAGTTGGTGACTTATTTCTTCTTCTTCTTCTTCTTTTGTTGTCAATCTCCCACTACCAAACCCTGAAAGGGCTTAAGTAGCAGAATGTAGTCCAGAGAACGGAATGCGTTGTGTCGTAGTTTACAGCTTGGCTGCGATATTTGCACCTTTCGGTCCAACACATCCGACTTCAGCAAGCATTTTTTTAGTACCGGGTTAGCATTCCCTCTTCGATCCCTTCTCCTTAGCCAGTCTGCCCTGCTGCAGCCTGTTATCCAGGATTACCGCGTGGAGGTGTAGAAATGTCTTGGCAGCTCTGGTTCGCTGGCCCTGACGCTAGCAGTCAGCTATGGATCGCTAACCACTGCAGCTCATGTGCTGCTCAGCATCTTGATCCCGGTGACTTATTTAAAAGATGGACAATAACTTTCATCTCTCAGAGTTGCTGACTTATTTCCTGGGAGATGAACAATAACTTTCGTCGATTAAAGTTGTTTACGTGTATATAACGTGGACATCCATTGACCTCTCAGAGTTGTTAACGACCACGACATTTAGAGTGACAGGGGTTCGGGCATAATCATCCAATGCCAATTAGTTGGAGGCAATTCTAAATTAGGAGTGATGGCTAAGTCAGACAACCAGCACGAGACTATTGAACAGCCATGATGTTGCTTGAGACTATAAAATACTCTGCAAAGATGAACTCAGAGAGGCTGGCTAGGATAGTGAGAGTGAGTGTGAGTTTGCAAGGTGACTGAACCAGTATATACTTCGTGTTTTGGTCAGTCGCTCTATAGCTGTTTATGTTGGTCAGCCTGGGAACAGTAAGAGATCTGAATGTGTGTCCTACGCGCAGGACACCTCGTGAACGATGCAAGCTGTAATTACACACGAATTTAAGAATGTGCGAAGTCATCGACGTAATTATGAATGTAAAGATCGTCTAAGGACGAGATCTGAATGTCTGTGGTATTGTGCAGTACATTTTAGGAACGATGTGTTCTGAGTGTATGTGTATGCACAGATAGACTGAGTATGTGACAGAACAAGTGAGTACGTGATCCGACTATAAGTGACGTGATCTAATTGCATATGAATGCACAGATCGTCTGAGCATACTTGAACCTATTGTATGTGGATGTACAAATCAACTGACTGAAGGTGATCTGATTGTGTGTGAATGCACAGAGCTGAGAACGAGTTTGTGAGTGTGTGTTGAGTGTGCAGATAGGAGAGTGCAGCCGCGAGAACTTGGCTCAACTAGATTGGAAGAACCATCAAAAGCTAACGCTTACAAATCTCCTTTGTAGGTCAATATATAAATTTATATGTATAGTTTTAGTTTTTGTCCATCACAAGTGACGAAGACCACTCTCTTTGTTCAGCCGTGTGGACAGTCGTATCTCCTGCTGTGTCCGCTGAAATGGGTGACTTGCGCGGAGATTTGGAATAAAGTGAGGAAGAAACTGCGCCTTTTGTCAACCTCACGCACAGAGCCTAAGCTACCTTTTGCCAGTGGCAAGACATTCATCGAGACGACTGGAGATAGCATAGGATGCAGATTTTGCCTCAGGGTTACCACCGAAGCCTTTCCGTAAACATGTAACCCGCAGGGTAGAAAGGTGGGAAGGCATCTAACGCAGTTTGTCGTGCCTTTTCGATAACCACAAGAGGTCGTATGGACAACACTCAGCGTGTGAGTGAGTCTGGCATCTCTCCCCAGCTGTATTCAGTTCATCATAGTAGCATCTAAAATTCCCACACGCCATATTCGTGAAGGTGAACCGGCAGAACTAACCCGTGAAATACGACACAGGTATAACTAGTTTAAGCGTAGCGCCATTCAGCCGGCGTCCAGACCAGGATAAACGGATGGAAGAAATCACAAAAAAAGAACGAAATAACAAGTCCAAACGGAAAACAACTCCACGTATCCGTGAACACAAGTGTAAGTCGTCGACTAGTGTGAATTCCAGGCAAATCCGTGGTCTGGCGGCATCCATAATGATCCAAAAACAGTAGAGAAATGTAGACTCGCAGCCAGTTACGGCGCCATCTTTGCCAGATCTAAACTTAATAATCATTATATATATGTATATATATATATATATATATATATATATATATATATATATATATATATATATATATAATGATTATTTAGTTTAGATGTATTTTGTTCTGTTTTTTAAATATTGTTTTTGTAGATTTGAAAAAAATAAAACGATAATGCCCTTAGTATGACAGGAGATGGTTTACTGTGTTATTGACAGTGTGAAGTCGTGTCGTGGTGTAGATACATATTGTAACTCTTTAGATAAGTAACCACTTAGCTAAACCTTGACTCTGCCACAGTACGGTTATCCTCCTTCAGAAAGCCTGTACCAAAGAATTGTGTGTGAATTTGCTGTAGTGTTTCTGTATCAGGTTGTTTTACACGATCAGTCACTGACTCCATACACAACTTCCTTTAGTCGCCATTTATGGAATGCAAGAAGGCGCTTTGACGCTATTCTTTACTTCCAAGTAAAGAGCCATAGGATCCACTCAGGGATCTAAAAAACATTAGTTTATCAGAGTTGTTTATAAGATGGTAAAAAACATTAGTTTATCGGAGTTGTTTATAAGATGGTAAAAAACATTAGTTTATCAGAGTTGTTTATAAGATGGTAAAAAACATTAGTTTATCAGAGTTGTTTATAAGATGGTAAAAAACATTAGTTTATCAGAGTTGTTTATAAGATGGTAAAAAACATTAGTTTCTCAGAGTTGTTTATAAGATTGTAAAAAACATTAGTTTATCAGAGTTGTTTATAAGATGGTAAAAAACATTAGTTTATCAGAGTTGTTTATAAGATGGTAAAAAACATTAGTTTATCAGAGTTGTTTATAAGATGGTAAAAAACATTAGTTTATCAGAGTTGTTTATAAGATGGTAAAAAACATTAGTTTATCAGAGTTGTTTATAAGATGGTAAAAAACATTAGTTTCTCAGAGTTGTTTATAAGATGGTAAAAAACATTAGTTTATCAGAGTTGTTTATGACATGGCCAAAAAATATTAGTTTGTCACAGTTGTTATTATGGTGGTCAAAACACATTAGTGTCTCAGAGTTGTTTATGAGATGGCCACAAAAAACAAAAAGTTTCTTAGTTGTTTATGAGGTGGCCAAAAAACATTTTCTCAGAATTGTTTACGAGATTGCAAACAAACATAAGTTTCTCAGAGTTATTTATGAAATTGCCCAAAAAACATGTTTCTCAAAGTTGTTTGTGAGATGGTCCCAAAAATACAAGTTTCTCAGTTGTTTATGAGATGACCCAAAAAACATAAGTTACTCAGAGTTGTTTATGAGATGGCTCAAAAAACATAGGTTTCTCAGTTGTTTATGAGATGACCCACAAAACATAAAGTTACTCAGAGTTGTTTATGAGATGGCTCAAAAAACATAGGTTTCTCAGTTGTTTATGAGATGACCCACAAAACATAAGTTACTCAGAGTTGTTTATGAGATGGCTCAAAAAACATAGGTTTCTCAGTTGTTTATGAGATGACCCACAAAACATAAGTTACTCAGAGTTGTTTATGAGATGGCCCAAAAAACATAGGTTTCTCAGTTGTTTATGAGATGACCGACAAAAATATAAGTTTCTCAGTTGTTTATGAGACCCAAAAACATAAGTTTCTCAGAGTTGTTTATGAGATGGGACAAAAAACATAAGTTTCTCAAAGTTGTTTATGAGATGGCCCAAAAAACATAAGTTTCTCAGTTGTTTATGAGATGACCCAAAAAAAACATAAGTGTCTCAGAGTTGTTTATGAGATGGGACAAAAAACATAAGTTTCTCAGTTGTTTATGAGATGACCGAAAAAACATAAGTTTCTCAGCTGTTTATGAACAAAAAACACAAGTTTCTCGGAGTTGTTATTGAGGTGGATGAAACGCATTTGTTTCTCAGAGTTGTTTATGAGATGGACAAGCAACAGTGTGGCAGAGGCCAGAGTAAAATGATAGACCTAACAAGCTCTGAGGAGATGAGCGAGGGAGGATCGAGCAGAGTAGCGGATGGAGGAGGAGGAGAAAGTGGAGATAGTGGAGGAGAAGGGAAGGAGAGAGCGGAGAGTAGGTTCAGGAGAGGAAAAGGTCAAAGAGATGACAGAGAAGATGTTGGAGGATCGGATGATCGAATAGGCAGAGGAATGAAATGATAGAGGTGAGGGTGAAGGAGCTGTGGAAGGAACGGTTAGATGAGATGTTAGAGGAGGGCGTGGAGGATTGTATGATCAGGCAGATTGAGGAGAGAGGGAAGAGGGTGCAGGAGAGGAGGATAGAGAAGATGAAGGGAGGTAAGAGGGAAGAGTGTGCAGGAGAGGGTGATAGAGAAGATGAAGGAGAGGATAAAAGAGCGAGTGTTGAAACGGGTGGAGGAGAGGGTGAAAGAGTTGATTGAAGTGAGGAGAGAAGTAGCAAGTGGAGGAGCTGGTGGAGGATCGTGTGGATGAGAGGATGGAAGTTGAGAGTGTGGAGAAGATTGAGTGTGGAAGAGAAGATGGAGGAGAGGGTACAAGAGAGGATGGTGGCGCAGGAAAGGATGGAAGAGAGGACGAGGAGAGGATGAAAGAGAGGATGGCGCTGAGGGAGAGGGTACAAGAGAGGATGGTGGCGCAGGAAAGGATGGAAGAGAGGACGAGGAGAGGGTGAAAAAGAGAATGGATGTGGAGGAGAGGACGGAGGTAGAGGAGATTGTGGAAGAGAGGATAGAGGACAGTTTGGAAGAGAGGATGGAGGAAAGGTGGGAAGAGAGGATGGAGGAGATGATGGAAGAGAGGCTGGTGAGGGGGAGAGGCTGGAATTGAGGATAGTGGTGGAGGAGAGGGTGGAAGAGGATAGTGGTGGAGGAGAGGGTGGGAGAGAGGATAGTGGTGGAGGAGAGGGTGGAAGAGGATAGTGGGGGAGGATAGGGTGGAAGAGGATAGTGGTGGAGGAGAGGGTGGGAGAGAGGATAGTGGTGGAGGAGAGGGTGGAAGAGATATTGGAGGTGGAGGAGAGAGTACAAGAGAGGATGGCGGTGGAGGAGAGGGTGAAAGAGATAAAGGAGGTGAGGAGAGAGTGGATGTGAGGAGAGAGTGGAACAGAGTATGGAGGTGGAGGAGAGGGTGGAAGAGAGGATGGAGATGGAGGGGAGAGTGGAAGAGATAAAGGAGGTGAGGAGAAAGTGGAGGTGAGGATGGAAGTGTTAGTGGAGGAGTGAGTGTTGCAGAGAGAGAGAGAGAGAGAGAGAGAGAGAGAGAGAAACGATTGTAGGGATTGTTTGAGTACCGGTCAGTCAATCAAACTGGCCTAGGGCAGGGCACATTTGATTTCTACCGGGGAGTTTCCAACATTAGGGCACCCAGACAACACGCATTCAACAACCTGGCGATCGGATGACCACTGTCGAGTACAGCTGAACTTCACATGTTAGACACAGTGACCCCTCAACCAACCCTCGCTACGACAATAGGCTCATCTTACGTAAGGCAAGATTAGTGACACGGCAACCATTGATGTCCTAGATGTTGTATGAGAGACTTCTTTACACAAGGCCATTATTAGGTGTGGTGTACCCATGAAACTAACACACACCCCTCCGCGCTCTTCCTTCCCACCTTTTCTCTCATAGAAGTGCCAGGTATCAATTTGCACCAGGATCGTGTTGATAATTGAGATCTAATCAGTAACTGGTTGTATACAGACACTGCAGGATCTTCTAAACCAGTATAAAGACGTTAAGTTAAGTTAAGGTACAGTTGCTTGAGAGTCGGAACTCTACCAATTTGTTAATCAGGCGTCCCCAACAGACAGAAAAACACCCAGTACAAACTATATCATGTACCGTCGGGATGACCACTAATTTCTTGGAGGGCGGGGGGGGGGGGGGGGGGGGGGGCGCAGATTGTTACATTCAAGCTCAGACTAGGATTGATGTGGATTTTCTTATGATGGGCATAGGGCACATACACTTTTGACAGCAATCACAACTCCTGAACAGAGTGAACATGCTCTATGAAGATAATTTCCGATACTAATAACCTGAAATTGACAACTGTTTTCTTGAGATTTATCAAAGTTGACACGAAAGAGTACGACGGTTAAGTAAAACAATATTTAGTCAATTTGATATCATATTGAATCTAGTTTTATTATAAAATAAGCAATAACAACCGCGCTGTACCGTACCACAATGGATAAACAACGCCCCTTACAGGCTGGAGGCTAAATAACCATACCAGTTGAGTAACTCGGATGGGCGCGGCTCGACGCATCGACCGCCCGGGTCCTACAGTTTTTTGTGAGGCGTGCTGGGAGGGAGGCGTGCTACTATTAGTCTTTGATCCAGGCAGCTGGGAGTTTCAGCTGTCAATCACACGGAAACTAGGCCGGCTTTCTCGTGACGTGTTAGCCCCGGATTCATACGCGTAAAAATAGAGTGCACAGTATATTTATATTTTCACCACCATATTTTTAGTTACAGAAATAAATATTATCTATTATGATATAAACAATATATGTAAAAATAAATAAATTTATTTTTTAAAAGTATTTTGCGCCGTTTGATGTAACCTATTTTATAAGTAGTGCGCGTAGGTTGTGTTGGTACATCCCAGGTCCAACCAATTCTTTGTGCGACTTAACCGGGATGGCGAATTGTGAAATGTCGACTTGAATACGCAGAATCACAGCTTTAAAGACATAATGGCAACTGCCAGTGGTAATAGAGGAAGTCATGGATATATTCCGGTCACTAGCTCAACCCAGGTAAGTGTTTTAAGTGCCAGTTTGATGGTTTTATATCGCCTCGTTGTATATTTTCATCTGACTTAACCGCCATTTGTAACACCCATTTCTGGCTCCGCCTTGCAGGACGCTCAACCCTCACCCCTTGCCATGCTAGCGGCCACTTGCAGCAAAATTGGATCGCCCGCCCAATGTGAGGACCAAGAAGGGGATACCCCTGCCAGAATGCTGGGGGATGGGCACGGTGTAAACTATGGTGGCACAGATGCAATCACAGGCTGGGTACAACTGCCCAACGGAACCATCCTTGACTCAACCGGGAAGCCTATGGCTGTTAACGCAGGCAATGTCATCCAACAAGCAGCAATGTCGAGTAATATGGGACACGTCTTCGCTCAAGGTCAACAGATTGTAGCAACACAAGGCCCAAATGGGCAGTTAACTTATACTGTAATGCCCTCGTACCAAACTGTAAACATTGATGGGCAGGAAGGTTTCATTATTCCAACTTCAGGGATAGGCGGACACGTTCAGGTGTCAACAACGTCGGCTCAGACAATCCCTCAATCGTTAATGGTACCTGGTGGGCAGATCATACGGGCACAGGGAATGCCTGCCACAGCGCAGAGCCCAGGGAATATTTTTCAAAACGTTGCTAGTATTGGTGGGTTAGGAAACCTTGTCAACGTAGGGGGAAATTTAATCAGTTTGGGTGTGATGCAAAACGCTAACAGACCAGGCGCTAATATGATGCAGGCTGTACAGATACCAGGATTTCAAAATTTCCAACAAGTTCCGAACCTGATTCAAGTTCCAGTCTCAATAAACGGACAGACTGTGCTACAAACTATCCAACTACCCACCCAAAACATTCCAATTCAAACACATATTCCACAAATGAACGGGGGAGGTTTAGTAGGCAATTCCCAAGCTTTACAGGCGTTCATGGCTACACAGGTACAAACACATCCTTCACAATCGTTGTCAGGTACCTCAGCAGATGAATCTCAAAACAATGCCCAAAGCTCTAAATCTGAGATCAAAGTAAATACAGGACAGCTCAACAACTGTGGCACGTCTCAGTCACCAAAGATTGGCTCCCTGACACTAGCCGGAAACAACAGCGGGATGCAGACAATGAGCGTGATAAACACACCTCAAGGACAACAGATCATTCTGTCCCAGCCTGCCAGTCATAGCCAGGTGCAACAGTTGGTGCCCACCCTGGCCGTTCCATCGTACCCCCAAGCCATATACACATCTACACCACCGACCACCACATCCTCCAGCACCCAGAATGCAGCTGTACTCCAGAACGTCCTTGCACAGCAACAGTTGCTGCAGAGCCTGGCTAATGCGCAGAACATGAGCGGATCACAGATGACCAACCAGGCACAGATGAACTGGCTACAGGTTAGACATTTTCACTTCTCTTAATTATGTCGTTAATCTGAGTAAAGATTAGGTAGAGCGATTACTTACCAAGGAAAACGTACTGGGTTCAATTCTTGGTCCCCAATCGACCAAATCATCTACTCCCCCTTCGTCCTTATCACCTTGCGTTGCATATGCCATCAACCAATCCTCTCCAAGTGGACCAATCCTCTCCAAGTGGACCAATCCTCTCCAAGTGGACCAATCCTCTCCAAGTGGACCAATCCTCTCCAAGTGGACCAATCCTCTCCAAGTGGACCAATCCTCTCCAAGTGGACCAATCCTCTCCAAGTGGACCAATCCTCTCCAAGCGGACCAATCCTCTCCAAGTGGACCAATCCTCTCCAAGTGGACCAATCCTCTCCAAGTGGACCAATCCTCTCCAAGTGGACCAATCCTCTCCAAGCGGACCAATCCTCTCCAAGTGGACCAATCCTCTCCAAGCGGACCAATCCTCTCCAAGTGGACCAATCCTCTCCAAGTGGACCAATCCTCTCCAAGTGGACCAATCCTCTCCAAGCGGACCAATCCTCTCCAAGTGGACCAATCCTCTCCAAGCGGACCAATCCTCTCCAAGTGGACCAATCCTCTCCAAGTGGACCAATCCTCTCCAAGTGGACCAATCCTCTCCAAGTGGACCAATCCTCTCCAAGTGGACCAATCCTCTCCAAGTGGACCAATCCTCTCCAAGTGGACCAATCCTCTCCAAGTGGACCAATCCTCTCCAAGTGGACCAATCCTCTCCAAGCGGACCAATCCTCTCCAAGCGGACCAATCCTCTCCAAGCGGACCAATCCTCTCCAAGCGGACCAATCCTCTCCAAGCGGACCAATCCTCTCCAAGCGGACCAATCCTCTCCAAGTGGACCAATCCTCTCCAAGTGGACCAATCCTCTCCAAGTGGACCAATCCTCTCCAAGTGGACCAATCCTCTCCAAGTGGACCAATCCTCTCCAAGTGGACCAATCCTCTCCAAGTGGACCAATCCTCTCCAAGTGGACCAATCCTCTCCAAGTGGACCAATCCTCTCCAAGTGGACCAATCCTCTCCAAGTGGACCAATCCTCTCCAAGTGGACCAATCCTCTCCAAGTGGACCAATCCTCTCCAAGCGGACCAATCCTCTCCAAGCGGACCAATCCTCTCCAAGCGGACCAATCCTCTCCAAGCGGACCAATCCTCTCCAAGTGGACCAATCCTCTCCAAGTGGACCAATCCTCTCCAAGTGGACCAATCCTCTCCAAGTGGACCAATCCTCTCCAAGTGGACCAATCCTCTCCAAGTGGACCAATCCTCTCCAAGTGGACCAATCCTCTCCAAGTGGACCAATCCTCTCCAAGTGGACCAATCCTCTCCAAGTGGACCAATCCTCTCCAAGTGGACCAATCCTCTCCAAGTGGACCAATCCTCTCCAAGTGGACCAATCCTCTCCAAGTGGACCAATCCTCTCCAAGTGGACCAATCCTCTCCAAGTGGACCAATCCTCTCCAAGTGGACCAATCCTCTCCAAGCGGACCAATCCTCTCCAAGCGGACCAATCCTCTCCAAGCGGACCAATCCTCTCCAAGTGGACCAATCCTCTCCAAGTGGACCAATCCTCTCCAAGTGGACCAATCCTCTCCAAGTGGACCAATCCTCTCCAAGTGGACCAATCCTCTCCAAGTGGACCAATCCTCTCCAAGTGGACCAATCCTCTCCAAGTGGACCAATCCTCTCCAAGTGGACCAATCCTCTCCAAGTGGACCAATCCTCTCCAAGTGGACCAATCCTCTCCAAGTGGACCAATCCTCTCCAAGTGGACCAATCCTCTCCAAGCGGACCAATCCTCTCCAAGTGGACCAATCCTCTCCAAGCGGACCAATCCTCTCCAAGTGGACCAATCCTCTCCAAGCGGACCAATCCTCTCCAAGTGGACCAATCCTCTCCAAGCGGACCAATCCTCTCCAAGTGGACCAATCCTCTCCAAGTGGACCAATCCTCTCCAAGCGGACCAATCCTCTCCTGTTTTCTCCAGCTTTTTGCCATACTTCTTGTTTTGGCCTCTAGGACCTTTCTCTGTGTGTTCATTGACCTTTCTCTGTGTGTTCATTGACCTTTCTCTGTGTGTTCATTGACCTTTCTCTGTGTGTTCATTGACCTTTCTCTGTGTGTTCATTGACCTTTCTCTGTGTGTTCATTGACCTTTCTCTGTGTGTTCATTGACCTTTCTCTGTGTGTTCATTGACCTTTCTCTGTGTGTTCATTGACCTTTCTCTGTGTGTTCATTGACCTTTCTCTGTGTGTTCATTGACCTTTCTCTGTGTGTTCATTGACCTTTCTCTGTGTGTTCATTGACCTTTCTCTGTGTGTTCATTGACCTTTCTCTGTGTGTTCATTGACCTTTCTCTGTGTGTTCATTGACCTTTCTCTGTGTGTTCATTGACCTTTCTCTGTGTGTTCATTGACCTTTCTCTGTGTGTTCATTGACCTTTCTCTGTGTGTTCATTGACCTTTCTCTGTGTGTTCATTGACCTTTCTCTGTGTGTTCATTGACCTTTCTCTGTGTGTTCATTGACCTTTCTCTGTGTGTTGATTGACCTTTCTCTGTGTGTTCATTGACCTTTCTCTGTGTGTTCATTGACCTTTCTCTGTGTGTTGATTGACCTTTCTCTGTGTGTTGATTGACCTTTCTCTGTGTGTTCATTGACCTTTCTCTGTGTGTTCATTGACCTTTCTCTGTGTGTTCATTGACCTTTCTCTGTGTGTTCATTGACCTTTCTCTGTGTGTTGATTGACCTTTCTCTGTGTGTTCATTGACCTTTCTCTGTGTGTTGATTGA